>CM037024.1:17632859-18020359 GCA_020875875.1 Dioscorea alata
CATCGTTTCCCGCGCTAACCAAAGGGTCATAAAGACCTGGAGGGAAAAAAAAGGAGGGAAAATTAGAAACGAGGGTTTTTGGAATACTCTCCGTGATCCACACCAAACCCTAGCGCCTCCGCCCCAAAATTCGCCGACAAAACTTCCATTTCCACCGCTGCTGGTGGTGGATCGAAAGCCTCTGGAGCTGAAATTGAGGATTTGGGTCGAGATCCAGGGATTGGCTTGGTGGGTTGGTTGGGGATTTGTGTTGGAGTTCAGTGGAGGAGCTTATGGAGGAGTCTAAGCCTTCGATTTCTTTCCGGACGGATGATGGAGGCGCAATGGAAGCGCGCTTCGTTGATCTATGCAAGGTCTCGGTTTTTCTCGGTTTTGAATGGTTTGTGTGCTTTGATATATTGTTCTGTGGGGATTTACATGGGTTAGTGATTCGCAGAATGGAGTTGGTTTGGATGAGAGTGCGGCGAGGCACGCTGTGGTCTTGTACAGAGAGAGCAAGCACATTCTCTTGGCAACCATGTCTTCAATTGGGAGTGGATCGGTGATTTCATTAATCTCTTTGTTTTCCCCTATTTATTGCCATGAAATCGTTTTTATTTTATTTTTTGGTAGTTTTCATGGTAATTTGGTGTTAAAATGTGTACATTTGCATTTTTTTTCATTAGCCGGAAGAGATTGAGAGACTTTGGTCTGCTTTTGTTCTGTACTGTGTGACGAGGCTAAGCAAAGGGAGAAAGCAGGAGGATGAGAAAGGGGTTACATTGTGCCAGATCCTGAGGGCATCTAAAGTGAAGTAAGCTGTCTTTTTTTCCCCAATTTTCTCTATTTTAGCTAATTTGAATTTGTAAGTTTTATCACTGCTGTGATTGTTTGAATTATAGTGTGGTGGATTTCTTCAAAGAAATGCCTCAGTTTTATCTGAAGGTTGGATATATTTTGGTTTCTCTATATGGATCTGACTGGGAGAAGAGACTTGAGGTATTAAACCAGTGTAGAAAACATAAATTTTTTTATGTTTTTAGTTGGCTGGTATTGTCTCCTTTTTGGGAATTCTTAACCATTGCTTTTGTTCTTTTGTTCAGTTAAAGGAGTTGCAGGCCGATATTGTCCACTTGCGTGCCCTTAGCAGGTGAGGAAATATGATCTTATTTCCCCTTCCCTCCTCTCCACACCAAAGTGTGGTGCATATGGGTTTGTTTTGCTAAACAGTATGGAAAAATCTTTTTGCTAAACGGTAGAGGAAAAATCTTATGCTGATGGATTAACAGCATTGAGTTGCTAATGATTATCACAGATACCATATTGAGAGATTATGTATTATTTAAAGTATGTTATAGTTCTGAAAACTCCAGATAGATCTCTTTGTCCTTGCTGATGAAATAAGGTTTCTGTTTTCTTATTTTAATTTTTTTAATTTTTTTAATTTTTTTAGTTTTTGGTGAAATTTTTTGAGTGATGGATATACTTGCTCATAAAGATGAATTCAATAGGTTGATGAGGAACTTTCACTTGTTCTTGAATGAATGCGGCATTGATGGTTTGGATGTTTATGCATTTGCTTTTTTTTTAGGCTTGCACATATCCATGTGTTGTTGCTTGGTTGCCTTTGTTTTATAATAGTTAGTTATCTTAATTACATCATTTTACCCATAGTGCAAGTAATTGTAATGTCTGATTATAAAGGCACATGGCACGACAGGTACTATAGGCAAGCATATCAGGAGTTCTTTATGCCAAGCCAAAGCAGTGGCCCGCATTCTGCATTTTGTAACAATAAAGGATACATTTCAGACTACCATCGTTTTGGATGGTTGCTATTCTTGGCTTTACGTGTTCACGCATTCAGCCAGTTCAAGGATCTTGTGACCTGTACCAATGGATTGGTATCTATATTGGTTAGTTATCATTACTCTTACCCTTTGGTAGCCTTACAAGTGTATCTTATTTTTTTTTTCCAGCATGTGCTAATTTGCTATAAATTTCATGGCAGGCCACACTTGTCCTCCATGTTCCTGTACACCTCAGGACTTTTACCATGCAAAATGCACCACGCTTTGGTAATCCTGAAGTTTATTATATGTTATTTGTGCATGTTTTTTTTTTTTTTAATTAATGCATTGCTTTTATTGTCATTTCTAATATTTCTTTTGTCTGCATAACTATTGCATGAGCCAGCAAAGAAATCAAACAATGGTGTCAACCTTCTTGCTTCTTTGTGTGACATGTTTCACACATCTGAAGATGAGTTGAAGAGAACACTCGAGCAAACTAATACCTTGATTGCTGATATTTTGAAAAAGAAACCATGCCCAGCTTCACAATGCAAAAGTGAAACCCTGCATCATGTTGACACAGGTTAAACAGTTAGTCAAGTGGTTTGTTGATTTTCCTTGATGGAAACATATCTTAGAGTTCAAGAGCCTTCTCTTTTTCAGTCTTTTAACTTAGTCATTCACATGGCAGATAATTTGACATATTTTGAAGATCTACTGGAGGAAAGTTCACTGCAATCAAGTTTGGCCATTTTGGAGAAGGATTATGATGAGGCTATTTACGTCAAAGGTATCATAGATGAAAGGTTGTTTGTGAATGACGAGGATAGTCTTCTTGGCAGTGGAAGCTTATCTGGAAATGCTATACACATATGTGGCACAAAGGTAAGCTTGTGTTCTCAAGCAAAGATAAAACTCTTACAATCTATTCCGTTACTGTAAGAGTCTTATTTTATACTTAAATCTGTCATTTAACAGCGGAGATTTGATGAAATTGCATCTCCAACTAAGACAATAACAAGCCCGTTGTCACCTCCAAGAACTCCTTCGTCAACAATAAATGCTAGTATTGTTGGTAATTTGAAGATGACCCCCATTACACCTGTGAGCACTGCCATGACAACAGCGAAGTGGCTGCGGAATGTCATTTCTCCACTTCCTTCAAAACCTTCACCAGAGCTTGCACTATTCCTTTCATCTTGTGAGAGAGATTTAAGCAGTGATGTTGTACGTAGAACAAACATAATATTGGGCGCAATTTTCCCAACCAGTTCCCTTGGCGAGCGATGCATTACTGGAAATCTGCAGAGTGCAAAGTTGATGGATAGTATATGGGCAGAACAAAGAAAGATGGAAGCTTTGAAGTTATACTATAAGGTTCTGGAAGCAATGTGCAGGGCAGAATCCCAGATACTGAATGGGAATAATCTTACATCACTGTTATCAAATGAACGTTTCCACAGATGCATGCTCGCATGTTCAGCTGAGCTTGTTCTGGCTACACACAAGACAGTCACTATGATGTTTCCTGCTGCTTTGGAGAGAGCAGGTATCACTGCTTTTGATTTGAGCAAAGTTATCGAAGGTTTTGTAAGACATGAAGAAACTCTTCCTCGAGAGTTAAAACGCCATTTGAATTCTCTGGAAGAACGACTCTTGGAGAGCATGTCATGGGAAAAAGGGTCATCAATGTACAATTCCTTAATTATTGCAAGACCAGCTCTCGCTGCAGAAATAAACCGTTTGGGACTACTAGCGGAACCAATGCCATCTCTTGATGCAATTTCTATACATTATAACATTCCAAATGGAAACTTGCCACCTCTGCCTTTTCAAAAGCGTGAGACATCAACAGGTACTTATTTTTTCCTTCAAAGACTTGAGGCCTTTTCCTTTTTATGAGAATTCTGTTAATTCTTGTATTCTTCTTATTTGAGAGTGTTAGCTCTCTTGTCATATTTCGTAGATGTTGCTCAATCTTTCCTACTCGAGAACATTTGTTTTTCTTGAAAATAAACTTTCTCCTGAATATTGCTATTTACTAGAATGGTTCTTGTTTTTTTATTGATTATTTAAAAGGCCATCACTAGATTTAGTGATCTTTCTGTGAATATCTATAGAACTTAAGTTATATATATTTAATGCTTTCCTCTTTGATTTTGATTGAGCTGAAAAATTCAATTTAGCATTCTTCCTGTATGCCCATGAAAGTCCTCTTAATCATGAATCTAATTTAGTTTGCATTTAATTGTCATTTGTTGCATTACAGATCAAAATGGCGATGCAAGTCCAAAGGCAGTAAGTAATGAACAACGAATTGTCTTAGTGGAGCGGAATTCCTTCACATCACCTGTCAAGGAGCGTTTGCTGTCCTTTAATAGTCTCAAGTCCAAGTTACCACCCCTGCAATCTGCTTTTGCAAGGTTAGGTCTTGAATAATTTAATTTTTAGCATAGTGAATATTATATTCCCTCCAAGCTTATGAGTTATTTTGAAATTTTTAACTGCAGTCCATCACGCCCCAACCCTGCAGGAGAGGGGGAAACCTATGCTGAGACAGGGATTAATGTTTTCTTCAGTAAGGTATAGGAGGAATTCTAACTACCTACATTGTTTGTTTGTCAATGATACTTATATGCTATTATATCTTGCAGATTATAAAGCTGGCTGCTATTAGAATCAGAAGCTTGTGTGAAAAGCTGCAGCTGTCTCCTCAAATTTTAGAGCGCGTTTACTGTCTTTTCCAACAAATTCTTAGTCAACGAACTGCTCTTCTTTTCAACCGTCATATTGATCAAATTATTTTATGCAGCTTTTACGGTGTTGCTAAGGTATAAATTGCAATTATCCTTGAATGTCATTATTGTTTTAGATAATATCTTATTTCTGTTCTAATCAGATTTTACTTTGTCTATGGTAGATTTCTCAATTAACCCTGACTTTCAAGGAGATCATCTACAACTATAGAAAACAACCACAATGTAAACCTCAGGTCTTTCGCAGTGTCTTTGTTGATTGGCCTTCGACAAGCCGCAATGGGGTAATATATCCTTGCTACTGGTTTTTGATAGTTAAAGCTTGTTTGTCATTTCTAAGCTGAATTGGGCTGCTAACAGAGAACAGGACAGGAACATGTTGATATTATTACCTTCTACAATGAGGTATTTATTCCATCTGTCAAGCCTTTACTGGTGGATTTAGGACCCACTACAGCTAGCGAGAAGCATACCAAGTTTCCAGATGATAAAAGCAATGCCGAAGGTATGCTATCTTGCTTTTCCTGACTGCTAACTATTTGGTGCTCTATGTATATGTATGTATGTATATGTGTGTGTATAGATGTATATACATATACATACATACATATGGGTTTGTGTGTGTTCATGGCGCATACGCATTCATTCAAGGACAATAAATCTTAATTATACAAAATTTTCTGAGGATACTGTTTGAAGTATGTTTATTTTAATGAACAGGGCAACTTCCAGGATCACCTCGGCTATCTCCTTTCCCTAGTTTGCCAGATATGTCTCCTAAGAAAGTTTCTGCTTGTCATAATGTTTATGTTTCTCCCTTACGATCATCAAAGGTATGTTTACTTTAGCATTTTACTTTGCTCTATACCTTCCCCAGCATGTTTGAATGCAGTGTTTCCATTAAATGGCTGTCTTCATAGTGCTGTCTTTATTTTTCTTCATTTTTCTTTTTCTTATGTTTAATGCTTTTCTGCTACAAATCGTTTATTATGGTCTTTTTCCTGTATGAGATCTGTTTGGAGATGGAAACTTAGTTCTTTAATATATTGTTAGATTTTTAGTTAAGAACCCATAAAGGACACCATGTGCAGTGCCATAATTTAGAAGCTGCAATGATTTTCCACCCCTTCTAGTATTGTCAGGGAAGAGAAGTTTTCAAGGGATTCAAGGGTGGTATTGATGCCAACTAATGATGAAAAACAAATAAAATTTCATGTTCATGTATGGTTTCAAAGCTAAATGTGTACTACTTTGAAAGAATTAATTATTAAATTGGAAAACATTATTTCTATTCAAGTGTTATTCTCATGACAAATCAATTTATTGTTGGGCAGATGGATGCTTTGCTTTCACCCAGCTCCAAAAGCTACTATGCCTGTGTTGGCGAGAGCACTCATGCTTACCAAAGCCCATCCAAAGATCTCACAGCCATCAACAATCGCCTAAATTGGTATGTCTTTGACTACTAATAATCTAATCAATGCATACAAATATGACATTTCATCTCCATGAACCATCTATTTCACTTAGCTAATTATTCTTACACTCTAACCACACATTCCAATTTAAAAAAAAAACAAAAACAAAAAATCAGCTGACTTCCTTTTCTTGCATTGTCTTCGCACTTTCGATTCAGCAGTAAAAAAGTCAATGGAAGGCTAAACTTCGACATTGTGAGTGATTCAGTTGTAGCTCGGAGCTTCGGCCCTCAAAATGGCAGTTCTGGCTCTTCATCATCTGCTGCCACGGTGAACTTACAAGTGAAGCATGAGCAGCCTGATTCACATTAACGTTCTTATGCTATGTTTGGTATGAAGCCCATATTTACGTGGCTGTTTATTCTAATCTTGTTTTTTTTTAATTTTCTTTTAAATTGTATGTATATGTGTTTGATGGAAATTAGGTCAAAGCGAGCAGCAGATCCATTTGTAAAATAAACCCACCCTAATTAGCTGCTCAGCTTGCTTTCTATTGCTATATAAATTAGTTTAGAGGTTTGTTTCCCAGCCGATCTAATTTAACACAATTTTCGTTTGTTTCTCATAATTTTCTATTTTTGCTTCATGTGACAACGTGTGCGGTACTCAAATTTTTATGTGGAAAAAAAAAATTTAAATAGGTTTTGATTGCCTCAATGCTTTTCCAGACTTTTATTAAATTATTTTTATTAAAATTGTTTATCATTTGTGTTAGAACCGACGAGTAAAATGAATATTATTGTAAAGTGCTTGAGGTAATTTTTTTTTTTTGGAAATAAATGTGGATGAATCACAATTTTTATTGAAGAAAGAGAATTGAAAGAAACATAAGAAAAGTTCTATCACCAGGGGAGGAACAGTGCAGAGTGTAACAAGAGGAAATAAAAGATAATTGCCTTTTTATATTATAATTTATTTATTATTTATACTATTTTATGGAAATTGCCAATTGAATTCTTGTTTATGTAAGTATTATATGAACTTGTTACATCTTAATCATTTAATTAAATAAATTTATCTTTTGTATTATGTATATATATTTCTGCAAATTAAAATTCCATTAAAAACATGTGGAGTTGTTTAATCATGATTAAGATAGTTAATACATGTTGACATATTGATCATATATATGTAAATATTTTATAAATAATAAAATTAAAGACAATAATTAAAGTTACATTATCCATTAAGATACACAGGAAAAGCAAACACATGAAAGCACAAGCCTATGGCTATGGTCGTTTTTCTTATGCATTATCTCATGTCTTTTTTTATTCCCATAATAATTTATTAGTTATATCTGTTTTTCTTTAGATCTTTTATGTCACTCCTATGATGACCAGCATAAAAAATTGACTTCATCTAATTTAAATAGTTGATGAGTTATGCACTTGCACATCAAATTATACACCAAAATCTGATTTTCATATGAATTAAAGAAACATGTAAAAATAAATTATAATTTTTAAAACCGTTTCATAAATTTATCATTTAATTAGTTCACTATTTTTTTCATAATTGAATAATTAATTTATTTTAATTAAGATAGACCTCATTCCAATTGCAAGACATCCAGCCTTCAAGTTTTAAAACTGTTAATATAATTTATTTGATTTCCTCTAATATTTTATATCAAAACTTAAACACTAAACAACAATGTATGATTCAACATCAATTTTCAAGAACTTCAAGTAACTCAATCCTACATTTATAACCAAAACAAATAAAGCAAAGCAAATCACTGATTACTGTGAATGAGATAAGATTAATCAAAATAGACAATTTAAACTTAATTTATATAAAATAACCGAATAAAACTTAAATAAAATCATCTCAGACCTTATTTGCGAGTGTTAACCAAACATTTACATGCAACTTAAACATAAGTCTAATGTTTGGTATATCCAACAAATGATCACACATTTTTTATGAATAAAGGCTTCACAAAGACATCAATTGAAATCATGTTTGTCGAATGACTTAAAAAAAAAACCAAACAATTTTTAATTATTTTCATACATTTGAAATTATCTTTTCTAACCAAGCAAAATTTAATTTAAAACACAAGATAAAATGGGTTTTTAGTTCAAAATAAAAATCAGAACTTTGAGCTTATCAAGCTAAACACTTGTTAACAACATAAAATTTGACAACTTAAAAATAAATAATAATTTTTTTTTTGGTAAGCAACTCCCCAGAAATATGCTATCACCCGAGAATCGAACTCTCACCACTCGGTGAAAAGTTCTATTGGGGACCCGTGTACCAATAGACTATGTGGTCATTGGCAAAAACAAATAATAATTATGAACTCATGTTGTTCATGATATTAAGCCTTGATAATTTATGCTTCACATAATTTTCTATGCATAACTTTGAATGAGAATATAATCGGATTGTCTAAATGCTTCTGTAATTTATGACAAATTATATTTTTTGAGGGGTTTTTTAAAATCACCAAAATTAAAATCATTAAAACCAGACGATTTCAAAAAGGCATGTAAGAAAAACACCCTACTAAAATATCAGTCCTTTTGGATTTTAAATAATAGATCTAAGTATGAGATCAAGATTCTTTAAATATATACCTTCAACTCATAAATCAGATTTAACAAAACCTTCTAAATTTAAAACTATTACAACTTTTAATAAGAAAAAAGATTCAATACTCCACATACCCCTTTTCTGATACATAATACTCAAGTAATTTACAAGTAATGGTTAAAACAAAACATTTGTGTATAAAGTTAATTATTGAAATGTAAATATGAAAAAGACATAATTGGTACTCATAAAGTTAACATCAATCCTTCATTTCACTAAAATTATCTATGATGACAACTCAATGTTGTAAGGACATAATAAGAAAAGATTTCATCATATATTAAGAAAAAATCACATAATTAGAAACATATCTAAAAGACATTAACGCTCCCCTTAAACTAAAATTAAATCAATCACCATTGTATACAAATTATCGCCCATCAAGTCCTCAGAGAAATAAAAAAAATTGATAAAAACTGTACATCAAATTTATTTAATCAAAATTATTTATTAAAAACACTGATTTATTTAGAATATTAATATATTCAATTTACATTGAAGACAATTATAACAATTAATTTTGAAAGGGACCCATTACACATTGGGAATTAAATTAATAACTTGTTATTTGACTATATTTATCAATTAATATCTTAATAATTGTCTTAAAAATAGACAAATGGAACAAAAATGGTTGTTAGAAATACAAATCAAAGTGTTCATGCTAATGGCAATGTAAAATAAATAACATTAAATAGCCTTTCCAAAAGTATGAACAAATTGAAACTCTTTATTTAATTCTTTTTTCTAATTTATTATTCCCAATGAACTAGGTTTCCTCCAATGCATTATTTTTAAAATTTAACATCATCAAACAAATTCACACCACACAATGCAACATTGGTTGCAGCACTATCAAACATATCATTAGTAACTTAATAGCTCAAACAAATGAAAAAAAAAAAAAAAAGCAACTCACGACTAATATAGAGAATAGCACATCAGCATAATTCATATAAAATACATTCAACAGAAATAGCATAAAAAGCATGTGAACCAACTATCTACATGCAAATTAACATAGTATTGGTATTACCTAATTGCAAGAATGCAATAAGAGCTCAAATAATTACAGGTCATGAGCAAAAGCATCTCAGAGACATCCCTTGAAGTTGAAATCAATAATCTTTAATGGCTTGAAAAGAAACACTATTCCAAATCAATAACCTTTTAATGGCTTAAAAAGAAACATTATTCCTTGTGCGGTTCAAATCATCTTTCCTTGCAATTTTGATTTTCAAGAATTAAGTCGGTTTAGCTTGAAACAGAAATCAAATTGAAATTGAACTCATCAACCTACAAACTCTTATTTTGAATTGAAAGCGATAATTTAAAAAAAAAAGATATTTTAAATAAATAAGAACTACATTCAAGTTAGCAAGTGGGCTTTTGATCAAAATAGTCACAAAACATTTTGCAAGTTGACCAATAAAGAGAACAAGCAACTTCGAAGAGATTACAGATGTAATCATGCAACATAAATCAAGCTTAATATAATAGATACATACACCACAATGTATATGTCCATGTATGTAAATCACCCGACTTAGCACATCTAAAATTATGAGATTATGAACACCAAAACTCTAAGCAAATAAAGCAGAAGTAGCAAACAAACTAATGTTTAAAAAAAAAAATCCATAATGAATCCTAGTTAATAACACAAGGTTAGCATCCTCATTTGCTCGATTTTCAGATTTCACTTGCAAATTCAAAACATGAAAGCAGGTTTACTTACGGTCGGCAGTGCCACAGTGGTATACCGGTATCTATCGTCTTTAGCCTTCATCCTCACATCTTTAAACAGTAGTCAATTCAAAACATAACTACACTAGCATTCAAACAACCACAAAAGAATACCCATCCAAATAATAACTAATAAACCATGAAATATAATGTTTCAATGCATTACATAAGATAATCAAAATTTGAGTGCAGCAAGACATACCTAACTGGTTCTATTTTAGAAAATACAGTCCAAAAGGATAAGAAATTAAGACATTATTCCCTACAGCCTCAATAAATACAGCAGATAAGTTATGTTTAAATACAAATGACAATAGTCGCTTTGCTTGAAAGAAAATAAATAGAACAGAAGACAAAGGAATGCAAAGATTTCAATACAAATTCAAGTGGCAAAATTCAGATAATACCACATTAGGATAGGCCAACCATATATCCCTATGTGCAGCAGGATCCTAAATTAAATTCAAATGTTTTCATCATGTACACTAACGCATCTCAAACCCAACAAGCTAGAAGAAACAAGTGCAAGAAGCAAAAAAGACTCATAAATAATAAAAACCAACAAATAAAATAACTGGCTGTTTTTAGGAACAAAACATCATTTCAAATGAAAGCAAGGGAAGAGTAACAATGTTTCATCAATATAGCACAAGTTTTGCCAAATTAAACCACAAAATTGCCAATAGACATCACAGAGTACTTTGCAAGCATCTAAAAATAGTAAGACCTCTTCCAACAAAACAATTGAGTACACACCGCTCTTAGTCACCCTTTCTCCGGAAAGAGCATCCCTCAGTGAGCCTAGCACGACCTCCGGTGGGTTGACAGAGCACAGTTTGACAGTTACCACAGACAACAACAGTCTGAGAGTGACTGAATACAGTAGTGCTACAAAAACACAACAGTACATATACAAAATCACAAATCCAAGTTTACCAAAATCAAAAAAATTCTTGTTTGAGTCAAAAACAATTCTTACATGTTAAAGCATCCTTGGCACTTCACATCCTTCAACCATAACAAACAAACAGCCATATAGACTCATCAAGCACAATCAAACAATATACAACGTACACAAAAAGAAAAAGAAAAAGGATAGAAATATAAATACCATGAAGAAAGAGTTTGGTGATTGAACGAGCCTCTTGAGCTTGTGCCTCCTCTTCTCGAGATCAGCTGGGGGATTCAGCAGATCAATATCGTTTGGGAGCACCTATTCATCAAATAGAAAGATCAATACCAAAGACAAACATCCCAACCAAAGATTTCAACTTTGAATTGCTGGAAATAATCAAAACACCACATCTAATATAATATCAAATTAGAACCAAATCAACAACTTCATCAGTATATATGATCTTTGAAACCCTAACATATTAATCAACCACCAAATTTTTTCTTTAAAAAAAAATACAGATTACTCAAAGAAAGAAACATCTTGGAATAGAAATTCACGTCAATATCACCCAACTCAACCTAAGAACAGATCACGCAACATGAATCCTAGATTGAACCAAACGTCCAACACATTTGAACCACAAACCCCAATCATAATAAATCTAAAAAAAGAAGAAAAATTAGAGAATTTACAGGTCATATAAGCGCCATTAACAACAAGAAATCAGATCTAAATCAATAACATCCATTTCAATCGGAATCGAAGCCAAACGAAGAAGAAATCAGCGAGAAAACTCACCATCTTGTTTCGCGCGGTGGATGCTCCACAAAAGCCGCGCTGTAGGGATTGAACGAGGAGGAGCCACAAAACCCTAACTACAATATAAAGAGCAGGGAGATGAAACTCAGCCATTGGATGGAGAGATGATGAAATCTTGGCCGTCTATGAGATTTCAAGGACTTTGGAATTGGGCCGGGCCTTTCAGATTCTTGCCTCAGGTTGACTGTGTAACATCAGGCCCAGGATTTTTTTGAAAAATATTAATAATCATAAAGCGAAAATTTTATAAAATCGGTTATTTATATTATTATCTAATTATTTATAAAATATTATTTACATCAGATAAATACATAATCCATTTTTTTATTTTTATAATAATAGATGAACCACAATTTTATTGAGACAATCCTCAACACTTAATATTGGCACTTTTTTTTTTTTATCTCCATAATTTAATAAATATTTCATATTAATTATGAGTTTGATTGTAGTTATACTTTCATGATCGATATTGATATAAAAGATAAATTAATGTACAATAAATTTTATTTGGGATAAGATATTTGAAAGTTATTAATAAATTGGAAGTCATAATTGTGACAATGAAGATAAGCATAAATTTTATAGCCTCTTCTCTCATGATTTATATTGTGCTTGTAGTGTTTTTGTTAGTTCTGCCGGTTAGGGTTCACTTAAGCACTCAAGAATAGCACACACAAACCATACAAGAGAAGACACAAGACGTTGGTAACTCAGTTCGGCGTCCACTCGCCTACGTCTTGGGGGCCAAGCCCGGAGATCAACAATCCACTAAAAGAGGAAAAAATACAAGAGTACAAACATACTTGTCACTCTCTCACTCATACAAGAATTCTACCCTCTCTAGATTGTCCGGTACCTCTCTACTCCCTCTTTCAAGAGTCGTACCCAATCCTAGACCAAGGAAGTATATATAGACGCCTCAACGTCTCAAATATAGCGCATACATCTTTTAGAATCTCCGCGGCTTTTAACTTTAGAACCTTCCGAAATTAGATGTCGCAACTTATGTTATAACATATGTTGCAACATGACCTTGACTGTTGGCTTGGATGAATTCTGGCTCCATTGCTAAGCGACCTCAAGACCCTCCGTCCGAGTCGATGCAGCCCGATCACCTGATCCGAACTACCAGCAACTAACCTCCCTCTTCAGCTCCTCACCACACAGCCCCCTCGCAAGGGGCGCACCCTATGTGCGTCTTTCATGAACCTTGCCAAACTTAGTCTTCACTTCACCCAAGTTTGGTCTTCAAATCTTCAACAAAGATCTTCATTCAATCAGCTGAATCTTGCCAACTATAGGCACATCTTCATACATACCCTTAATAGACTTCATATCATCTCTATTAGGGTTCTTCAAATCTTGCCTTCAATAGTCTTCAAAATCATATGATTGATAGGTTGTTTCTTCATTTAATTCCACCCATATTTAGTTTTCAATCACATCTTCTAAATATGGTCTTGATGAGATCTTAACTCCATGATATTGCTTGCTTGATCTTCTTGCCTAAAATAGCTTCAACAAGATCTTCATTTAATCTTCATGAGAGTTGCAACTTCTTACCAAAAATAACTTCTCCAAGATCTCCCATGATATTTTCTACCTAGCCAAGTTTGTTTACCATGTCATTCTTCTTTCCACGTCATTATCCATGCCATGTCATCATGCTTGCCATGTCACCTTGACTAGGTGTCAAATTATGCCAATCATTAAAATGCATTTGCACTAACAGTTTTTAAAGAATTATTTATTCAATTGTTGGTTTAAAAATAATAAGAAAAATTCTTTACGAACGGGTATTGATCCAAGTGGTTAAAAGATTAGAGCTTGAGTGCAAAAAAATTCTTGAGTGAGATCAACCCCTATAATCGATTTTCAATAACTTTGCTCAAGATTATTCTACAACCCATTAGTTCTAAATACCGGTGATCAAAAGACAAATAAATATATATATATATATATATATATAGCACAATGGTTTTCCTTTTAACAAACATTCACTAGGACAAGATAATATACATTAAGTTCCACGAGAAAGAGTTATATTTTTCACTCCTCTAAAATCACATATCTAGGAGATTTACTATTATAGATTTATGATCTTTAATATATCATTTTGGGCGTAAAGTGACAGGCCATCATTGTCTCACATACATATTAACCTGCAACCAATGTGATATATCTTTAAAAGTATGTTAAATCATTAGTGCATCTTTATATTTATTCATCTTTTTAATATCTTTAAATGGGGGTATTTATTATTTATTTGTCAAAAAAATATTATTCCAGTATGTACTACAGCCAGGATTACGTGGTACTAGAACGGCCATTGTTTTATATGAGACATTATTCTATGACATGAGAAATTATTTATTGATATATATACATACGTACGTGCATGCATGCCCAATATAATGCACATTTATATATATGATCCTCTTTATAAAATACATGATTTATTTACGAGACCTTATAATCTTATACAAGGGTACTGTTGCACTTCACATGCACACAAAGATGATGGAATACACACATCCCTCACAGCATGCTCATGAAACTCATGAGACACTATGAGCATTTCTTCAAGCAACTTCATCCCTCACTGCATTCACATGAAACTCATGAGAAACAAATATATATATAGACCAAGAAAAATATAAAACAAACAAATTAACTAAATATCAAACAAAACAAGAAAAAGAAAAACAAACATGTATAAATTTCTTTAAAACTACCAAAACCACTTAATTCACATTTAATTCAAACGGTTAGCAGTAAAAAAATAAATCTCGTGTGGCGTGCGAAATGGTGAGAGTTCGAATCCTCGTTGAAGGAAATAATTCACGAGTGATATCGCAACCCACATTCACGCGCCATAGTCACATACACTTATCACTGTTTTCAAAAAAAAAAAATTGAAACTTAAATCAAATTAGCAGCACTAACTCACCTGAAAGAGGGAAGGAGTGAAAATCCAGGCTCATTTTCTCCACTTGCTCTTGCTTTTCAGCTACCAAAATATAGAACAAACCCATCACTCCAGTATGCATCTCAGTGTTACTGTAATTGGATACAAGAGTGAGAACTTCTCCATCTGAAACTTTTACTGAGCCTGGTGTTGGATAGCAAGTAGACATCCCAACAATGTACCCCTTCTCATTCCCTGCTTCTTTTCCATCTCCATATGTAGGCATTGAAGTACATAACACTCTTCCATCCTGATCATATTACAGATTATAATTAAGATTGAACTATATGAGATTTTCAATATATAAATTCTTTGGACATGTATGATAAACGATGACCGATAATTACCTGAGCGTAAAGAGTAGAGCCAATTCCGGCTGAATGTTGATGTGCACTACCGTAAACAATGTCACCTCCTCTAGGAATAATCATTTTCGCCTTCTTTATATCAATGCATTCCTTGTTAGATCTGTTAGACAAATCACACTGCTCGACTTGGTATTCCACCTGCAAAAATTGTATCACTACTTTGTATTTATGCAAAAGTTTGCTAGAGTAACTAGCAATCCCATATCAGCTTAAGTTTTTGGATTGAATAGAACCCACATATAGTATAATATTAGAGTTTAGTTTGTTTAGTTTGTTTAGTTTGTTTAGTTTGTTTACAATGCATATCAATTGGAATATATAAGTTTGTGTCTTTCATCCCGTCACCTTAAGCTTTTGGATTGAATTGAGCTCATACAAATTAATGTTATTGGATTTTACAACATACCAATCGGATTTTACGTAACTATGTTATCGTATGCTCACCTTGCAACCGGAGAGAGCACTATCTTTTTCTGCTGCCGTGTAAGTGACATCAAATATATAGATCTTGACAGGGACTATGGTGTTATCCCAATCTTGCCAAGTGACCTTATACCGGAGGTAAAGCTTCCTCCTTGTTCCTCCAAAACCTTCTTGAACTAGACATTGAGTGTGATCATAACAGCACCACAGTCCTCCGATATAATCTTTTCTCAATGGCCTCCCATATTCATCCTTAGTCACATTATAGAGACTACATCTGCACTCGGTGCACCCGAGTTTATCGACCACTCCTCTTGTATCAATAGCATGAACATTCATCAACCATCGATGCTCGAAACCATCTGGGATTTGTTCTGGATTTCCAACTTCAATGCCGTAAGGATCAGGGACCCAAGTTTTTGTCCTTCGAGTTTCCGAGCCAAGTCCAAAGTATTGCCTAAGAGTTCTGTTGCAAATTCCAGAGTTTTTCACAAACTGATGATCGAAGAATTCGAACTCTGAAGGATTTGCCTCAATTGGGTCTTTAGTAGTTTTTCGGCCATAGTACCCTTCAACCACCCAATGATGAAGGTATGTCTCATGGAGGGGGACCGGAATGCCAGCCTCATCGACAACTTCAGCATCGAAGCTCTTGAGAGCAATATGTCCTCTTGGAAAGGGTACATCGAAGTAGTACTTGTTTATAACTGAGCCCGGACTTAAGAAAAATGGCGGCGAGAGGAAGATAGCAGACTTGACAGAGTTCAAGGATCTCCCCGGAGATCGAATTGCATTGAGTGTTAGTGAAGATGATAAGATGAAAATACACAGTAAACAAACTCGAGCATAGAACATTTTCACTGTAATTAGCTCTGAGTTTATCTGCTGAAAATTATACTCAAGTAAGAAAGTTTAGAAAACTACATTGCTAGTGCAATTTTTTTACCGGTTCAACTCAATTGACTGCAGAAAAAAAAAATTAAACTAAGACAGCAATCAAAGCATCAAACATACATTTTCACTGAAGTTAAGTTTTTTATAAAATAAACATTGGTGAACTATAATTTATTAAACTTAAAAAAGACAAAACAATACAACAAGACAAGTACAGACTAAAAACAACTAAAACATAACAAAACAAAGATGAAACAACATGAATAAAACATCTTTCAGAAGTGGATGAGTACAGCAAAACACATCATCAACTAAAAAACAAACGAACACAAAACAAGATATAGACTAAGGAGACTACAGTTAACTCTGAATTTATCTGCAGAAAATTATTCAATTATGAAACTATGAGTTTATCTGTGGAGAATTACTAGAGTAAGAAACTATTTAAACTATCTTGCTGATTTAATTCTGTCGTTGTTGTTTGGATGAAGCACAAAAGTAAAATAATTAGTACCTATTTACAAGAAAGAATGATTAGGGAAAAACTGAAGTACTCAAATTCATTCCAATTGTTCCTTGTACTAATATCCATTAAAATCTAACCAAAACTATCTATGAATATGTTTGACTATCATAAATAATATATGAGGGATCAGCGCAAATACTACTAAAAATTAAAAAGTGCTGCCAAAAACAATGATTCTCAGAAAAAAGATGATCATGATTCACTATATATAGTGGTGCTCAAAACTAAATATTAAATTATTTCAACAGAAACAGAAACAGAAACAGATATATATATATATATATATATATATATATATATATATATATATATATATATATCAAAAGAAAAACAAGCATATAT
Source organism: Dioscorea alata (assembly GCA_020875875.1). NCBI lineage: Eukaryota > Viridiplantae > Streptophyta > Magnoliopsida > Dioscoreales > Dioscoreaceae > Dioscorea > Dioscorea alata. Next base: position 17,650,457 of record CM037024.1, read on the forward strand.
AGAAACAGAAAAGCCAAAGAAGAAGATGTTGTTTTATGTCTTCTAGAACTTGAACTCAAACAACATCCTATAAATCAAAGTAAAGGACAAGAAACTATATATAATAATCCTCAAAGAAAACATAAACAATTAAAGAACAAAAATATCAAAGAAATACATCACTGGAATTCCCCTAGAAACTAAAAACAAAGCGAAATATCTAAAGAAAAACATAAATATATAGAAAGCCATAAAACAAAGAAGAAGAAGAAGAAGAAGAAGAAAAGATCATTCTCTATTTCTAATAAAACTTAAGAATTAATCAAGAAAAGCATCACTGCTTCTCAAAGTTACACATCAAAGTGCAACAGAAACACAAAACTCATGGAATGAGGAAAGTAATTTATATGACTAAAGATAAATAAATAACCAAGAAAAACATAGAGAAATTAAAAAGAGGAAAAAACTAACCACACTCACCTGTTGTTTTGAAGTCTTAAAAAAAAGTGCACTAGTGGTGGTGCAATGAAGGCAGTTGGTTGTTCATTTATTCATGGCATGGTTTTATACATACAATTCATCCACGTGGCAATACTGACTTCATGAAATTTCTCCTTTTTTTTAATTATTATTTTATCAATTTCTTCATTCTTGGGGCGTTCGTTTTGATAATGAAAATGAAATGTTATTTAAATTATAAAAAGAAGAGAACTTTGGTTTTGACGATGGATGGGGTTTAATTAATGTGATAAAAATGAAATATTTATTATTATTATTATTACTGCATTACTCTTCCTATTTAATGTTGGTTGATGTATGATTTTCATTGTGCACACACAAATAATTAGATATATTTGATCTCCTTCAAATAAAAAAAAAAGATTTTAATTGATAGCTTCATTAACTATTTTTCCTGATTTAATTAACTGTTTTTATCTTAAGTAGTTCACTAACTCCTCTGTAAATCTTAGTTAAAGATTTGTCTAAAAGCTTATTCTCTCATCTGCAAATAGTTGAATTTATTCCAATTATTGATATACAATATGTAGCAATACTTTTTTTACATATTACAAAAGATTGACATAAATATTGGCTTATTTTCTAATCTGTTTCTTGTTAATTAAGATCTACATTTTATTATTATTATTATTATTATTATTATTATTATTATTATTATTATTTAAAAATACTACATTTAATCAATCCACTAGTTAATAAATAAAATAAAATTTAAAGAATATGGTTATGAGGAAATTAATTAATTGTCAATGACATAAATTAATTTGCAACTTTAAATTGATTGATTGGAAGTGCCAAGCAAGAAATGTTAATGAGAAGGACAAGCCTCCGTCGGATAAATATATTGTTCATTGATTTTGAGGAGTAAGCAATGACATAGGGGAAGAATATGTGGGCCATGTTTGGGTACCACTAAATTCTATAGAAATGGTAGTCATTCCTATGGAATTTAGCATTAAGTAAGCAATCAAATTAAAGGGTGTGTTTGGTTGGGTGTATTTGGTTTTACATTGGATTTTCATTTACATTGTAACTGGAAATTCATGAATTTGAAAATACAGTAATGCAAAATCTGGTGTTTGGTTGGATGTAACTGAAAATACTGTATTACAGAATTCTGTGTTTGTTTAGAGGGATTTGAAAATCTGTATTATGAAATCCGGTGTTTGGTTTGATGTATTAAGAGATGTGGGCACCCATGGTGAGATTACCCCCAAACGCTCAAAATTATAATCTTTTTTGTTTGTTTATTTTAAATGTTAATGTTAATTATTTTATTGAATGTAATTATTATATTAATTAACATATGCATTAATTTTTTTAATTAAATTAATTTTTAAATAATTGATATATTTTTTAAATATATTATCCAAAATGACTTCTCCAATTAAATAAATCCTAGTTAAATAAAATTTAACTATGCATGTTAAATAAAATTTGAATAAAAAATTAATTAAATAAGTTATTACTCAAAATTGTATTAAATAAACAACTACATTTCATAATTTGTCATTTAATATTTTGGAATAATAATATTGTTACAAATTAGCCTTTTGTACCCCATATGTCATACAATTATGATGGAAAAAAAATATGTCGAGGTAATATGTACAACAAGATCAATTCATAGAAAACTATTGATACAACATTTATTCATTCCCAGAAACATTCAACAAGGAAACTACATTCATAATGCTCCACCTAGTTCTTCCCATTCAACATGTACCTGGATGAAGACAATAAAGACACTAACAAATGAGGCAATTCAAACATTATAAGATAATACAAAATTTAAATACAAACATAATCATAAGATGTTCAACATGCATAATACAAATGAGACAATTCCCATTACAAGCATAAGATGTTCAACATTTATAATACAAATAAAAAACAAAGTTAAATACCCATCATAGTCATAATCATAGGATAATCTAAAAAATATAGAGCATTCCAACATTAGAAGACATCAACTGGTACAAAAGTAATGCATATACATTAGCTTCAAGTTTTGCTAATTTTGCCCTCAATACCCTCCAAAAAAGTCCTCTGCCCAATACATTCTAAGTTCTTCATCCTTTGCCAAGAAAGATATAGCTCTCATTTCATCCCCCATCAACCAATCATAGGCCCTATTAATCTCACGGCCAGAATATCCATGATTTTTTAATTTCATGCACTCGCTCATAAGGTCTTTTGCAAAGGACAAAGTACGAGTCGAATTCATATTCCCAAGTGCTTCCTTAAATGTGTTATTCATTTCTTGTATTGCTTCAACTTCGGAGACTAATTTTCTTTTTCCTTTTCCTCTTCTTGTTTGACTGGACGTTGCCCCCTGTGGTTCTGAGCTTTCTGAATGCGTGTGGATAGGTGTTGACACATTTGCATGAAAGTTTGTCTCCTCGAAAGACATATCTTCAAGACCACCAATTTGAGGCGATTGCCGGATGTTTTCATTATCATACATGTCCATGCCAATGTCATCCCCAAAGTGAACAGCGCGACGTCCACTGGCCTGGTCATTACCACAAATAGCCTCCAGCAAGTCATGATCTTCAATTGGCTTGTTTAGAAATGGTTCATCTTGTGGATGAATCTAGTATACAAGCACAAATTAGTAAAGGGTTTTGACATAATAAAAATTGAAAGAAACCATAAATAAGATCAACATAAAAGAAAATTAGTACCTTGATGTAGTCCTTATACTCTGTCTCACCCATGATTATCATTTTCAGTCCATCATCCCAACCCATTCCACTTAATTCTTTCAGTTTTTTAATTCTTGCCCATCGTTTTTTAATTGTCCTTAGGTGATTGGACACATTTGATTCAGTAACTATGATGCCGAATTCCTGTTTTATTGCCTTAATTGCGGCATGGAATGCTTGGGGTTTGAAACCTTTATCGACTTTAAAGCCTTGTTCCACTTGGGAAGCCATGAACCGTATGAAGAAACGGCTTTCAGTAGATGTCCACCTTTTGTTTCCACTAGTTCTCTTGGTAGGGCTTCTTACTGATGATGTTTGGCTATCTTCTGAAGCTCTCATGCTATCCATTCTACAATTGCGAAAAACATAAGCATTGTTTCTTAAAAAGAACAATTGAAGTTTAGTCAAATCAACTACTCAATGTCATAAATTTCATAATGAACATTTATAAAAAGTTAACAACAAAAAAATAAATTCCAAGTGTGAGTGGAAACAATGTAAGGACCTAGAGATGAATTACCATAACATTGAATTATCAAACATATTGAATCCTAGCATGAGCCACAAGCATTGTCTTACAAAATGGTTCACAAAGAAATAATAGTACAATTCATGATCTAGAAATAAATGTACTTTGGTTACATAATAAGCAAACTATTAACCATCTACTTATTTGCCCACATATTGCACGCAATCGTTTCTCGGTATGCCACCCATTCTTGGGCCTCTTCTCTTTGCTCCCTTGTGTTACTCTGTGAGGGTGGCCGATGTGGAGTCCACTCATCCTCAGATGGTATAAAAACATCTTCACCCCCACTTAAGATGTAATTATGTAGAATACACGTAGCCAGGACTAGTTCCGCCTGAGTTTTGAATGGAAAAAATGGTCTAGATGTGAGAATTTTAAAACGCCCCTTAAGAGAACCAAATGCACGTTCAATTGTCGTCCGGGCCGATGAATGGCGAAGGTTAAAGAGTTCTTTATAGTTCGCCGGTGTTCGCGAGCCAAACTCTTTGAGGTGGTACCTAACACCCCTATAAGGAGATAAAAATCCCGGTCTTGTAGCGTACCCCGCATCAACCAAGTAATATTTTCCTAATAAAAATTAAATGTGATAGTTAACAAAATTATAATTAACATATTATTATTGTACGTTAACCTATAGTAAACTACACAAAAAAAGATACCTTCGGGAACTGACAGGCCGTTCGGCCTCTCGAGTGCATCACGTAAGACTAGCGCATCGTGTGCTGAACCTTCCCATCCAGCAAGGACATAGGTAAACCGTAAATTAAAATCTACAGCAGCAAGCACATTTTGTGTAGGGTATGGTTTCCGTCCACGAAATGCTGGAACTTCAGATGCAGGAACAGACGCATGGATATGGGTCCCATCTAGCGCCCCAATACATTCCTACCAATATTAAAGATATAACCGCAAATTATTTATTGGCTAGTAAATTCAAGATATAATTATGTAGAAATGTATGTCTACCTTGAAATAAGGGTATAATGTAGACCTCGATGCTATGTATGTCGGTGTTTGTGTACTAGGTGGGTGGACATACTCGTCACGTAATTGTCCAATTGCGTAAAGCACATGATTGAAGTACCTGCTAATAGTCTCGCCAGACCTAAGAAAATTGTGGGCAATGACTCGATTGCGTTGGTTGTGTCCAATAGTATGCAAGAACATCAACAATTGTTCCTCGATTGTGATGTGTAGCGTATCTCTCATAAGACCTTTTCGTCGCATTATAGAACAAAGATTAAAGAAGGTGGATTTGTTCATGCGGACCATGTTGATACTAGTGGTGTCATTGCCGTCCACCAGCCTGGACAAATATTGCTCTCTAATTACTAACCGATTTCTCGATGGTTCTCTACAAACTCTACGTCGTTTGCTACGCAAAGCCAACGTGACGGCATAAGCCGCAGCTACAAATATTTGCATAATACATAACTGATCCTTTCTGACATTCGTAGCCATCTACAATTTTTAAAAATACAAAGATTTCAAACAAAAAAATATAAAACTCAAAACAATACACACAGTAAAGTAACCATGCAATTTGATGTCCACACACACACATATACACACACACACACATATATATATATATATATATATATATATATATATATATATATATATTATGATGTAATGGCTGCAATGGTTGCATAATGCTGCAGATATATCCATACACACACAATGCTGCAGATATATCCACACACACACACACACACATATATATATATATATATATATATATATATATATATATATATATATATAATGATGCAATGGCTGCAATAGTTGCATAATGCTAGAGCGAAGCTGCTTAGGTCAGTCTCCAAGATATTTACAAAGCTCTAATTCTAGGATTTTATATGGCATGTTACTGAGCTTATCAACAACAATCTTGAAAATAAAGCTTATGACATTGTGTTTCTCTTCCAAACATTAAGATTATTATTCTCAAGCTCATTTATGGTATTATATATTTGTTGTATGACATTGTCATTCTTGGAGTTTATATTAATATTCTCTGACTTATTATTAACAGATATCTAGCATGTCATGCTGTTTATATTAAATATGGAAGACATGGTCAAACGTTGGTTATCTATTACAATGTGTGAAAACTGCAAATGAAGTTAGGTGCATATTGAACTTCTTAAACTGTGTCAGTTTTAGTAATTATACTGTTTTAATTGGCTAGTCCATTACTGAAGTAATATTCTATAGCAAGAACCATCCAAAAAATATAACATAAATCATACACACACTAGTTTATATTCAATAAATAACACAAGATAAATGAGCAAAATTTGCAATCTTTAAGAAGCAACCAACAAGGTCCCAGAAAGAAGCAATCAAAGAGTATAATATCATACAAAATCCCAGTTTATGCTATTTTTTAATCACACATGTATGGTCTGCTTCTCAGAAATTTCCAAACCAAATATATATATACTTTTAAGCTCAACATCTACCTGCTAGCCTAATGCACAACTACATATCAGTACCAAATGGAAGAACATCCAACATCCAACTGCACTCTTGCTGTATTTTTAATTTGTGATAAGAACAATACATGCATAACTAAAAAATAAAAATCTTAATTTGTAAACTGAAAAATGGGATGTTGAAATCCATTATTCAGCTTTTTATCTCCATTAGCTCTTTGAATCATATTACTACTGTATGGGTTGCTTGAAAACTACAGAGTAAATTGTTGTTAATAAGTTCTTGTCATCAGAATGACAGAAATCATTCATGGATTGGATCAACAAAAGCATGCATACTGCATAATCCATGGAAAATAAAGCTTAGAAAGAGTATAACAACATTTGATCAGCAAGAGAATGAACCTCAAATGGTAATCAATAGAAACCAAGATATCCAACACAATCCGTAAAACAAACTTTAAAAATCAAAAGCAAAAGATTAAATAGGAAACATCGAAAAAAAAAACACATTTCCAAGGAAAAAGAAAAGAAAACCAAACCTGTATTTCCCTTAAGACTTCAACCTGCTTTCTGACCTTCGTCAGGAGGCTCTCTAAAACTTCAGAGTGCTGCCCCTCTAGGCTATGCAGCTTGTTCTACAAACAATAAAACCCCATAAAAACCCACAAACATTTCTCAAATCATTCGCAAACCAAAACAAAACCACAAATCAAACAAAAACCCACCTTGAGAGCATTCACAAGGTCAGCCCGATCCTCTACACTGACACCTGAAAACCACCCACTAAATAACTTCCAAGAACAATCAAACAAACCAAAAGCACAAAAAAAAATAGAAAACCCACATCCAGGTTCGGATGGCGAGCTGCCAAAGGAAGGATGCAGATCAAGTCTTTCTCAGCGCCGACGGGGGATTTCCTGCATAGATCGGAGAAGACGCGGTGATCGAAGATACGGGAGGGCCTGCGATCAGAGCAATGAAAGATCTAAGCCTGCGATCGGAGAAGAAGGGGTGATCAAAGACGGGTGATCTCTTGCCGATGATGTCGCTCGATCTACTGCCGGTGATGAGCGGAGGACAGCCGACAGCCGTGTGTGAGCGAAAGACAGCGGAGGATGACAACGCTTGAACGAAAAACGTCTTCTTTAGCCGTCTATGTTTTTCATTTTCCGGAATTTGGTTTTACGCCCGTTTTGGGCGTAAAACCAAATACACCCAAAAAACCACTGTGCAGTAAACCCAATTACCCCAGCTTTTACAAATACAACAAAACAAACAATGGATTTCATAAAGTGGTGTATTTGGTTTTACATGTAAAACCAAATACACCCAACCAAACACACCCAAAAAGTATTTGGATACTATTTTGATAGTAATAAATTTTTATGAAATCGTATGATTCCATAGGAATTTGAAAAAGAGGTGAACCCAAATATTCTTTTCCTGTACATTTCGGGGTGTGCAAGTGTGTATTATGGGAAAATAAAAAAGCCTCTCCTTCTAACTCTCGCTCTCCACCATCTTTAGTCATTCATCACTGTCGCCGCTTGCCGTAACAGACTGCCGTCGCCGTTTGCCGGCCTACCAAAGAAAGGCTCACCATCTTCACTCACTCTTTCTCTCTCTCTCTCTCTCTCTCTCTTTCTGTGTCGAGAAAAGGGATTATGGCCAGAAATAGAGGCGAGAGCAGTAATAGGGACGGTGGTGCGTCGATTAACACTGCAGCGGCGACAATCGGCTAAGGTGAAACAAGAGCCCCTCCAATAGAGCAAGTATAAGCTCTTACCCTTCTTTAGTTCAAATCCTGGTCTCCAAATCTCGCTTAAGACTAGATAAGTTCGATTTGATGTTCTTCCTATTAGATCCTGGTCTCCAAAGCTCGCTTAATACTGGAGTAATATTTGTTATTGCTTATGAATCCAATGATCTTGTTTGAAAAAATATACATGCTTTGCTTTTCAATCTTGATTGAAATCAAATGAAGTCTTACAATTGGCGGTGCTCTGAATAATATGTATGGGTCCTACTTGCTAAGCTTATTTGGCTTTGGGCTATAGGGTTCCTCATCTTCCATGATTTTATTTTGGGATATATTGGTTTTGAGGTGTTTTCAGGGTAATTATTTTTCATTTGAGAAAGTAATGTGGTCACATAGATTGCATTCGAGGAATCTGTTTACCTCTGATAGTAATATCTATTTGTTTGGTGGCAGATGGAGATCGTGCCTTGAAAGTTCGTTATCTTTTTTTTTTTTAATAATAATAATAATATCTTTTGGTAGTGTATTGTGTTTTCAATTGTTTAATTATAACCAATTTTTTTATGAACAATTACCACTTTTGAACTTTAAATTTTATATATCCCACAAAATATGTTTTGATTTACAGTTTTAAATTTATCATTTCGCTTTAAATTGGGTATGAAAAAAATATCATAGCATATATATATATATATAGACACACACCAATGTTTTCAGACCCGAACCAAATTTGCCGGTTGGACCGGGTTAACCTGGACCCGGCCTTAAAACCTGCCCGATCCAATATAAAAAACCGGATTTTAATAAAACCGGGATTGAACCGGCAACCCGGTGACCCGGCCGGGTCATCAGCCCGAATTTGCATAATTTTTTTTAATTCTTATTTTATTTTATAATATACTAATGTTTGGGGGTTATAATGTAAAATTATAAAACTAAGGAAGGGAGAAACCAAGGAAATATTTTTAAGTTTTTTTTTTATGGATTTCTAAGTAGTTTATTTCCTCGTTGAATATTTTTATGTTTTTCAATTAATTTTGTACTAATTTTTTATGTTATTTGGTGTATTTCACATTTTTAATATGGTGTATGTCAATATTTATTTATGTAAAATACTTACTTAAAATTTTAAAAATCATGTTTTTATTATTTTATTTTTTATTCTTCAATATTTGTTTTTTTTTAATTATATATAACTATAATTTATATTTTTTTAATAAAAATTGTTGACCCGTCTGAGAACCTATATATACACACATGTTCACATCCACTTCCAAATCCCCTATGGGCCAAGTTTTTTTTAATGGATAAACTATATTTATTGAAAAAGAGAAAGAACAAATAACATGGGGTAAGGAATGGCAAATAACTAAACTATATTTATTGAAAAAGAGAAAGAACAAATAACATGGGGTAAGGAATGGCAAATAACAAAAGAAAGCAACAAATATAAAAGTTCATTAAAACTGGAACTACCATAAATATATATATTGCACTCTAAAGAAAAACATAAACACCCTACTAAAGTGTGTCTAAGAGAGCTCTCTGATCATGTTAGGCCGGTGCTAATACACATCTCTCTGGGGCTACAAGCCTTATGGGATCAATGAGCTCCACGCTTTTCTTTACTGTGCTGGCTGCCTTCTCTAGCTTTTGTCATTTTAGATCCAGGGCTACAAAATCCCATATAAAGAATGTATAAGTAATTTTAATTAAGAAAGAAGTAGGAAGAAAACATGCGTTAAAGATACACTTGTTTCTTTATAATCACACATTTCAAAGAATAACTCTGGCAAGAGAACCCCAATTTTCCTTTGTTGATCCTCTAAATTGGGTCCTCCACGGTCCTCACATGTTTGACATGGAATTAGGAAAACCGAGTAATTCCAAGCTTTAACTAAAATGTTCTCATATATGCTTAATAGATAAGCAAGGGAGGAATATATAAGTGATCCACCATTTTAATAGTCACATAACAAAATAGATAGGTGAGCGTAAGAAGTCTATTATAACCTCTTTTATAAAGGTTCTCTAAAGTGGGGATCATTTTGTTCCATGCTAGCTAGGTGAAAGCCTTTATTTGGAGAGAAAATAGCCTTCCATTTGTCTAGATTGGCTTGACATTAGAAATCACCATCAACTAGAAAATTATAAAAAGAAAAATCTACAAAGATTTTATTATATATGTAAAATATTATTTTGCCCTCAGAACAAATTGTTGAGATGGCCGAGTTGGTCTAAGGCGCCAGATTAAGGTTCTGGTCCGAAAGGGCGTGGGTTCAAATCCCACTCTCAACAATTATTTTTCTTTTTTTCAAAAGAATAAAACCCATTTGCAATTTTCATATTAATCATGTAATGGCTTGTCCAAATTTATATCAACCCTCTCATAGCCTCGTTCAAACAAAAATTATTATTATTTTTAAATCTTTCCACTAAATTAAATTATATAAAAACCATTCTTTAAAAATAAATTCATAATTAAATATTTTATTAATAAACTATTGATAAATATACGAAAAATGACACACTATTCTGGACTTATTAGCTTATATTTATGATATCAAACCTTGCTGACTTAGGTTCTTATTAATTAAATAAGCATAATCTTAAGCAAGTTAAAATTCAAACCAAACAAGTACTTTTTTTTTATTTTTTACAGAGTGGTTAAAAAGGGATACTATTTATAATATTTTCTAATTATTTTATAATAGTTATATTAGTTTCTCCAAAATTAATATTCTAATCTATTTATGTTTATCCTCGATTTTTATATCACTCTTTTATCTTCTAAATACTTATAATAATATTAATTTTTATGGAGATGCTCGGTTTTAGATATATATAACTAAATGTAGATTTAAAAAAATTATATTATAAATCTCTCACATTTCTTTATTTTAAATATATTTAATATAATTAATTAAAGCGCATGCATTATACATATAAACTTATTTCATCATCTATTGCATTTTAGATTTATTTAATAGAATTGATTTAAAACGCATCCATTATGCATGTAAACTAAGCTCTTCTATGGAAACAATTGATCATTTCTTCTTTTTATTTTATTTTTTGCTCACTAAATCTGAGGAGAATCCATGAAAAACTATTTTTTTTAATACATACTTTTAATATTATGTGCTCTATAGTATGTCAATTAGAGTCTATAACATCACTAGTGGATTAGTCTTTTGTTCAGTTTTTGTTTTTTATTTATGTCTCATGACTACCTTTTTTGTTGTGTTACATTAACATGTGAGTGTCTATCTTTAGTTTTATTGGTATTTATTCTTTTATATTTTTTATAATATTGTAATTTATTTATTTGTTTTTCAGTTTAAGATTTAATATTATGTACTTCACAAATTTCACATGTATTTTAATTAAAAATTATTTAATAAAATCAGTTTTCTCCTTGTTAACCTATTTATATATAATTTCACAATTATTATTAGAGAGAGAGAGAGAGAGAGAGAGAGAGAGAGAAGGGGACAGGATGGGCAGTTCACTTGGTTGTAAAAACATGTGGGCCAAGTCATGGGCCCTGACGGCCTGTGGGCTGCGACCACTCAACCCAGCTAGACCCAAATGTCCGTACTGTGTCCTACACCTAACATGGGGCATTAAGTTATGGGCCTTGTCGGCCCATGGGCTGTGACCCGTCCACCAAGCATGACCCGGGGGTCTGTGTTGTGCCCTATACTGGCATGGCACTATAGCACAATGTCCTTGTCGGCCATCGTGGCCGACTAATAATATTTTTTAAATTAAAAAAAATAATAATATTTCTCAATTTTATTTATTGTAAATAATATTCATTCAGTATCATGACCCTAGAAATTCATGATTGGATTTGAGCTGACCATAGCCAAAAGTCGTATCTCTTTAGTTAATAGAATTCAAAAGGTTTATAGATCCATAATAGACATATATAAATTATTGTACGTCAAGTAACATCATGAGTGTCGATTTCAGAATTTAAAATGTCTAATGTTTTTTTACTTGGAGAATTAATCAGATTATTGCGAACAGAACGCACGAGACGTGCTTTAGACGAAACGATTTGTTATTGGACAATTTTATTAGGAATCTTAGTTTTTTTTTCATTTAGCACTAAAATGAATACTTAATGTATAATTTTTTCGACATTTTTAATTACACCAGGAAAATCAACTTTTGCTCACTTCTTTACTAGGAACATAAATTTCTCCTCACTATTTTGCTTTATGAAACTTTTGAACATTGAAAGGGCCTCAAATAAGTAAATAAAAACAAATTGAATGTAACAATTTGCACTAATGTATCATAGTGGATTATTTGGTGCAATTGATTGATGGATAAGTGAAGAATGAAACCTTTGAACTAACTTGTCCGTTCTAAATGTTGATCACACCTCTTTCCATTTCATTATTAGTTGTAAACCACATTAGGGAGTTGCTCACTAATGATGCGCACTACTCCACATGATTAATTAACTCTAATCATCATCTTGATCTATATATATATGTATTAATTATATTAAGTTAGTTAATTCTTCATGTGAATTTTAATATGATTAAATTTTGGTTTTATATTATAATTAAACAATTGTAAGAGAATGAGAAGAAATGTTGATGATTTTTAAATAATAGTGTGTGGATAAATCTGCCTTAATTTCTCTTTGCCTTGAAGTTGTCAACTTATAATGAGATTCTAAAATGCTTAACTTTATCTTTTTCTTTTGTTTTCAAGGAATAGTTAAGCTTCTTATCATGGCATGGGAGAGTGCAATGCTGCGCTGTTTTTAAGTCCCTACAAAGTACAAAATCTTCAACTTGGCCAATTTGCCAAACAATTGCCACCTAAGACTCTTTAAAATGAATGTTTTTTTTATTATTAAATTTATGCCATTGCCATTGGATGCATATATATAAACATTTTATTATTTACTTTAATTATTAAAAAAATAAATCTTTATAGCAAGTTTGATGTCTTTGTACTTACAAATAAAAATAAAAAGGGTTCAAAACAAGGATTGTCCCAATGATACTGTTGAAAGGACTTTAAATGTTCATGATTGGACCAATTAAAAATATTTTTTTAGTAAAATATAAACAAATCATATTAAAATTGAGAATAAAATTGCTCAAAACATCTGCTTCTACATTATATAAACTGGGATTTAATTTTTTTTTAAATAAAAATATTTTATATAAAAAAACTAATGCTAATAAATCAAGAAATCATTACCTATTAAAACGAAGTGAGTTGCATGGATAACTCTAGTTTTTGTTTTTATTTTATTTTATTTTATTTTATTTTATGTTTCCATTATTATTATTATTTTTTATTAATTGTTTGTTGAAGACTTGAAGGATTGATGAGATTGAAGATGATAAGGAGAAGGCAGAAGTGTTAAAATAGAGAAAAGGTTTAGTTTTTAGTCTGAATTGGTTGAAAACATCATCAATGTTGTCTTTGTTGATTGATGATTTCAATGCTGTTTGGATTTAATTGTTTATTCCTGCAATCAGGATAGGCTTGCCTCTGCCAGAAAACTCTGGACTTTGTGTCAAGTTCAGATAATGCATAGGTTCAACTTTTTTTTTTTTTTATTAAAGTCAAATTTATGATTGATTCATTGATTAATTTTTTATAACAATGAAAATATAATTCAAAGTTTTTTATAAAATTTTTTTAAAAATTTATCATAAACTTAAATTTTCCATGTCACTTGTTATCTGGATTTTGTACAGTTTCAATTTTTTTTATATATTTTTTATTTTGTAATTCAACCATTTAACCATTAATTATATTTTTTTCTTTTTATTTATCATATTTACTTAATTCATACCGATTAACAAAAAAGTGATTGCGGTTAGTTGGTTATCTATATTTTATAAAAAAATTTATTACTATAATTTAATGCTTAATTGATTGTGATTTATTAAAAATTATACAAGTACATTAAAGTAAAAGATAAATTTGAAAAGAAATTATTTGATGCTGCACAAAATTTATAATGTAACAAGTAAAAAAAACAGGGAATAGCTCTAAAATGTGACAAGTAAAAAGGAACGAAAAGAGTAGCTATCAATGATCTTTTGGTCTATAGTTATTGGATTCCGTGCATAAAATGTTCATGTTAAAGATGAGTTTAAATTTTTTTTTTACGCGCAGTAAGGTTAAGGTAACAACTAAGTAGTAGCTCCTTATTTGTGTGACTTGTCCACATTCGTAAAATAATAATAATATAAAAATTGTGGATAAAACTGATATATGCATCCAAATTAGTAATTTTTTTTAATATATTTGTGATTTATGATCATATTTGCAGTTAATGTTATTTTCTATGTGACATGGGCCTTGTTAATTATTATGGAGATATATATGATGACATCTACCCCACTTAATACTTTATTTAAGTTTTTATATATCAGAATATATAATATAATTATATATTTTTAACCAAAAAAATAATTAAATAAAAATACAATATCATTGTCTTTAATAAGTTTGAATGACATCGGATGACATCGGTCATAGTTATTCATTTATATCAGTTTTTATTTATGAGGATATAATTATTTATTTTTTAGAAAAAAACAACAAACCACTTGTTATTTTGCATGTTGCTGAACATGCAAATGATATGTTATATATGACATGTGATGTAACTTATCTTTTATATAAACCACTAGTATTTCAATATTAATTAATGACGATTTATTTTTTAAACTTTTACGCTTTATATCATTATATATATATATATTTTGTCCTATATGTTATTTTTATTTCAATATATTTTAGATGTTTATCTAGATGCCATGTGATATGTATTGATTAAAATTGTTTAAAATTGATTAAAATTGTTTTAATATTAATGACGAATTGATTAAAATTGATTAAAATTGTTTTAATATTAATGACGAATGGCATGCCACATGTTATGCTAATTTTTTGTATTTTTTTAAATTTGAAATTAATTGTAAGAGATTAGTTAAGATTCTTTTGATTGCTATTTACAATGAGTGAAGCATAATTAACTTTGCATGCTTTACTCAATAAGTAGTGCTCAGTTCTTATTTTATTTATTAATTGGGAATTTGGCGCTCATTTAACTTTGAATTCAATATTTGAACTTGAGCTAATATATATATGAGGGTGAATTTTTTACTAACGTTCATAGATAAGAATTTTACAAATGTCTTTTTCTCAGTTGTTGGTTTAAATCCAACACCTGCAAATTGATAATAATCATAAACAGTGGTTGTTAAGTGGAATTAACAGTGCTATGCCATCAATATAAGCTCAGTCATTGTTTAGATTATTGCCAATCATCTTTTTTCACTTTTGTGTTTGTCTCTCTCTTTTGTTTTCCCTCTCTTGCTTTTACTTGCTCTTCAGATGTCAGCAAAGAAAGTGTTGTCTATTTATATATAAAGTTTGTGTCGAATGCTAATCCAACTACTCCCTTGCATGATTAGTCCTGTCCAATCTAGGCAATGGCTCTAACATGAACTCTTATCCAATCTACATGAAGATGGATTACAAGCCTGCACCTTCAATCGAGGATCTTTAATACTACATTATTACTATGTAGTGCCTTTCCGATATTCAAGTAATAACTAAGTCTTTCACAATGGGACAAATATCACTAGATTTAGATGTTTTGACAGGCGGTTTGTATATCTATTAGAACTATATATTGTTTTTATTCTATTTCACTTGCATTTAAAAAGAAAGTTTTAATTTGATCCATATATGGATAGATATATAATTTAGGAGATTGAGAGGGTTGATTAGATAAGGAGGATCTTAGTATTGGCTTCCACCAATCAAGAAGTTGTCCATAGCCTATCTGTTGATACTGACCAGAGTGGCAGCTGGTCCATTCTTTTAAGATGATTCCTTCTTTCTTTCTTTCTATCTTACTAAAGTTCATCCCTTAACTTTGTTCCATTGTTCCCAAGGTCAACATAAATCCAAGTTTATTATTATTATTATTATTATATATTACCCTTAACATTGTTTCCTCTTTAAATCATGTACATGTTCTTATTCTTGGTTTTGTTTTAAATGAGAGCTTGTTTTGTGTGAAATGTTACATTACAAATTTTTTTTTAAAATCTGTCTTTTCCAAACCCATCTAATCCTCTTTTAAAATTGATAAACAGCATAAAATATATCAAAAAAGAATAAAGTAATTACATGCACAAACACCAAAATAAAAACACATGTAGTTCAAAAAAATTATCTATCTTTAATCTATAGTAGTTTTGTTATACTATAGTCTTAAAAATATTTGATTATTTTCTCTCATTAAAAAAAAAAACATATTTCTCATAAGGCCCTGAATTCTAGTATAAATAAAATTTAGACATGTTTTAATATATATCCAATTTTAAACATAAAGTCAAGTTAGTGTTTTTCTACAAAATTTTATATATAAACTCAATACTTAATCAAAATTTTAAAAGTCAAATACATAAGACATATATATATATATATATATATATATATATATAAGACATGAAATAACTTCAATTATTATATTTCCACTTCCATCCAATTTACCAATAAGTCCAAATACCAAATAAATATTTTGTGTCTTTGAGGTATAATACAGAATCAAAATCCTAGAAACCCACACTTGAAACCAACCCATAATTAAACACATAAAAACCACAACATTTATAAAAAAATAAAAATAAATAAATAAGAATAATAATAATAAAAAAATAGAGGAAGCTTAAATCCCAAACCTTCCTCACCAAATGTCCTGTGGCCCATTGAGGTGCAATTGGTCCTCTCATTAAATTCCCATAACATCCAGCTGTAATGCACTCATTTCCAAACCCCAAAAAATAATTAAATAATAATTAAATAATAATAAAAAAAACACAAAAATAAAAACAAAAACAAGAAAACAAAAGTTAAATCCAATCCAGGTAGGAAACATTATAGAATCCAAGGATTACCAGCCTGTTGTCTCCCTTAATCTAACCACCTCCTTTTTCTTATCATTAGAAACTTCACCCATACTCCCAACCAAAATATTCCCTTTATAAATTATCAATAATAAATTATAATGTTAAATATTGATTATTAATTGGCATAAATTGATTGGCATAAATTGATTGACTATAAATATATTTAAAAAACTAAATCTCATCGTTACAATGGCTAAACGGTAAAGTATTCAACTTCTATACGGGTCAAGATTCGACTTTTTTTTTTATACATAAAATTTATAATTCTCTTATTACATATACTTAATTAAAATAACTAACAACATATATAATTTTATGTAGTACTAACTATATTAATAAATTTAAATTAAACAACTCTAACTCTAAGATCAAATGAGATTAATATATTGAGCTTGTTGAACCAAACTAATTGATTGATAACAACTGTATTTCATATGTGTGGAGTAGAAACTTTACCAACATTGTTATTCAAAAATACAATTCTAAATTTAAATTTTACAAATAATGTTAATTAGTTCAATTAAAATTTAAAAGTTTGATCTGTAGAGCAAATAAAAAAAAAAGGCTCAGCTGATTAAATTAAACTGATTGATTTATATTGAACATAAACCTTTTAATCTAGTGTCCAGAATTATTTTATGGAATTAATATTTATCATTTGATATCAAAACCATTTTGAGAATAAACAAAAAGAGATCAAGCAAGATTAAAAGTTCAACTCATCAAATTAAATTGATTGATCAATAATAACTACAGTCCATTTACATTTAATCTGAAAATTCTCATCTCATGTACTTACTGATTTAGTATTAACCATTTTCTATCAAAAAAATATTTTGACAATAAATTAAAAAAAA
This sequence comes from Dioscorea alata, assembly GCA_020875875.1. NCBI lineage: Eukaryota > Viridiplantae > Streptophyta > Magnoliopsida > Dioscoreales > Dioscoreaceae > Dioscorea > Dioscorea alata. The sequence continues at coordinate 17,668,227 of CM037024.1, forward strand.
AAATTTAAAACCGTGGTAATAACCAAACAGTTAAGACATTTAATTATCATGTGCGAATGGTCAAACGGTTAAAACATTTTACTCATGTAAATAGCATGTGCGTACTGACTTATCTACACAATCAAATATATATATATATATATATATATATATATATATATATATATATATATATATATATATAAAATAATAATAAATAAATAAACATGTTAATTAATGATAATTATATCAATGACATTTTAGTCTATTAATACTGAGTCTCAAAATCCAGGCAGATTGAAGGCACTGGATCTTATTTCGTGCTTCACATTTGTGGAATACGGTTGTTGTTTTTTTTCAAATAATAATAATAATAATAATAATAGTCCATTTTTATTCAACCAAGACATTATAATCTTATGTGCTAATTTATTTAACTGAATTAATATTTACCATTCCATCTAAATACTATTTTTGGCAATTAATAAAGAAGGCCAAACCAGTGTGTGTGTGTATATATATATATATAATTAAAAAACTTGAAGCTCTCTTTCTTTCAATCAAGTTCCAATATTCAATTAAATCTCTCTCTATTTCTATCTCTCTCTACACCTTCTTGTGTGATACTCTTCCACTAATCAACAAAGAAGCAATTGTTTTTCTATTGCCATTGATGAAGATGAAGATGAAGATGAAGATGAAGATGAAGATGCACATGAGAAAAGAGGAATGAAAAGGAGGAGGAAGAGGAGGAGGAGGAGGATGATGATGAGAAGGAAAAGAGAGAGATTCAACACAAGCTTTGTAGTAGCAGACAACAAAGACCCTCTCAGATTGCTTTACAGCCAATGAAAACAAGTACTTTCTCCACTTCATTACTCCTCTGCTTTCAATTCAATGGTAATCATGCTATGCACTCTTTGTGGCTTCATTGATTTTTCATTCCTTGCTGTTTGTCCTTGTAAAGGTGGGATTTTTAATGGTTGTGAGTTTGGTAGGGAGTTGAGAGTTTGAGAAGTTCAGAGAGGGTATCAAATTGTGTCGGCGCTTAGTCACTGTCCCTATGCGTTGTCTGCATTCACTAGATGATATGAATCATTGCAAAATTTAAGCTTTTTTTTTTTTTTTTTCCTTGCTATTTTTTGTTTGGTGATGCTGACTGAGCAACCAATTGCTTAGTTGTAATGAACCATTGCCATTTTCATTGCCATTGTTGTTGATGTCGTTGTTGTGATTTGGGGCTGGTGTGTGTTTGGGATTGCAAGTTTTGGATTTGGCATGTTCAGTGAATGGGGAATGTGATCTTCTTCGTTTCCATGATTGTCGAATGAGGCGAGGCGGTTCGGAGCCACCCTGGTGTTTGATTTCGAAGAAACTGCAGGTATATGTGTTTGTTGAGAGTCCTGTGTTCGATTTTCATTGTTGTTTTGGATTTCATCTTGTTGCTCATGCATTTGGGAATGTACCTTTTGTGTGTCTCTTATGAAGCTTTTCAGAAATTCACAATGTTGCTTATATTGAATGGTTTATAATCTCTTCTACTGATTACTTGTTTAATTTTTGTTACCGAATCTTTTGTCATATTCGAATCAATGTAATTCTTGATTGATTCTTTTTATGTCTTCAGGTCAAATGTGTAGAGACAAAGATTTCTCAGCCACATTGCCATTGGATTGAGGTGAATCCCGAGCCAAATGTCAGGAACTCTTGTAGTAGCTCTCATAGCTGCTGCAGGAGTGGTGGCATTTGTGGGGATAATTTTTCTACTATGGTATTGCTTATTTCGTAAAAGTATTTCAAGAACTTCGGAAACTAATTCATCAGATCCATCGATACAAGGTACTCATTCTCTCAGTCAATACTTTGAATTGTTCAGCATTTGATTGATTGTATGCTTTCCATAATGATTCAGCTGGAGGGAATGTCGAACTGTCCGGTGGTGTGTCTTACCCGTCCGGCTTGCAAGGCGCAAGATCCTTCTCTCTCGAAGAATTAAATCTTGCTACCAAAAACTTCAGCAGCGTTAATCTTATTGGATATGGTAGATTTGGAGAAGTGTATAAGGGTTTGCTTCAAGATGGGATGATCGTTGCCATTAAAAGTCGTCAAGCTGCCCCTAGTCGGGAATTTGTTGAAGAGGTGCTCAGAAGTTCCTTCTAATCAATTATCTGCACCTTTCGATGCTCTTATGCTTAAAACATTAGGAAGCTTAATCTTTTCTTTTAGGTTCGTAATTTATCAACTATTCGGCATCGAAATCTAGTGAGCCTCTTGGGATTTTGCCAAGAAAAGGACTTGCAGATGCTTGTTTATGAGTACATACCGAATGGCAGTGTTTCCAGCCATTTATATGGTAACTTGTGACTCTCTTCACATCAGATTTGTTTCTCTTTGGTCTTCATCGTTTAATTCATCATACAAGCTTCAATTTGGATGAATTTTGGCATATTTTCTAGGTGCCAATCAGATGTCGAGTGAAAAGCTAGAATTCAAGAACAGGCTCACAATAGCCCACAGCGCAGCTAAAGGTGATCATTTGCAAAATAACTGAGCCTTGGTGGTTATCATGATACAGGTTTTTCTCTAGTGAGATATATTTAAAAAAAAAACAAAGATTCTATTTAGGTGCTACTTAGCCTTGCCTGAAATCTTCTTGTTGTTTCCTGAAGCTGAAGTTTTTCTTTCATATTGCCTAGTAAAAGACACCTCTGAAGTTACGCGTTCTTTGTGACTTCTTGCATGTTCTTGTTGTTTAGGTTTGGCTCACTTGCATGGTTTTGATCCTCCTGTGATACATAAGAACTTTAAGACGGCAAATGTCCTAGTGGATGAGGATTTCATTCCTAAAGTTGCAGATGCTGGGCTCCGAAATTTGATGGAAAGAATTGGTGGTGCCTCTTCAACCTCCCAAATGATGGTGGATGATATTTTCATCGATCCCGAGTACTCTCTTGACTAATTCTATGCCTTTGAAATGCTATTTCCTTGCATTTATGAGGATTTCTTTATGTAATACAAACCACGCATCATCTATTAACTTTGATGATTCAGATACTTATCCATGTTTATTTAACATATACACAGGGTAAAGCATTCAGGGACCTTCTATGCAAAGAGTGATGTTTATAGTTTTGGAGTTTTTCTTCTTGAATTGGTTAGTGGAAGGGATGCTAGAGCAGATCAAAGCCTCATTGCAAAGGTAAACTTCGTAGTCCTCATTTCGCTTAACATTTTGTCTAGAAATAGATCTTTTCAGACGTATGCAGGAAAATTTCAAAATTTTCGACAGTAAAGTTTTTTCTGATCATACTCTGATCAAAATTAGTGTATTCCCTCATACTTTCTGCTAAAACTTTTGTTCCTATTTTCTTGATCTTCTTCCAATCACCTACCTTGATGATAAAGCTACCACATGTTTCCACAATGATAATTGTTTGCATTCTAGTAGCTTCACTCAGATCCTCTAGACATAAACAATAATTTTGTTGATGTTGATGTTTAGGACAGCACTTTTCATGGATCAGTGACCTAGACCGAAACATGTTTCTGGTATGACCACATTATTCTTCATTGTCAAAACTTGTTTTCCCACTTCAGATGTCAAGCTAATGTAATTCCAACATGATTACTTTTATAGCATCAATCTGCTGCAATTATTTACTGTCCTCGATTTCTCAAACTCGGTAATCTAATCGGAAAACTCGGTATTTTGGGCTTGGCAAGTGAAGGTACAAAACTATCAAGACCCGAGCACCATCTCATCCCTTGTTGATTCCCGAATGGGTAGCAGTTTCACCACAGAAGGCATGAAAGAGTTCTTGAGGCTCGCTTTCTGGTGCCTGAACACATCTTCAGAAAGACGCCCACCGATGAGTTTTATCGTGTTAGAGCTCAACAGAATACATGAAAAAGAAATCAGCCTGACGACGGTCATGGGCGAAGGTACCCCGACCGTCCTCCTTGGAAGTCAACTCTTTACAGCAGCAAGATAAATGAATACCAACATCTTTCTATTCAAACTCTTTCAGAGCAAACCTGTAAATTAGTTCATCAGCTTTGAGTTAAGTGTAAAAAGAAGCGTTGTATTCTTTGTAATTTTTCTTTTTACCTCCCATAAATTCATGGGAATTCATGTGTAAACAAACCCCTTTTTTTTTTTGCTGTTATTTGCTGTGGCATATCAATTAAATTATTGGCATTGGTGTGAATCCAGATTTGTGTTGCAGATTAGCAAACAATCAGATGATCATTAACAATAAACCTGGTCACAAGAGAAACACATAATAAACAAAAGAACATTGTTTGCCAAAGGAATCTAATCAAGAATGGAAAATAGCCAGTTATCTTATTTAGAATGAAAAAAAAAAAAAGTGAGCGGCAAGAAGCCAGACAATTTTACAGAATGAGCTCGCATTGAACGAGAAAAACGGTCGAAAAACTTTGTTCCTCCCAAATGCATATGTACAAAAGCCTAATAACCAAGCCAATGAAGCTGAAATCTTCATGTTAGTGCTTCCAAGGCATCTTATTCTGATGCGAAAAGTTCCAAGAGACATTATTTAAGGCCGGAGAGACCACATTTGCATCACTGGGAGTTGAGCTGTTGGGTTGCCGAGCAGGGAATCCATGTACATTATCAGCACCACTAGAATTCCCGGCTTGGATGAACCGTTCTGAGCTTCTAGTTTCGGCATAAGATGGGCGAGATGGCAACTTTCTGCATTCAGATAGAACACTGAAGAGACTCCCATCTGCACTGAGAGCATCTCCCAAGTTCTGACCATTGTTTGACAATTCATATCCAGGCCACCCGTTAGAAGGCAGATGATCATCGGAAAACCAACTTTGGCTCGCCATCCCGCCATTTGTTGAAGATGGCAATTCAGCGAAGTCCTGCACTTCAGTTGATGCAATATGCGTTCGCCCTGGGAACTCCCTATTAGAATAGACATTCTTGTTCATTATTTGATGAATGTAAAGTTCTTTCTCTCTGCCCTGCCTCTGCTCCACCAAACCTCGTTGCTCCTGAAATTGTCTCAAGATGTAGGAGGGCATCGTCCCAGGTCCATTTGGAAAAGGTTGAAGGAGCTCATCATGTTTCTTTTTAGCATATGAACAAAGTGAGGATGTGTCGTCATCTCTGGTATCATGTTCTAGAGCATCTCTTTCCAAATCTATCACCTGAACGGTAGGCTGAAGTTGTCCAAGAGAAATCTCACTAGCAGACGGACATCTATGGTTCTCTTGAGCAGCCTGATAGCATGAATCCTCAGTACTAACAGACTGCCACATGTCTTCCGGGAATGATGCAGACACCTTGTGTTCCATGACACTATCTGGAGGATTACTTTTTCCGAGAAACTTTTGAAGGACTGAAGAATCCTCTGCTGGCTTTGTAGTGCCTTGACACACTACTGCTTGATCCTGTGATTTAGCATCACCTTCCATAGGATTTCTTTTTTTGGCAAACTGTGAAGAGACTAGAGAACTCTGAGTCAATTCTGGTATATCTTGGGAGCTCACTTTTTCTTGATTTATCAAATCACTATCCACACAGGGCTCAGAATTTCCATTTTCCATTCGTTCTTCGACTAAAATCACCAACTTGGTTCCCTCCTTACCCTGACAAAAAACAACAGTCATGACCATCTCCAATTGATTTCAGATTAATATGAACTTGCCAAGATCTAAAGCATGTTTATATTTATCTTTATCAAAAGGGCATATAAAGAAGGAGAGTTTCACCCAGTTTTAGAAAACATAATATATGCCAATCATATTTCTCAAATAAACAACATTCAATTTAGATACATATTTATAAGAAAGACATTCTCCGTAAGACTTCTACTAGCACAACAATAATAATATTCTTTCCAAAATAATGAACCCAAAGGCTTTAAATTATCTAATTTGCCATTAAGCTTTTCTTAAAAGCTAAACCAGACAATGATTGATTGAAATATTTCATCTCCTGTGATAGCATAATCTATTCTCGTGCAATAACCAGAAAAATGTTGATTCAAGGATAATAAATTAACTGACATCAATGTATGCAAAAAAGTAACAAGCAATTGTCCAACAAGACATCAAAACTGATCCACATTTGCATGAATGTACATAACACTAACTAATAAATATGGATCTAAGTATATAAGCCTAGGGTTCTTATCATATCAGCTTACATGGTATTAGAGATTAGTTTATTTCTTTTATTTGTAAACGTGATTAGTTAAAATAGACTAGCATGTATCAACAGTTGATTTGGTAAATATGGATTTGAATATATAAACCCAAGTCTCTCATCCTATCAACCTAAGCTTTTAGGTTGAATTGGCTCCAGATAGCAGGGTTGGTTTGCATCTGACTTTATATATCAAATCACCAATCAAATTAGCTTCCGCATGATTGTCCTAAACTTAAACGAGGTCAGTTTGTGCGTGAGAATGAATAAGCTGAAACTTAAAATTTAAATAATTGGAAGGTATCATAAACATGGCTAATGAATCAAGAATTCCACGTCCACTGTAACATTTCTTGGTGCATCACAGGAAATTTTCAAGGATCTAAAGTAAGGTCTATTATAATTAACACTATGAAGCTTATCAGCCTAAACAAATAAAGAATGGCATGAGTACTGTCCGCTATCAAATCATCTCTACCATACCAGCCATCTGCACCGCTGTCATTATCTGAGAAGCAAGTTTGATTACCAGAAAGTTCCTATATATCCAATGCAATCAAGATGTTCAAAAGCAAAAAATGAAGACATCATAATCAAGGTCATTTGGATGTCAAGCATTTCCAATTTTGCAAATCTCACATTGGATGAGCAGAATTCTACAGTGGCAAGAAATTATTTCCAAACAAAACGAGCCAATTTGGTTGAAAGGTAGTTACATAAGTTTTATAGTAAAGGCTCTATCTTCAAAGTTGCTTTAATAAAAAGTCCAACAACACAAGTACCACGAGATTTCTTAGCCTCATTGATATTTGAGATCTCTTATTCAAAAGCATCCCATCATGTCTATTCTTTCTTACAGGGACAGATACTATATATGAATTTTGCAAGAACAATTTGATGGAGTTGTTCTATCAAATGCTATATCACAGACATGCTCTGCGAGACATTGCCAGGCCCATTGTCAGCTCCGACATTGACATCAAATTTAGTCTGCAGCAACTTAAAGGATGCAGTTACCCACAAAGAATGAAAGCAATTGAGCATGCATGAGAGATATAACAGCAAATATATGCTAACATTTTAAAACAAGAAAAAAATATTCTCTAATAACTAACAAGAACAAACTTAAATATTGTCAATAGAAGCGATAAACAAACATCCAGTGAAGTTTTTGTGAGGGTTAACTAGGATTTAAGAAGCCATGGGAAGCCTCACCCGTAGTTTCATCTTTTCAGCAAGTTCCCGCTTCAAAGTTTTGCTCCATTCTTCTCTCTTCCATTTCTTGTCTCTCCAGACATTAAAAGCTGTTGAGAGATCTTTGTTAACAACTTTTAACCTGTAAACACAAGATTAACATTCCAAAGCCTGAATATTCCCATGTAAAACAAACATTAATGACACAAAGAAGGACTAACCAGTGATCATTAAACCTCTTCCTTTCTTCCATTTCAAATGATGCATATGGTTCCACAACAAAGTCTTTGATATCACCAAGCACGCGATTGAGGGACTTGGGCTGAATCTCGTCACCATTTTGCTTCAAATTTTTTATGAGCTGGAGCTGCTGTTTACTTATCTGAATATGTTTGAAGAGTAAATAAAATGTTAGGTAGAATCGCAACCTAACTGCGTCACATAATCAAATACAAATGACACCATTACGAGAGAGTAATGTTTCCAAAATAATATTATGCACGCATTTCAGTCTCAAGCAAAATACAAACTTAAGTTAAAAGCTCATTGGTTTTTATTATCCAATTACGTTAGAGCCTAAGCACTAAAGCAACGCGTCCTAGATGCAAAATCTACTCTGCTAAAGGGCCCATTTACAACAATATACCTGTTTAGGCTCACTTATCAAGCTAAGGTCAAGACAAGAGCCTATTTGCAATAATCTAGTTGCACAACATATTTGAACTAAGAATACATGGCACCGAAATAGAGATCTTCAAGAAACCTTCAATGGGATTAATTACACATCATCCTATGCACATCCATATCGTATGTCATCTCCCCCTGGTTTCATATTAAAGATCACAATTTCCATGCAAACAATGATAAAAATTTGTCATTGAAGCAAGGGAAATTTATTCATACTTTAGTGAAGAGAAGCTTCCATAATGCTATAAGAACCCAGGCGAACAATAAAAAGAGAGAATTAAGAAGCTGCACAAATTCTATGAATAAAACTAACCAAAACAAAAAAAACCAAAAAAAAAAGAAAAAAGAAAGAAAGAAAGAAGAAAAAGGTGTTGTAACCTTGATATAGGACATATATTTACCAACATCACCTCCAAGAACACAATTTTCATGAGGAATCTCTTTCTTGGAGATAGGAACAACAGTCCTTTCTGTTGAAACTGATACAATTTCTTGTTTGTGCTTGGCGAACTCTTTCCTGCAGAATCAAAAGGCCCAATTATCTGCATGTGCCAAAATATAGCAACAAAGTGAATAAAATCCAATGTAGTCCAACGTTGAAAAAAATTCTAATAATCACAACATTTAAAGGAGAAAAAAAGAATATAACTTAGTCAAGAAGCTCATCCAGAAAACAGCAACATGCTGCAAACAAGTAGAAGAGTATTAGTCTTGCTCTCATAAATATCAGCCAGATTGGGTCATGATTACCTTTTTTGCGAGTAAAAGACAATCAGGACCACCTTGGCATCACCCACAAAAACTGTCTTTATTGCATACAAGCAATCAAATGATCGTCCTTGAGTAGCAAGCCTTTATTTTTAACCTAAATTTAGAGTGCAATAGGCTGAACGGATGAAAATATTTGAAAGGCAACTGCAGACCCTGGATTGATCATCCTGGACTAGTGATGATCTATTCATTTGGGCCAAGCTAATTTAAATTTTGAATAAATTGGCACCAAAAAGAAAATCAAGAAAATATGGGTATAAGGGAATTCCAAGCCAGGGCCTGCCTGTCCCAATGGCCAATGAAATATGTCCAAGTTGAAAATTTTATGAGCTAGGGCTACCCAGTCCATTGTCACCCTCCAATTCCCCTTTGGATAACAAAATCCTCCACAACTGAATGGATGATAATCTGTCTTCCGCATATTTAGTGTTAGAAAGCTAGTTTGACTTAAATAGCTCACATCACTTGAGTTGAGGATACAAAACTAAATAGTATGTAAAGTTGGTAAAAAATAAAATTAAACAAAAAAAAAACCCCTCCAAATGACAACAAGTTCAACTAATTGCTTAACAACAGCATCTAAGTCAACTTTAAACAGTTAAGTAAGATGTTATTGCTTGGTGAAGAAATGCTAGATTAGTAGCAGCATATGACGTATGGAAGAAAAGCTGCATTTTTTTAAAAAATTAAAGTACAAGGAGAAAGTGCTTATGAGTTTCCAAATATTCATTATAGCCATAGTCAATTAAAAGTGTTCTACATGCTAGAATGTAGCAATCTTCTAATGTATTTCTAAACATTCATTATAGCCATAATGAATTATAAGTGTTCCTTGTTCTTATAAGAAAATGACCTCCATGATATCTCTGGATCCTTGCAACTTGCCCACTGTTCCCTCCACTTCTTAAGAATTTCGAGTATGCTACCAGCAGAAACATAATGTGGACATCAGATAACCTCAGACAAAATATTAAAGGAGAACATAAATGATAAAAACCTTGAATTACTGCACAGTAGACATACTCATTATGATATTTGCTCAACTCTGAATAATATGCCCTCTTGTCGGCTTTGATGTGCCGTTCTTTTTGAAGAACTTTATCAGGATGAAGATCACCAGAACAAAGTGAAGTAGACCTATCAATAATCAATTTACAACACAGATGGTTCAATAATTGATACAAAAATATATAGGGGACATGATTCCAAAAAAATGTAATGGTTTTCCTTTAAGAAATTTAGTCATGCAATACAAATAGGAACAAGAAATAAAAGTTGACAATTAATAATGTTTGAAACTCATATTTCATCAAACCCTTTTTCATTTGATATAATTAGTAAATGAAATGCAAACTGAAAGGATGAGGCAAACAACTACCGGGACAAAAATCAGCACTAACCTTCTGACAATTCTTTAAAAACAACAAATGACAAACTGACGGAATGATTAGCAAATGGCTAAATTACAGGTTTCACTTTCCAAGGAATTAATGGACATTATGCTATTGCACTAGATCTTTGAACAAGATATTATATGTTAACTTGCCATTTGAGAAATGGATTTCCAAAGTGAAGATTATCCCCCATTAGCAATGGCTTCAGTACTTGTTCTCCACTGGTCCCACTAGGAAGGAATTGAGTGAGAAGCTTTCTATCTGATTCAGACAGAAATTTGGCCCAAACCTGATGACAAGGGAAATAAGATTGCCAATCATAAAACGACACACATATATTAAACCAAAGATCACTGCTTCAAAACATAAGTGCAGGTCGTGCTCGGAGTAAATTTACCTCATAAGAGAGCACCTCCATCAAATTTTCCAGATCAAAAATTGCTGGAGGCACAGAAAGGATATCAGCTAGACCTGAATAGTGTGGATGAGGAGAATCAATGAAAGGAGCCATGTCTGTCCATGTTACCCCAACTTGTTCTTTCTTTCCTATGACTCTGTTCCGACTATCATCCCACTCAAGCTGCACATGAGATCTGAAATTCAACACATAATCAGAGGGATCCAGCTGCTGCTTCTGCTTCTTTTTCTTCCCTCTATATTGGTCATGCAGATTAGAGCTAGTTAATCTCTTCTTTTGTTGGCCAGCTGCCATCATTTCATTCACTTCTCAGACCAGAAATTTGATTCACTTAAAAGCGCAACATGATTTCTCTACTTGGTTATTTCATCCATTAGATTGTACCACCTAAACTAAGCATACATTTCAAGTTAGCTTACTCCAAAATCTGTACAACTGCTGTTTCTTACAATATTAAAAAAAAATGAATGATACACAAGAAATCACGGAAACTTTCCGTGAAGTGGACGTAAAGAAGTGTACAATTGAGACAGATACAATTTAATTCAGTAATTATAATGAAAGAATGCATGCCATCTCAACAACTTTCAGTTGAATTAACTACTTAACATACTTCATGAAAAAGATAACTCCAGTAAATTCATGACCTGAACTAATGCAGAAGTTACATAAAATGAGCTTTCATATCTGAAATCAAACAGTGACCAGATATAAACCAAAAAGATTGGTTTAAAAACACAAAGCTAAAATCTACTAAACAACACTTCCGTAAATCCTACAACAAGTTAGATTGATTGGAAAACTAAAATGCAAAGAAGCAACCTTGAGTACAAAATCAACACCAGAACGAGGACAATCAAGCAAAAAGATACCACCTTTCGAGTGAGAAAGGAAATAAGGAAAGACCCAGAAAGCCAGAGAAATCAACAGAGCATTGAAAGCATGAATGTGCCGCTGATTCATGAGAGATCTCCACTGGGGCAGGCGAGAAGGGAGGATTAGGGCTTGGGATTTGGGGGAGCGTGGGAGGGAGACGATTGCTAGCAGAGGGGCATTTCGGGAAGAGGGGCATTTCAGGAATACGGAAACGGAGAGAGAAGATGTAGCTCGCGTGAGTCGTGACTTGCGGGAAACGCCGTCACCCGCCGTTATAGGACGAGAATCCTCCGTCCATATGCCTCGAGATCGAGAAATCAATCAATCATGAGTCCATCTTACGGTCAATAACTCGTGGCCACTGATAAGAAGATAAGTGATTTGGTTTAATGTTTTCTAAATAGTATTAATTCTTTTAATAAATTGTATTATTTTATTATCTGAAGTTTTTTCTTTTCAGTGTTTTTACAGGGTTTTATAAACATTTATATATTCCTTATACCATAATACTGTGCAAATATATTATAAATATATTATAGAAATATTATATCAGTTTGTTTATCTAATATTCATCTGGTTCCTCATGGGAGAGGAGTTCTGCTCCTCACTCCTCCAAAATTGTAAAATAAAGAGATTTATCATTGTGAGATTATAGTCATCTTAGATGTTTGTGACATGCTCTAATTGTCCTACATATTAATCACCTCATATAGTAAATGTTTAGGAGATTGTTAAGCCATCATAAGTAGTGCATCACTGTATTTGTCTGTTTCTTTGACATCTTTTGTAAGCGGGACCTATTGCAATTAAAATAATAATAATAATGATAATAATGATAATAAATAAATAAATAAAGTTTTTCTAAAAAAAAAAGGAAAAAAATTCATAATTTAAATATTAAAACGCATGATAATCTAATATATCCAAAGGCATATACATTATAAAAAGCATCTATATACATAAATGCCGTATGTCATTTATGTATATAGATAAGACTATATGAGCAATAATTTTCTTTATATATTTCTGAAAATTAAGAGGGGGAAAAGGAAAAAATGCCGTATGTCACGTGGTTCACACGTGCGAGCACCCAGTGTTTCCCAGAAAAACAAAGAAAAAGGAAGAAAAGCAAAGGGACGGCTCACCCAATCCCCAGAGTCTTCTGCTTTCCTCTCCTCCTTCGGCCCCCTCTTCTCACAAGGGGCCGGCTCCTCTCCAACCCTTAGAGGTTCTCTCTTGCCCTGTGATCCAATGCCTTTGATTTTGCAGGTAATCTAATGTTTCCATTCGATTTTGCGTGCCGGGAAACCCCTGCAGTCGTTTTTGTTTGATCTTGTTGATGATGATGATGAATATGATGATTTTTTTGTTAATTTGATGTGATTTGTTGGTATGGATTTGAAATTGTTGGTATCTAGGTGTGGATGTGGGTAAAGGTGTGAAATTTTTTGCGGAGATTGTTTTGGATGATCGGAAAGGTGGTTGGGCCTTGGGTTAGTGTGGTTCTTTCAGGGTTTTGGTGAAGGAGGGTGTAGGTGAAAGATGGAGGCTTTATCTGGTGCATTTGTGAGGTTAGGATGTAGCTGGACTGAATGGAATTGATAGGGAATGAGCTTAAGAAACAGTGTAAGGGGGATTCTGTTGTCATCACTGGGGAAGAAGGGTTCCTTGATTCTACTTTGTATTTTTGAGATAAAGCTTGATGTACATGGGTTGATCAAGATGTAGTTCCATTCTTCCATAATGGCTGGGAATGAATTTTTAATCTGATTTTTTGGTCATTGACCATGATGTACATAGTTTTAGAACTAGTTTTTTGATTTATGCTAATTTAGCAGTTCTGATTAATTGGGTTAAAAGTGGATAGGAATTCAGAAAAATATGCAGGGAAGGATAATTAGCATGGCACACTTGAAATGTAGTAAGTTTGAGGAAATAGATATTTTGATTTATATGGGGTTGCAAAGACTTGACAGTTGCCTTTTCTAGCAGTTGTAGTTCCCCGATCTGCTTTCGCCATACCAACATTTGTACACATGTTATGGGTGGGCTTACGTCGTAATCATCTGGTCTTGTCTCACCTTTAGAAGTCCAATACAGGCAAGCTCCTAAATTGTGGAGTCACTATCTTCTTTGTAGGTTGGACTATTATATGTGTTGGAAGTTATGAGTAAAGTTACAATTTTTCTATTGGAGTTTTGTTAGGACTTGTATAATGCAGTGGGTTTTAAGATTCAAGCCTTGGAAATAACTAAAATGAAGTCCCAAAGAAATTATTACTTTCCTGATTTCCCTATTAGGCTAGTGTTAACATATCATGATTTATGCATGCATCATACTCAAGTCAAGCATACCTAATTGGAAAGCACTTTCACAACTTCACTTGGTAAAGTCTGACCATACTCCAACTTTCTTGTTTGTTTCTGAGTAGGCATTTTACTATTCTTTTTCCTAGTGGCTTCCCAACTCCCAATTCAGCTGACAGTTTGAATTTAATCGGCCTGCTTTTGTAGTGTAGTGCAATTTGTTTTCACCCCTATTCAAATGAGTCTTCCAAGGAGCAGTTCTCTCACATCTTTCACAAAGATAATAGCATATTATACAGGAATATAAGTCATACAACTTTTAAGTAATTATATTTTATTTATGCTATGGTTCTTATCGAAGCCTCAAATCATCTGTTGCAATCCAATAATAAATGATGCTATTTTTTATATTTTATTCTGCCACTGTATGGCAGAAGATGTATCATCTTGAATTGGCTATACCATTTTGCAGTAATTATATGTTTGTTACAGTACTTTGTCAGGCATCAGACTTTTTATTCCAATGTATTATTACGTGGTTTCGTCTTTATTTCTTATTTCTCCATTATGTAGAAAGATGCATCATCTTGAGGTCCACATGCTAATGTTACTCTTCTCTCTCTTCTCATGATTTGCACTGCCTGAATGATATTGTATTTATTATTATTATTATTGCTTATTTCAACTTGATTGACAGTAAGAAAGCTGATGTTTTCAGGTGCAATCTGGATGAAGTTGATTTTTCTATCTTGCTGATGGATGTACAATTGGATGCGCATCACTGAGGGATAGCATTTAAATATCTTATATGTATCATCAGTATCCCACTATTTAGTTTTTTGGATTGGAAGATAGCCACTTGCATTAACCTGTGCCTTTTTCTTGGTTCTCTGTAAGGTTTGAAACAGCCATGTTTAATTTTAAACTTTTTGGGGGTTTCGAGATTTGCTAAAGTTAATACTCCTGTAAATTGATCAACCTTTTTTTAATTATTAGTTGTTGATAATTGCAAGCATGGGTGCACTTTGCTGCTGTCCTTGTGGAGAAGATTTTGAAGAATATGCCCATCCAAACAATCCTATATACAGGCACTGCATATGCCTTAGATACTTCTGCCACCAGCTATTCAGCGGGGTAAATTCTTTCTTTTAATTGACATCTTTGAGTAATGTAATATTTACACTAGCTCAATATTGGTTCTGGTTAGCTATTTTATTTATTTTATTATGCATTTGAGCTGGCACATGTGTTCTGGCTTTTATAAAACCAACACTATGCTTGAGTGGAGCAATGCGCTTTATGTAAATGCCTTTACTTCTGGATGTTGCTTATATAATTGTGCATAACCTCCTGCCATAAATTTAAGCTGAAAAATAGTTGTCAAAGCAGTGTTGTTAAGGCGTGCGCTTAGGCGTCCAGGCGCAATGGTAAACCTCTTTAGCGCCTCTAAGGGTCTAAGGCAAGGCAAGGGGCTTTTAGTCAGGCGAGGCTTTTTTTGCTTTTTTTTTTTAGCTCAAGGCACAAAAAAGGCAGTCTTGATTGAAAAAACTGTTGGTTTTCTATTGTTTAAAAGAATAGAATCTAATAACTAAGGAATAAATATTTCACTATTTTATACAGATCCTCGTAGATGGCTATGATTCTGAACAAGAAAAAGAAGATGAAAACATGAACTTAGAGTTTGACATTAATGAGTATTAGTTGCTTATGATTTTAGGAATAGAATTCCAACTTTAAGATAAGACAAGTTTGTTAATATTAGAGGTTTTTTGCGCTTTGCGCCTCGGGTGCACCTTGCGCCCTTAACAACATTGATTAAAAGTTTACCTGCCATTGATTTAGTAGAGGAAATTACCAACCCCCAATGGTTCAATCACTTAAGGTTATAAATATTTCCTCATTTGATCCTTGGTTGCTACAGGATATTTCTAAAACAAGGTCATATCGCTTAATATATACCATTTTGGATTGGAATAATATCTTCTTTGTACAGGATGTAGTATGTTTTGTTATTTATCTTTAGTTATTGAGATACAAGGAAATTTAATTGACTTACTATTTTCTATAATGAATTTCTCATTAAGCCTATCTGCGCTCTACTTCTAATGTCTTACTAAGGTCTTTTCTTACTCACTAATGATGCTCACATTATATAATTTCCTGATGTGTGTTGTGTATTTTTAATTATTAAGATTGGAGTGATAACTAAGCTCTATTTTAGTAAGCAATTTGTCTTCTATAGTGATTACATCATAATTTCAAAACATTGATAGAGATTTAAACATCCTTGCTGACTCCCTTGCCCACTTTGGCCGAATGAATCCTGAATGCTCTCTTTTCTTTCAAGGCCGTGATCGCCGCACTGGATTGAAGAAATCTGTGCTAATTTAAACCTTTTCTTTTAATCTCTTTCCTTTGTTTCCTCTTTCGGTTTTTTCTTAGCTTCGGCTCCTTTTTGCCAAAAAAAAAAAAAATTCAAAATGTTTGAAGGGAAGCAATTCCTGCTTTTCTTTGTTGTGTACAACATTGTTCATTGGTGACTGTTGTTCACTTGCAGTCCAGAGATGAACAGTTCTTGTATTTTCACTCAAGTTTTATGTCCAATGAATTTTCTTGTCTCCGCCAGCTCATCTCTCACGCATTTCCTTGTAGTATAGCGCAATGTTTCAAAGGCTTGAGGGGCGGACAGCCCCTTCCCCTGTTCAAGGGGTAACTCCATTGGCGCCTACAGGATTAGGCACTAATGCAGCTGAAAATGTCTTGTCTGAAACTTACCACCTTGTTCCCAGACCTGCACCATATGATGCAGATCCCAGGTATTCTCGTTCACAAAGGGAGGGATTAGTATCAAGGCGGGAGAAGGGGATGAGTCTTGTCCAAGATGATTCACAGATGCTTCGAAGGAATGGAAGTAGTTCAGGCGTGGAACATTTAGCCGCTGCTAAAAAACGGAACAGTGCAGATTCTGAAGATGAATGTAAAGCCAATCGAGCTGAACCAGATAAAAGTTTATCTGCCAAAGGCTTTGGTACAGGTTACATACTAGCAACATCAGAAGATGAGGATGTCTGCCCAACATGTCTCGAAGGTAATTTATCTTTAATTTGAACTTGTTTTGGATGCAGTCCTCCTATCAGATAGCTTTCAAATGTTGGTTCGTTTGCATTTTTGTCCCTCATGCGGTATTCTTATCAAGAGTTTAAGCTTTAGTTTAATTCATTTGATGGAAATTGCTGTCTCTTTTTTTTTTTGCAGAATATACTCCTGACAATCCTAAGATTGTGACAAAATGCTCCCATCATTATCATCTTGGCTGTATATATGAATGGATGGAAAGAAGTGAAAACTGTCCAATTTGTGGCAAGGTACTAATTGATCTTCACACAAATTTACTTCATATGTAACACAGTCCATTATCGGTCATCTACTCGCACGCTTTTGACAATTAGAGCCACACTAGAAATCTGGAAGTTGAATCAACTAATCTTATTATGCAAACATACAATTTGAATTCCAGAGGTGTAAACTTGATTCATTTTCTCTTAACTCGCCATCGCTTTTATCAATTAAAATCTGTTCATTCCTGTCCTTCATATTGTTTGGAAACTACTTGTTTCTATGTTGTTAATGTTTGACTCTTATTTACTCATAAAAACTTATATGTCAGTGAAACTCAGTTCACTTTTCATCCATGCCCTAACAACAATATTTTTCAGGAGATGGACTTCTGTGAGAGCCCTTGATTGACCTCGTCGGCTGAAGTATGGAATATGCAATGCAGGGGGGAGGAGGAATATGTAAATAAAAGCACCGATCAGGGAAAAAGAAAAAGCAGCAGCTATGTATAAATTTGCAGTGACCTTTCAGACATTCATACTCATCCATTTTTCCAAAAAATGCATTGCAGCATGGAATGTCTACCACAAAATGAGGCAGCACTTATTTTGTTTGTATAGCGCATACAAATTAAGTATTGTGGTGTCACTGCACTTCTATTATGTTCTTTTTTTTTTTCCTTTTAATGAATGATTTACTTTTAATCTTCATCGAAACCCTAATTCAGGTGATCTCCTGCTAAGGATGTGTATAAGCTGTTTAAGTATGTATGTACATGTGTGCATCCAGAGCTTGATATTCACCCCAGGTTGTTTGATCATAAGGCTAACACAAAGCAAGGGTTTAAATTTAGGGTTTGGCCAGTGAACCCAGACTGATTGACCTGTTTATTGGCCTGCTTGAATGGATCTGATCATGGGTAGTTTATTTAATTTTTTTTTTTTAATTTTTCTTTTTAAGACAAGAAAGTTGGGGTATTTGGTCATCTTATAAAATTTATTAGTTGATCTTTAATAAACAAATAAAGAATGTAAATTTTTATGGGTATAATAATAATTTCTCATTTTTTTAGGAGAATAAAAGAGCTCAATTTATCATGATAGATACTTTTGGCCTCAAATCAAACATTAATAATGAGCTTTTTCATTTAATGATACATGCAATAAAGTTTTAAGGAAAATTACATTGCTTTCGGTCCTACCAAATTGTCTTTCTTTTTCAATTCAACAAATTAGGGTTCAAAAGGTCATGTTTTCAATAGCACTCATGTTACCCAAGATGTAACCCATTTCCACATCAAATCCTTCAATCAAAGAACACCACACTAACCAATTATTTAAATTTCCAGCATACAAAGCATTCAAAAATCATCAATGCACCAAAAACATTGATCAAAAGCAAGAAAAAAAAAACACAAACAAACACAAGGATGAAGATGTTAACCTTTAAATGTTTAATTATAGCAAGGAGGGTCACATACACATACATTATGTATCTAATGCTACAAAAAGAACATAGAGATATGAGAGACTACCATAAACAACACAAAAAATTTACACTTCATTTGCATTTATATTGCATGAACTACCAAGGTTTCAGATCACCTACAGGTCCTGCAGTCCAGTTCAACACCTTCTGCCCCGGTTTCAAGTAAATACTTTTGTCGTGTGGGAGCTTCCGTGCGAGCCCGTTCAGTATCTGATGGAAAGCATCACCTGCTTGCGCCGGTTGTGGAAACAACATGGCCTGCTTCATTGAAGGGTTGGCAAGCAACCTTTGTTTCCTTAGTATCACCTCCGGGGCAATGGAGGTGAGGATTGTGTCCAATTTAGGAACATCCTTTTCGGCGACAAACACTCCAATCTCTTCCCATGGAATGGCATCGGCAAATGGAAGGACAATGTCGTCTGCTATGATCACAGGGATGCAACCGAAGATCACTCCTTCGACTAATCTAGGACTCCATGGTGCCCAGCCTAAGGGACACAAGCAAAATACGGCACGTTGCATGTCTTCGTAGTAGGTTGTTGGATGCTCTGTGGATATGTCAAACAGAGGGTTGTCTTTAAAGTTCTCCCACACTGATGCTCGGGCACCTCTGCAATATGGATAAGTAAATAAAAATTATAACAATTATAATCTCGCAGGGGATTTCTCACAATCGTTAGATAGATAATACGATGCCAAACCATCAGAATACTCAGTGATTATTAAAGAAATTAAGAAACTTTTAACAATCATCGGAAAGAAATAAAGAAAGAAATATATAACGAAGAACTAAGCACATCCACACTCCAGGTTTCGAAGTCTTTTGCATGATAACTGAACCCATTACAACTATCACTGTGTTTTAAAATTGTTATAGTTTTGAAACTTTACCTTGCATAGTAACCGCCTTCAGGATCATTCCCCACATCATAAAACAAACCCCGGAAGTAAACGAATATAGATCGAGGTGTATCAGGAGGAATTAAGTGAGCTTGCATTTTCTGGGGAGGGGCATATGGAGGAATGTTGATGGAACCTTCTTTTAAGCAGACATGATTCCTTTGCCCAAAAGTTTGAACAAGTGTGGCACGTTTGAGCATGTGAAGAATTCCCCTTTCAATAGCTTTCTCTTCCTGATACAAGAAAACATTCAGTTATCAGCTAAGAGTGATTTTAAAAAAATGCGTATTTTAATCTTCAACTTCAAGTTTGAGCAAAGGGAACCACCTGATAGTGAAAACATGCACCAAAGTCATGTGGGACAACAAAGAAGTGGTCAGCTCCTTCTGTTCTATTCCAGTAAGGCCAATTAGAAGAAATTAGCTGAATTGCGCTTCTCATCATCCTCGGTGATTTAAATGGCAAAGGAAGTCCGTTAGGGGTTAAATCACAAGTTGTATACACAGGTGTATAGAACCAATCCGCTTCCTCAGGATTAAGCGTTCGGACAGGACTTGATAACAAGAACCGATGCATGAAGATCTCCGCAGCAAACATGTGTGTGAGGCATCTGGGGTCCTTCTGTAGAATCTTTTTGTTGTATTTGCTAGGTAGCTCATACACAAACACTTTCAGCCTTCCAACAGGGTCATCTTCCAACACATCACCAGCACTCCCTACAATTGAGAATTCACATTTAGCTCAAATTTTTGAAAAACTATAAATTAGGGTTTAATAGGATGAAAAACTTGAAATTGAGAGGACATGAGAGAGGTGAAGTGATATATAAAATCTCCATATTATCAGTACTACACAAGCAGGTGAAATATTAATGAAAAGTGTTATTAAAAAAAACGAATTTCACAATATAACAAAATCAAAGGAGAAATCAGTGTTTTGCTTGTTTGAAAAAAATTGCCCTGGATTTTTTAATTGCTGTTCAGTTCAGACTGTATCTTAGTTAAAGATGAACAAAGCTCAGCTTTCTTATTTTCCAACTTCACATAAACACTTTCCAAGCTGAGGAAATTTCTAGGGTGCTTTATCTCTCATAATGTACGAGTTTAAGCTAAACAACCAACCATATAAACTACTACCAAACTGCCAACAGTTTCATCAAGAGTTGATGTTGTCTCTGCAGCAACCACTCATAAAAAAATCATTGCTTCAAGAGACTTCTCCATGTATGATTTTAAATATTTCAGAGCCCATAGTTTCTGGGAAAAGGAGTTTCAATATCATGATGAATGAAAAAAAGAATCATTAAAAGGAGAAAATGATTGAATGGTGAAGCAAAAGTGAAAATGAGAACATATAGCAAAAGGTAAAATTGCAATTTGCAAACAATAACCCTAGATTAACCGATTACCAATCAGAGAGCAAGAGAATTTAAATCAATCATGCTTTAGTTTGCAGACCAAGACAATGTGATTCAAATTCCCACATCAAGCAATACCATTTCCCCCAAAGACAACAAAGATCCAAGCAAAATATAAATATTTTTCATACTATATGCTCTCCAAAACGCAAATCAGTAGTACTTCCACCAAAAATCCACAAAAAAAAAAGGAAAAAAAAAAAGAAGAAGAAGAAAACTTTAGACCAACCAAGACAGCAAATATACAAACAAATCATAAAAAGCACAAAATTTGCACAAATAATTTCATCAAATTCCACACAGAGAACAACAAAATCACAATACCATCAGATCCCAAGCTCCAACCAAAGCAATCCAGATCAACCAGCCTCAGGGCACATACACACACCATTAATAAAACCAAACACAGATCCAAAAAACAAAAAACAAAAAAACAAAACTTGAACAAACAATAAAAGAGAACCTCACCTGAAATCCTCTCAGTCTGGTGGCCTTGTTCCAAGCCCAAACCTCCTCCAACCTGCAAAAAGTAAACAAAAAGAAGCAACAAGAGAGCAACAGTCCCCATCCCATTGCCCATTTCTCCTTCCTCCTCCTCCTCCCAGCCCCAAAGAGGGTCAAAGAGAACTCTAATGGACACCAAGAGCAGGAGTAGAATCCTTCCAGTTGTTGGCCAGAGAGAGAGAGAGAAAGACTGTGGAGAAATAATGGAATTAATAAGAAAATAAGTAGAGAGAGAAAGTTCTTTCAAGAAATGTTGAGAGTTTGGTCAATTTATATATATATATATATATATATATATATATATTAATTATTTGTTATTTTAAGTTAAAAAAAAAAAGAAAGTTTAAATCCTTCCCTTGGTAATACTATTTTTATATTATTTTAATATTATTTATATACTATTTATGTACTGTTCATCATAGCTCTAGTACAATTTATAACTATTTATACAATATACATCCGAGTCTAGTACTATTTTTAAATCTCTTGAATGGGGTCGTTTGTCTATTAATAAAAAAAAATATATTTGTTATTTTAATTATTTTAGTTTGTGTTTATTTGAAGGGTTTTTGGGAAATTTTATTAAAAAAAAAAAAAGAAGAAGATTGTTTGCAAGAGACTTGGTTCAAGAAAGTGTCAAATTTGGTTTATTGTTTATTGTTTTTTAGTAATTTATTGTGTTTATTTTATGGTTTTTTTTTTTTGTGAAATTCAAAATATTATATTTTTAAAAGGGTGTAAAGACTTGCATGGAGACATTGTTGTTAAATTTGGTCTAGTCTTTACTATTTTATTTGGTTAGGTTTTTTTTTTAGTACATTCAAAAATATTTTATTTACTAGAGACTTGTTATGAGAAATTGTTTATTTTGGTTTGTTATTTATATGTTAATTGTTTATTTTTTATTATTTTATTTTGTGTTTATTTGATGGTTTTTTTAAGAAATTAAAAAATAGTTTATTTACAAGATATTTGTGGAGAATGTGCCAAACTAGTTCTGGTTTTTATTTAAATTTTGAAATTGTTGAAAACTATAAATAATATTTAATACCCTACTAAAATGGGCCATTGCTTATATACATAATGCATCCCTATAAAGATATCAAATATAAAAGAATTAAAAAAACACACAAGGCATTCTTGGAAGAGAAAGAAAAAAGAAGATAAATGTATATTCTTAGAAATTTTTAGGCTTTTTTAATTATAAAAAATATATAAGCAAATACATACATTTTAATGTGTATATAAAACAAATAATTCCTTCGAAACCATATTAGTATTTATCCAATATTATCACCGTTAAATATGGTAGTTGGTATTTTATTTATTTTCCTAACTCAAAAATTAAATTATTGGTATAAGAACAATTCACTTTGTAAATAAATTATGGTATTTTACTATTTTATGAAGGTATGCTTACAAAACCATTGTTTTAATAGTTATTTGTTTATATATAGATATAAATATATAAATATATAATTGGGGTGGTGGAATTGATGTGGAGTCAACTTCATACAACCAAAGCAAGCTGTGGGGTTCTTGTTTCACACTATTCTTCATTAATTTTCTTAATTTTTTTCCTTCATTAAATTTTAAATTATTTGCCTTTGTTGATGATTTAATTTATAATTAATAATTAATAATTATTTCTTTTCTCAATAAAGTCCAAGGCAAAGAGCGGGTGGGTTCATTGTGTCATTGAAAAAACATGCATCCATTTTGGTTGGCCTAACTCCACTGCTTTCATAATTGATTAGACCCCACCAGGATTAGCATCTATTTAGCCTTTAATTTAAAGATTTGATTGAATAAAAAACATTGGTACTATAAATAAGACTATATATATATATATATATATATATATATATATATATATGAATCCACTTGCGTTTACATTGTTTTAACTTGATGTATTTGTACTTGCATATCTTTTAATATTTATTTTATTTAATACTATGTCAATAGTGTGTTAGAGAAATATACACCGACACTAGTAGGTAAATTTTTTATAAAATAATATTTTTGAGATAAAAAGAAAAAATATTATTTTATAGAAGTTAGTTATTTATCAATTATTATTATTTTATATAATTAGTGAAATTATTAATGTAGCATGTTGATTCAAGTCTAAATAAAAAAATATAAATATTGTTTAAAATTAATACTATTAATTTATTAAATATTCATTTATTAAGATTTTACTGTATTTGGCATGTGCTATCTATGGTGTAAAATTTTATAAAATAAGACCTTATGTATATTGTGAGGGCATATTGTATATTCAAAATAGATTCACACATTGTTTGACAGTGATTTATCCAATTTTATTTAAAACAATTATTATTGGTTATATATATATATACATATCTTCTCCCACTCCAATTGAAAGATAGCCAGTTTCCTAAAGGATAAAAAACCAATAATTATAAAATTGAGATATAGTTCATAAGAGTGAAAGTCTCAGTCAGAAAATGCCATGTTATTGGAAATATGAGAAGGAAAACTTTTTAATCATGGGCCTGACACTATAAGATATGATAATAAAACATTAAAATAAAAAATAAAATGCTCACCAAGAACTCAAACGTTAAGTGAACATCTGGAGATCAAAATAAAAAAAATAAAAAATAAAAAGGTATCACCTAAATTTTAGAATTGCTGAAGGCATCAAGCATTGCTGCAAATAAACGTCTTATTGGAATAACACTAAAAAAAAAAAAAAAAAAAAAAAAAAAAAAAAAGGTATATGAATGATAAATATAACGCTAGTAAATCCTAAAGCACCAATACACAAGGCCTCAAGCCTCAACATTTTGATGAGTTTATCAATGTATTGGACGGAAAAAGCCTCCGAGGCAAGCACAATTATTTTGCTCCAAGACAAATTACAGGCTGATAAACAACAAAAGGGATATAAAAGAAGATTCAAAAATATGTTTTACGTGAGATTAAATTGAAAATAAAGCCTCTACGCTTCGATAGAGGTATATCAACTGATCAACCAACCATCAGTTTGTTCTCCTCCAAGAAAGTGTATGTTGGAACCTCGAGGTTGAACGGGGCAGGACCCTTGCGAATCCTACCAGAGATATCATAGTGAGAGCCATGGCATGGACAGAACCAGCCTCCGAAATCTCCGGCATTGGGTAGAGGAATGCAACCCAGATGGGTGCAGACACCGACGACAACAAGCCATTCCGGGTTCTTCACCCTGGCAGAATCCTCTTGGGGATCACGGAGGGTCGACAAGTCCACACTGTTTGCCAGTTTGATGTCATCTTCTGTCCGGCGCCTTATGAAGACTGGTTTACCACGCCACTTCACAGTCACAGTGCTCCCAGGCTCGATACTGGAGAGATCAACCTCAAGGGAAGCAAGCGCAAGGACATCCTTACTAGCAGACATGCTCAAGACAAACTTCAATACCAAGAGTCGAAGCAGAGATGCGTACACAAATCTCCCACCTGTCAGAACAAAATATGCAAATGCTCGCTTGCTTGGATCACCAGGGGGGTACCTCTCATGGTTGTATTCATCATAAACGATCTTGGAGCTTGGATTCTTCACAGCAGCTACTGTTGCCGGAAGGTCTGCCAAGCCTAAGTCATGATGCCTGGGGGCAAGGGACTCAGATGCATATCCTGAGTCCACAAAAGAGTGAACTTTTCAGCCAAGACAGAGATAAGGACAATTATATGTACACAACACTGCAGTTATTATGCTCCTCGCATGCCACCCATGGCTACAGACCTGAGTGAAATATTTACTGAATGTTAGAAATGATCAACTTTGTGAGGATTACATTCTACTTTTGTCAGCTTTAAGAAGCAGGAGTGAAGTAACACACAAAGCACATCGACATTTTAATGGTGAAAGACATGATGGACTAACAAAGAAGTAACTAGCACAGCAAATGAAACAAATGGTTGTTAGACCAAGACATGACAAGCAAGTCAATCCAAATAATTTTTGCAAGAAATATGGAGCACATGTTCCTAAGACATAGCATGACTTTAACCAAAGAATTAAAACGCTCATAGAAACATAACAATGAATTGAAATAAATCAGCAATCTTGATCTAAATTGCTCCAAAAAAAAAACCGCACATCATCTTCCTTTCTGTCATATTTTCATACATCCCTCAGAATTTTCTTGCATGTCATGTCAAATCTTTCCGCTGTCTTCAAAGACACTCAAAATAAAACTTCAGCACCTATCTAGCATATCCTTTTAGCCTTTAGGGCTAAAGTTTACAAGTTATATCAACATGGAATCTGATACAAACCTTTCATGATTAGAGCAGCACCTAGCTTCAAACAAATTAGATAACAAGTATAACTTAACCTCCCTTCAGTTAAGCATCCTCAACTAAATCACTACTTTTATGTAGGCTACAACCCCGGTAACAATTGTACACAGTTTTGCAGTCCAATGGAGTTGCCAATGAGCATGTTATGTGAGTACACAATAGGTAAATTTCTTCCATGATCCCATGCAACAGTCTAGCATGCTGAATTGTCATGATATACACAAGATGAGGGAAAAAAATAAAAAAATAAAAAACTAGTTGTTTGACATAAACAGCACACATCATAATTCATAAACATTTCTTCAATGTGAACATGCAACAAGAAAGGAAACTGACCAAGAACATGTGTTCTCTATCCAAAATTTCTTCATCTAATCCATCATTCTGTAAACTGAGATGAAAGAACATATGATAAAGGACAGCTTGCTGGCAACCTTAAATTTCCATCAAAATTCAAATCATGTGACAATTTTTGTCTTAAACTTTACCATGTATCCTCCAAACCTTCCATTCATCACTCACATCACAATAGGATGAAAATTCAGGATTGTCTCTGATATACCACTGACATATTCAGACAATAAACTCAATCTCCCTGCCACAACTAACATGTAGAGTACGAGCATGGATTACATAGAAGAAACTAGAAGAACACGAGAAATACTCTGACCTCATCACCACCAGAAATTCCATAAAAACCCCTAGCCTTTATTTAAAGTAGTGTCGTCAAATGAGTCAAGTCATTCGTGAACTGCTTTGGCTTGTGCAAATTTAGGGGCGAGCTTGATTGCTTGAACCAAAATTTCAAGCTCCATAAGCAAATAAGCAAGCTCCAAAAAACTTGGGTTAATTTGACAAGCCTCAATAACATATACATAAACTTGTAGTTAGTATGCTGTGGGTGTATATCATCTAAAAAAATATTTTAAGACTTCACCATAAATTTTATTTTAAGAAGAAGTCCATGGTATTTTTAGATCATTAGGTAAGGGCTCAATCGTAAATTTCATATTAATAGATGATTTTAAAAAATTATTAAAAAAACTAAATTATAATTTAGCTTTTATAAGGAACCGAATTGGTGTTGGATAGCTCATGCTGAGGTCACCTCACTCAAGCTCTGATCAATTACAGCACTAACTTAAACTATAAGCCTTGTATCATAGATGCCACAAACAACAAATTACAACATACAACGATGTGAAAGGTTTAAGGTGCGCATTTTAAAACTCCACATGGAAATGCACATAGGAAAATACTTGATAATGCAAAATCTTTAGAAGCAACATTATATGAAATAGAGCGTTTGAGCTGATTTAATCAAAAGAAACCAGTAGCACAGAAAAACTCAGTTAATAATTAAAGGATAGGATAAAATTTTCAAAAGAAAGAGCTAGAAATCCAGAATGTTTAACTTTCTGAAAATATTGAAAACTTACAAACACTTCTGGGAAACATACTTTATGTTTCACAACAACACTTAAAAATCTTAAACTTTTAAGATAAGGCATTAGCATGGATCACAATCCTGGAATAATGCAATGATAAGATAACCGATTTCCATTCCAAATCACTTGCATGCAAAACAATTTCCTAAATCCTTATTTAGAATGAACAACTATTAAACAAATGGAGGATTCTACAGATGATTCCTACCTGATTAAGCAACACGATCTGGTAAAAGATAACTCAAAAGGTGAGCATAACGAGCACCTCTGAAAGACAAACTAGTTAAAAAAAAGTGCAACATAATGTCCAAATTGACTAAATTGAGCATCATCTAAAAACAATTTACCATATAAGCCAATGTCATGCAACATACTAAAATGACAACATGTTCATCAAGGGAAACCAAATCAATCAAAACCCTTTTGACGATTAACATCATTTCATATTCAAACATGAACAGAACCCACATACTAAGCAACAGCAACAAATTCTGAAATTTCTTTTAAAAGCACAGTAAAAGAAAGATGTGAGGAAGGGAATCACTTACCAAATCATAAATAATCCTAACATATTGGAAAACTTAAATGCCACAGAATTATTATCACAACCAAACAACTGGAGGAAGGAAAACAGGGATCAAGAAGAACATTTTCCAATAATTATCTAAATTCAATTAATTAGCAAATAATTATAAAAAAAATGAGTGCCAAAAACAAGGAAAAATCATCAAGATAACCAAGGCTTCAAATGGAGGAATAGAACAAGATCCCGAATGAAAAGAGAAAAAGAGAAGCCTGACCTCGGATGGCCCCAAGAAGACCAAGCTCACGGATGAAACCAGGACCGATCGGCTTGGAATTGTCATTCGATGCGGAATTAGCTTCTCCGATAAGGTTTTGGGAGGAGACGAAAGACGCAGCGGGGGCCGGCCGCCATGAGAGAGAAGCAAGCCTTCGTCCTGAAACCCTAAGCATCTTCTCCTCCGCTTCGGCTACGAACTCCGAAATCGATTCCTCAAAGTCACCCCCTTTTTTTTCTCAACTCTAGGGTTTCCTGGAGATCTAGCGATCGAGGAAGGGACGTAAGAATAAGGGGGTCTAGAAATTAGAGGAAAATCCCGGTTGTGATGTTCCCCTTTTGCATTATAGCTTATCGTCCATTAGTTGGTAGTCCACCGTTAAATAATATAGATTAATAATTACTATGTATTTGCCAACAGTTGTAATGCCGTCTTAGCTCAGCTGGTAGAGCGCATGGCTTTTAACCATGTGGTCGCGGGTTCGATTCCCACAGACGGCGTCCTCTTTGTTTAGGGGTTTTTACTCAAACTTGGGTGTTTTTTTACTAAAATGACAAACCACAGGGTACTTTATAATAAATTTTTTTTTTTTAATTTAGTTTAATCTTTCTTTTGCTCTCTTTCTGGTGTTTCGTTATCAATTTCCTATGATAATATTACATATATTATTGTGAGTTTCTCTTAGTGATTATTGATGACATTGTGGTTGTATACTTCAAGTTGAATCCCATTAATGATATAATGGAAAGATTTTACATGATTTAAGAGTCGCGTGACTTTTTACCTTTAGATTAAAGGAGTTTTTCACATTAAATCGCTCTTGCATTTGTGTGTCTGATTGATCTTTCTTAAGTTTAGTTGATATCTCATTTTGTACACAAAGACGAGAAGATTAGAGATCCTTGAAATTTCTGGTCTAGTAATGTTACTACAGTGCTATGTAGAGTCCATGCTCATGTTTCCTAATTTTCATGCGGTGCTACAGTCTAGAGAATTCATGAGAACAGCAAGGGGAGTCACATGTCCATTCAAAGGTCGTGTTAATTACAAGCTGAAATTTAAAGTTTTGTCATACTAAGTGCTAGGGTAACTTCATCAAAAATGCATATTTCTGAATTGTGATTGTCTATCTCCCAAAGTAAGAGATAATATTAATATATAATTATAATAATAATAATAATAATAATAATAATAATAATAATTTTGTATGACAGACTAAGTGCTCAAAGAATGCTTATGCTAATGATAGTTCAATGACACCAACGACTAGGTGTTGTATTGGTAACTGGGTCCACATTGAAACCTTTCACAAGTGGTCTAACTTTGAATCATGAGTGAGGTCATATTTATGAGAGTGTGAGTAGTGATTGTGTGCGAGTAGTTCCAGTGCTTATATATGCGTGGGTTTCATCTCCACTTGTTTCGCCGAGGCTTATACACGCCCCTGCTTTTCTTAGCGACCTAGCGGTTCATCTTAACCAAAAAAAATAATGGTTCAATGTGTTATTATACCCATTAGAAAAAGAGACCTAGCTGCCCCTTCTTTCTTTTTTGACCAATTAAAAAAGAGACATGCATAAAAATACATCTCATTAAAATAATATTATATTCATGTGTTATTCTTTACCTTCAAACAAAGTTGCTTATTTTAATTCAAATTTGTATTTATTTTTCATTATTGGTTACATGTTTTCACTGCTTTCAAATGTTTGATTTATGCTATTTCGCTAGATTGAAAACATGATCTCACGGTCCGTTTGGATAACAGAAAAGGAATGGAGATGGGAATGAAAAGAATAGAAGGGGGATGAGAATGAGGGGAATAAATAGAAAAATAGGAATGAAAATTTTGTTTGGTTGGAGGGATAACTTTTTGGAAGAGAAAAAGTAAGATGATGGGATATGAGAAAATTACTTTCATACCCTTTTAATTATAATAAAATAAGTGATTTTTATATAAAAATATTTAAATGATTTTATTTTTAATGTATTTCAACTGTGATTAATTATTTTAATAATATAATTAAATAGTTTAACTGTAAATTCATTTTCTTACCCGTATAATATTTTTTTAGTTTTTTAATTAACTAATTAAAGTAAATATTTTAATTCAATAATTTTAAGTTGATTATATTTTTTAATTCAAGCTAAATAGTACTTTATTAAATCTAAACATCCAAATATACAACCAAATTGATGGTATGATTCATGCAACACAACACACACACACAACAATCCTACAACACACTATACTCACCCTATTAATCTTCATCAATTATACCAACTCTACATCAATACTCATAACATCAAGAGATAAGAAAAGGCATTTTGCACCACAAGCAAACATCTTTCAAAAGAAATATAGCTAAATCACTTGCTCATCATTAGGCAAAAAAACCATTTGTTTCAAACACTCAAAAGTTTCCATAAGCATAGGCAATAAGTGTTCCACACAAACAGAACACACAAAAACACCATGTCTTCCACACAAAATAGAACTCATACCATCCATCAAAATAAAAAACACAGGTTTCCATAAGCATAGACAACAAGTTTACTCCATATCCAATACTATTTCATTGAGAGGTCATTGACAGGCAAGTTACCATAGTCATAAATCCTTTTGCTTCTCCTACATAAAAAAAAGGGTTAATCAGTTCACTTTTGCAACATAAATACAAAAAAGAAAAAACAAACAAATAAAGAAAAATGGCAGAGTTCCAATGAAAATGACATTCTATTCACAAACAATTTTCATTATGCAAAATACTCCATACCAATGTTTGCAATCATTCAATAGCGAAAAGACATTGAATTTCCATTGTTGTATAATTGATTAATCATTTATTTAAAGATCCTTACTTGGATGATTTAGACATTGGATGGGCGGTACGGCATTGTCTATAAAAATATACAGCAAAAACACAATTTCTTATCATTTGGAAGATCCTAAAATACTTTGAGTTGATCTTCATTCTTTGCCAAGGTCTGCAACATCATCAATGCTTCATCATCAGTAAGCCTATCAATATCAAAAAGCACTCTACTTAATAACTTCTTCTCTTCGATTTCCATTAGAGCTACTTCTTTGAGAGTTGCAATTTCTGCATTACGGACAACGGACTCTGCTTGTCTAGCAGCGGATTCAGTGTTGCGCGTTGCAACTTCAGCCAATGTTTTGAACTCTAGACCAACCATTTCTACAAAGTTACGAAAATTTTCAGAAATTTGGTCCATCACCGGGTCTATAGCAAGACTTTTTCTCTTTTGACCTGTAGATGACTTTGATGTGCTGCCATCCATCGCTATGGGTGATGGTGATGGAATTTCATTGGGTTCTTGAGTGGGCATAAAAAAATCATCAAGGGGTATCTGAGAGAAGCTCGCATCTTATCCTAAATTAATGTTGTTTTCATGTTCATATTATGTAGCATCATCACCGGTATCACCTCTTGTATTACCAAAAGCTCTATCTTTTGTAAAAATAGAGATGAGATCATAAAAAAATGGAAAAGATTTTCCATATAAGCCAGTTGCTTCCTTATGAGCCTATATAGCATTAGAATAATAAAATGTTACTGGTCGATGTCCATCAACCCATGAACTCAAATGATAGTGTTGACCTAGAAAGGTGCAAGAAATCCGGGGCAATTTAAGTAGCCAGCATCAACCAAACAATAGAAACCTAACATGACACATGTTTGTTGTTACATAACATTTTATTAAGAAAAATAAATTAAAAGTCAATTATAGTGAGTTTTATGTACCATTTGGAACCTTTAATCCATTGGGCTTTGTGACCGCATCCCGAAAACACGGCCATCGTGTGCTGAACCCTCCCATCCAAATAGGACATATATAAATTGCATGTCTTGACTACATACCCCGAGTACATTGGTGGTGATTTCAGTCATTCTTGATCTATATCGTGGGTGATCAACTTTAGGCACATTTACTTGTATATGTGTTCCGTCCAATGCTCCAAGACAATTCTATGTTGTGAAAAAAATTATTACTTACAACTCAACCACTACTAATAAAAAAAACACAAACACACACTCACACAAAAAAAAAAATCCTTTTGCTATTACCTTAAACCATTTGCACCTGATGTCATTTGAATTTTCAGATGCATGTTCAGGTTTTTTTAGCAAAACACCATGGCAGAGGATGATAGACTTCAAAACAGCATGAAAATGACGGCTAACTATTTCGGCTGATCGCACGAACTCAAACTTAATTACCCTGTTTTTAGCATGATGTGCCACAATGTTTAGAAACATTGCAACCATCTCGTCCACCATAACATTTCTTGTGCCCCGTAGTCTACCGGTGGTGGTCAACAGTTGACATAATTTATGAAAACAACAACGATCCATACATAGTTTGTCGATACATTTAATGTCACTTTAGTAAACCACCCGGTTCAAGTACTCATATTGTTTACGTCTTCTATTTGATGTTGACTCAATTTCATATTGGATTATTCTATTTTTATTGTTATGTTTCTTTCTTGCACACACAGCTATCATGAGGTGAAGAACATGAAAGTAACACATGTACATTATGAAATATAGTTGTAGCTTTTCAATCGCATCCATATCTAAAATGGCAATTATACAAAAATTGTATGAGTATCTAGAATATTCTAAAATAGCGATTATACAAAAATTGTAGATGGTTGAATGCATCCGATTTTGTGTACTAAACAAACACAAGATCCATTACAACCTAAACAAACACAAGAACCATTACTAATCTATCTTCTTGGCCTATTTATTAGTTTAAGATCCCTCTTTCTTACTAACTGGAATAAAAGAATTAATAGATCTGTTCCGCCCAAAATGGGAAGGGGCTTGGGTTATGAACTTATAATCATGGAATTGACTCGATCATCAGATTATAAGTTCATTTCATACCGGACCAGACCGGAATAGGGTTATGTATCTCAGTTTCAATTCAAACATGGGTTTGATTCACACTCTATGTTCTGAGAAATATTTACCATCCAGAAAGAGGAAAAAACAGAGTTTTTGTCTAAAGAAATGCGTTAAGAAACGGCGGATGTATAGAACCTTTCAACGATACTTGTGTGACACACTTGTTATGCCCCATTCCCTAAAATTGCATCAAAACTATGAGCAAATGACAACAATCAAATAGATAAGTAAATAAATAACCTTTTTTAGGGAAGGCAATAATTAAATAGATATGTAAAACAAGCCACAAAATAAAAGAGAAAAAAGAAAAGTCTAATCAGCATGTTTGTTGAGGTGAAAAGGATCAGTGCATAAGACATTAGAAGACCAGTTCAATCAAAACATGGAAGCAATACAAATAATCCCAAAGAAAAGCATGGTTCAAATGCCACAAAGTATATTCAATTCAACATAAAATATAATAAAATACTTTGCAAAGAAAAATAAATAGCTCCATGCATTATATTCTTTCATACTTCCTACTTCCCATCAGATATCTTGACCCATCCACCCATCCTTTGAAAAGAAAAATAAATAGCTCCATGCATTATATTCACAATTCAATACCAGATCTACATTAGAAAAACTGAATGGATGATCAAATATCTTGCTTTAAATCTTATTAAAACAATTATAATATAGCTCCATCCATTAGATATCTTGCTTTAAATCTTATTAAAACAATTTTAATCACAACAAGGACAATATATTAAAGCTAAATCCAAGATCAAATCAACACCAAAACAAGAAGCCAAACACAAGATCAAATCAACACCAAATCAAGATATTATGTTTAAAGCCAAACTCAAGATCAAATCAACACCAAATCAAGATATTATGTTTAAAGCCAAATCCAAGATCAAATCCAAAAAATAATAATAATAAAAATAAAAAGAAAATCAAATCACCTGCCGATCGGAGATGGAGATGGAAGCTGAGAAACGAGATTGATCATAGTGAAATCTAGAAAAACAAACCCTATCATGTGACTAATGAGGGTAAATTAACTTGGAAAATCCTCCCAATGGAATGACCATTCTGCCCAATATTGGGCAGAATGGTTATCCCCTCCTACATCGGACTAATAAGCCTTTACAGATGAGAATAAGCAAAGAAATCAGGCAACCAAACATAGGCATGCTTTTATGTAAGTAATGAGCCCCTTGTGGAAGGGCTTCATTGAAGCCATTTAAATGGACCATCAAATCTTTTATTAAAATGCAATATCTTTAATCATATTTAATTGCGCTAAGGCAACATCAAAACATTTGGTAGTCATTAGTGTGTTGAATTAGGTATACAATATTATTTGAATAAATAGATATAAATAAAGTCAATCTGAATTAATCCAAGTTATACATTTGGTGATATACAAAATTCTAGTAGCCAAGTAAAAAACCATGGACAAGTATAAAATTAGTTTTCCTCGTTTGATTGATGGTTAACTAGAACTATGATGATGCTGGGTGAGTTAATATTTGTGAATAAAGTTAGATAAATTATTTTAGATAAAATTTTCATGTATATAGTCCTTCTTAATTTCCCATTTATTTTTTATTTTTTATTTATTATTTATATAACTCATGTGATACATATATATTTGTATTAATAATTTATGGAATCTATATGCATCCGCACACCAAAGTTAGGGACTTTAATTGTAGCCGTGGTGACTGCGCATGTTTCTTATATATATATATATATATATATATATATATATATATATATATATATATATTCTCAACACATATATGACTCATCTTTTATTACTTAAAAGTTCTAACCGTCTATTCTATGGCAATAAAAAAAAAAAAAAAACCATTGTCCAAAATTTCTCTTTGTTTATTCAATTTTTTTTAGAAAAAAAATAGATATGTTTTTCCACCTCATCTTGGGCAATTTAGCAGTTCCATAATTTGTTCATTTGAAATTAGTTCATCTGTCTCCGCCCAAAATTATTATAAATGCTAAGGAATTTCTTCAACAATGGGCCACGACAAGGATTAGCCAAGAAAAAAATCCTTCAAAATGTGAGTTCTTGTACTCAAGCCATTGGACCCCACCAATTTTTAGTAAGACTAAAATTATTGTGGATGCCCCAACATTTACCCAAGGTTATATTAGACCCGGAAGGGCCGGAACTGACATTGACCTGGCCAAGATCAAAAGTCAGGGTTTGATGGGTTGGACTGGGTCGAACTGGGGTTAATAATAAAATATCAAAAATATATTTTAATAATTATAAAAAATATAATATAATCTCTATTTTTCATAACTAAAAAACATACTTAATTAATTTTAATATTTAAAAATTTAATTTTATATATCTTTCATTCTTAACCTCCTAAAATTATAAATATTTTAAAAATTAAAAATCTCAAGCCACCCGTGCCTTTCAAGACTCACAAAACCACTCACTCTCTCTCTCCTCTCAAGACTCACATAATCATAATTTTCCGAGACTCCGATTTCTGGTGAGCTTCGAGCATTCAACTTGGATCTATGTTAATAGAGATGGCCTACGACTTACAAGTATGAGATGGAGAGTCCGCGCTTCCAATCTCCAATAAGCTTGAAGCCTTAGACTTGGATCTAATGATGGAGATGTCGAGATCGAATGACTGGTGATGGTGAAGCAACAACTCATACTATGAATCAGTGAATAAAATGAAGAAAACAAAGCCCTAAAATCAAAATAAAACTTTGACCCATTCCCCCGACGAGTGGTGATCCCACGGACTCGGTTCCGTGGGATTCTCAGTGGAACCGAGACATGGGATCACCATCACCACACATTTGCATTGATTACTCTTTCAATTTTTATATTTTAAAATAGAATGATGGGCATTTAGGTAATTTAATTTACTCTTGCTTTTTCCTTCTCTTCCACATCGTCATCCATCGTTTCCTTTTTTCTTTTCCTCCTCCATTCACCTCCACCAGAAACACTTCGGGCTTTTTCCCATTTTTTAGCGCCGCCAACCTCCTCTTTCTCCTCCTCATGGCTTGTCGGCAAAGACCACACGACAACCTCACTACGCGAGCACCAAGAGGTCAACCAACCCACAAAGATAGCAACAACACACCGCTAGCACTCCACTGCTGTCTCTCCCGCCACCTCCGCACACCTGGTCCCTCTCTTCGCCTCCTTTAGTATCACCGGCTTCCTCTTCACTACCGTCACCATGCTTATCGGATTTGAGCCTGCTCCGGTGAATGAAGGAAGGATTAATTTGGAGATCTTGTGCATAAATAGACATACAAAATACAAAAGAAATACATACACATACACACGGAAAAACAATGTTGGATGAAACTCCAGGATATATACTCTGCTTTTGCATTAGAGTTAAAAAAATCAGACCGATTGGTCCAAATTGGTGCGTTCTTGATTTTGAGATCAATATCCACCTTAGTTCTCTTTTTCCAACTCTTCAGCCTCTTCCCTGACTTTCTGTTTATTGGTTGCTTCAACAGATGACGGGGAGAGGTGTTCCGATGAGAAAAAGGAGAAAAAAGAAGACAGATGAGAAGATGTGAACGAAGAAGGGGAAAAGCAAGAGGAACCAATTTACTTAATTGCCCTTAATTATATTTTAAAATATAAATAAAATATTTAATATAATATCAAATCATGTGGTGGTGGTGATCCCACGTCTCGGTTCCACCAAGAATCCCATGGAACCGAGTCCGTGGGATCACTACTCTTCCCCCCGCCCAGGTTGCCCCTTTCGTAATCCAACCACCACAGTCACCCCGTTTACATCTAGGTCATTGCTTATCCAGGTTAATGAGTTTGACCGGGCTCATGGCCGATTCCTGGTTTTTCCGGTTTAACCAACCGGGCCGATCTGGGTCTGTCAACCTTGCATTTACCGCAAGCAACTCAATAAGGACTGGGGTGGATCCAAAGAGATAATAGAGGAAACTATTAAGTGTGTAAAATATGCCTTGAATTTTACACGTGACAAATTAACACGCCCAAACCCTAGGATAACCCTTTATTTTTGACAAATATGCTTTACCTTGTATGAAGCCTCCATTTTTGACATGCATGGAGCCACAATTTTTGACATCAATGTATGAATGCATGGACTTCTAGTTGCTCCATTTTGCCTATAAATACATGGCCTTTGTGGCCATGTTAAGATGAACACATAACCACAAAAACTCAAAAAGTGCTTTTTGGATGAATAAGTGTTTTAGAGGATTTTAGTTGAGAGGCATTGAGTGAAATCTCTACTTGTAAACTATAATTTCTATAGTTGAATATTTATCCTTTTTCTCATGTGGAAATAGGCATAAAAAAATTCAAACCACGTAATTTTGGTATCTTCTTCTTTTATTTTTCCCATTTTATTTTCAATATCTTGTGTTGCTACCGACTATCATCTAACGATCCTAATAGAAACTTCTTAACAACTGGTGCTCTTCAACTTCCAAGTATTTTAGATGCTGCTATAGGTGAAATGCTTGGTATTAAGAAGGTATTAAGTTGACCCAAAAATAATCAAATGGATAATTGTCATGTGGAATGTGATGCTCGATCTCCAGGCTGCTTGAGCGATCAATGGAAGAAAGCAGCTCAATTTCTGTTATGACCTACTTGTTAAAGATTGCAAAATTTTAATCGTTAATTTTCATGATGTTTAGATAACTTTTCGTCAAACTAAAGGGCTCATAGCTTAATGATACTTGGCCTTATTGCAAAAATAAGAGTGAAACAATAAATAAGGTCTCAAGTTTAAAACTTTTGAGAAACAATAATAGTAATAGGTCACTGGTTGTGGATGTGGATTTGCAGTCCAAACCTCTCGTTCTTATTCCCGGCTGAGGATGTGTGAATTGGATGATTAATTCTCAATCCGTGTGCATACCCTTGATATATATAACGCTAGATGCTTTCATCACAAAAAAATTTCTTTATTAATTTGCAAATCGTCTGGCTCATAATAATGTCCTCATGTTTGTGAAGTTATACCTAATAACTTATTTTTTAATAATTTGTACTTTGGTTCAACTTAAATGAAAATATTTTCTCAAACAAAATATATATATATGAAAAAAAAGCAACAACCGTAAACTAGATTTGAGTTTAAAGTTAAAAAAAAAGATACTCCTTTTAGTTCTCCTTACTTATTTTATTTTAGAAAGTTTTCATTTTACTTATCCATTTAGAAAATTTATGTATCATTAAATAATATTTATTTTTTCAAATTTATATATAATATTTAATATACTTATTCAATTTTCAATAAATCATATTAACTATGTCACGCCCCGAACCTAGCCGGGCACGTGGCAATCGCCACGACAACAAGAAGTGGGTCCCACCACAGCCCCACCTTCAAGTTGCCGTAAGGCTCAGTACAAACCTGCTATTACAGATACAAAAAAGAATAGGGGACAATATCAACAGTAAAAACATACTAGGGTTCCCCTACACTAGGGACCCTAAATACACGAAAACATCCACAATAGTACAAACCAGGGTTTCCAAGTACAACCATAAAGTACGAATATAAGGACAATACATAAAGATCAAGTCTAGTGGATCCATAAATTTATACATGCACACTGCAACAAACCTAAACAAGAAGAACGGAAAAATCACCCTACTGCCTGCACAGCACAATCCAGTCCAACGTCGCAGTCTGAGAAGGAGGAAAGGGGAGGGGTGAGTAACAGGTGTTACTCAGTGAGTGGTAACAGCATAGATATAACAGAGTGATAAAGTATTTCAATAGTTTAGTTATCTCAATAGTAATAACATATAAAAGAAATTCCAAGTATTAAACAAGTTAACAAATAACGCAATAGTTTATTTATAGTATAAGCAAGTAACATATTCCAACACATTAAACACAGTTTAGAAATACGGGCTGGCCTCAAACAATTCCCAAGCTAATCGTGGCCGCGACTAGCTACGGGACCACCAAGGGGTTTTTGAAACTTTTTAAAATACAAAATGTTGCCCTCCTTGGTGTTGGCCACTGAGATTCCCGTGTGGTGACCCCGGGTCTCTCACATAATAAAATCCCTATCAATGGCTCCGCGCACCTCTTGACCAGGGTAAACTCAGGGTTAACCACGCCGCCTCCCATTAGGCTGGCTCGTGGAACCCCACACTGCAGTGTCGGACTAATGTCCGTAGTCACCATCAAAACCAAACACAAGGATAAAATTCTTCTCAATTCCGAATCGAGGAAATTTGCCAAACGGTATTCAAACATAGAATTTTACATC
Organism: Dioscorea alata; assembly: GCA_020875875.1. Classification (NCBI taxonomy): domain Eukaryota; kingdom Viridiplantae; phylum Streptophyta; class Magnoliopsida; order Dioscoreales; family Dioscoreaceae; genus Dioscorea; species Dioscorea alata. Next base: position 17,707,461 of record CM037024.1, read on the forward strand.
AAACCATATTTCATTTGCATGTAAAAATACATACATGTGTAAGCATGCTTGTTCCATAATAAATACTCATAAGTATTCTAGGTATTCCATTGCAAATAATTTCATGCTCAAAAAAATATATCCAATGAAAAACAATGCATCATCAAATCCATGTTATAAAACACATATTGAAATACTATTATACTCTTATTAAATCTATGCAATCATAAAATTAAACCACTCACAGAACTAGTCGTCTCGCCTCGAGACGCGCTCACTGTTCGGCGATCTCTTTCCCCTTGGAGGATGTCTCGCCACCTAGATACAAGTAGAGAATTCAAGAGCTAATAAACACAAAAATGAAAGTTAAAATGCATGTGAATGCAATTATACAAATCGACATGAAATCCTAGGGTTTTAGGGCAAAACGACGTCATTTGGACCCAAACGGACTCAAACTGGAGGAAATCTAATACCAATGAATTCCAAACAAGAAGAGCTTCAATGTGGATCAAGAAAATATGAGAAAACATCAAAATTTCCAGGTGCTACAGTAATATCGGGTTTGCTACAGTACCAAGGATGTGCTACAGTAAGGTCCGACCATAATACATGAATTTTCTCTCATTCTACAACATTAAACTCAGAAATTTCATCATATACATTCTCATACAATCATCAACAACACAATGGCTTCAATTTGAGCCCAAAAACATCACAATCCAAACCAAATTCTAGGTTTTTAGAAAATTTCGAAAAACTAGAAAACAATGGATATATGGAACAAAAATATATGGATCAAGGCCTCACCGGATTTAGAAGTGAAGGAGAAGAGGAAATAACGCTTGGTTCGCCGGAATTTCACCGGAAAATGATTGATTGATTGATTTTTTTTTTTTTAGTTTTGGTCGTCGGCCGAAGCTTCAAGAAATAAAGAAGAAAAAGAAGGAAACAAAGAGTGAAAGAAGAGTCTGGACATTTGGTTTACTATTCTCTCTTTTATATATATATATATATAAATGACTTAAATGCCCTTTAAGAAAAATTAAAGTAAGAATAGGTCCAAAAGACCGAATTGCCCCTGGTTTTTGGCTAACTTCACACTATAGCTACTATGCAATTATGCAAAGATGCCCTTAATGCTAAATGACCATTTTACCCCTAATGCATACCCAAGAATCTAATAGGCCCGAGGTCTAAAATCAGGACAGGGTACAACAAACTACATATTCTATTAAAATATAAATAATATTAAAAGTTAATATAATTTTTCATAAACTTTAAATTATTGATTAAATTTAATTAAAATTTTTAATCTATATAAATTAGTTAAAATAGACAAGTAAAAAAATGTGGAAAAGCCATTAAATTGCAAGGATTGAAATAAAATTAAAAAATTTGCAGGGGTGTAAGAGCGAAATACACCAAACTCACAAGTAGACCTGTCCATGGGCCGGGCCGGGCCGGGTTCGGGCCGGGTTTTATATATAATTACTAAAATTCAACCTTGTCCAAGCCCGGCCCGGCCCGAAAATTCGGGCCTTAACTTTTGCCAAAGCCCGCCCAAATTTAATAACCTCTACCCAAGGCCCGCCCAAGCCCGCCCAAATAGATTTTTCATCAAATAATATATAAGTAATAAAAAAATTAACAATAATATTAATATGCGAATATGACAAAATATTATTTTACAAAACACTTAAAAATTAAAATACCAAAATACAAATATTTATACAATTACAACAACTAAAATTCAAACCATTATAATCAATGGTAATCAACAATAAATATATATTATATAAGTATATATAAAACTAATTAATAAATAATCAATGGAAATTCACCATTATATATATAAAAGTATAAACAAAACTAATTAATAAATATATTTTATAATTCGGGCCGGGCCGGGCCGGGCCGGGCTTTTAACATTGAAAACCAAACCCGGCCCATTTTTAAAATGGGCTTCTTTTTTTGTCCAAAGCCCGGACATCGGGCCTTATATACTTGTCCAAGCCCTCCCATTTTTCGGGCGGGCCTTCGGGCTTGGGCGGGTAGCCCGGCCCTTGGACAGGTCTACTCACAAGAAAGGAAAGCGCGTGATAATTCAAACCCTTATTGATTTTGATTGCTTCGAAAATCCCGCCTCTTTCTCTCCATCTCCTCATCGAGGTCCCCACTCACCATCATCCCTCCCACCAAACCCTAGAAACCCTCGTGCGTCTCCGGTCTCCTTCTCTCGCCTTCAATGGCACCCATCGATCTCCCTTGCGACATCGATGGCGTCTGCATGGTCTGCAAGAAGCTTGCCTCTGAGCTAGAGATCATCCCGTGCCGCACCTGCGCCACGCCGTGGCATGCCCCTTGTCTCTCGCGGCCACTGGGTTCCGTGCTCTCCGCTTGGCTCTGTCCTGATTGCTCTGCTTCTCCGGTAGACCTCTCGCGTCCCCCTGCCGCCGCCGCAGCAGCAGCGCAGTCGATTGGAGGATCTGGGGGTGGATTGGTTGCTTCGATTAGGGCAATCGAAGCTGATGGATCTCTCACAGAGAAGGAGAAGGCTCGGCGCCGGCAGGCGCTTGTTGGCGGCGGTGATAGAATGGGGGAGGACTCGCAGGAGGTGGAGAACGGAGGAAATGGAGCTTTTGATCTTCTTGATGAAAAGTTTAACTGCTCTTTTTGCATGCAATTGCTCGACAGGCCTGTGACGGTGATTGATCTCTTTTTTCTTATGTCTTTATTCTAGAAAGTTTTCATTTTGCATGTTTTTGTCCTCCATTTATCTGCAATTAGTTAATAGTTAATTGAAATAAGGTCTTTTTTTTTTGTGAAAGAAATCAACTATTGAATTCATTGCTACTTATGTTTATCTGGTGATTTATTCTGAAACTATTGCTAAAGTTTTCCTTTTATTGAATGGCTACTTGAATCTCCTTGTATTGCAGACACCATGCGGGCACAACTTCTGTCTAAAATGTTTTCAGAAATGGATTGGACAAGGTAAACGCACCTGTGCTAAGTGTAGATCTCCTATACCGTCAAAAATGGCATCCCAGCCAAGAGTTAATTCAGCACTTGTTGTTGCTATTCGGGTGGCAAGGACAACAAAACCAGCTGCATCAAGCAGCCAATTGAAGGTGTACCATTTTATTAGAAATGAGAACAGACCTGAGAAGGCGTTTACGACAGAAAGAGCTAAAAAAGCTGGGAAAGCTAATGCTTGCAGTGGGCAGATCTTTGTCACCGTGCCACCCGACCATTTTGGTCCAATCCTTGCGGAGCATGATCCTAAAAGAAACAGGGGGGTGTTAGTGGGTGAGTTGTGGGAAGATCGACTGGAATGCCGCCAGTGGGGTGCACACTTGCCACATGTTGCTGGGATTGCCGGCCAATCTGATTATGGTGCTCAATCTGTTGCACTTTCGGGGGGCTATGAAGATGATGAAGATCATGGGGACTGGTTCCTGTACACTGGGAGGTATTTTCAAAATTCATCTAAATTCTTCATCTCACAGGCAAGTTGATTGTTTATGTGTAGTCACGTGGTTTATGTGAATAAAAGAACTATATCATGAGCACGATACACCTGCCTTTATTTTGTTTTCTAAATAACCAAATTTTATTAAGCTTTATTTATTTCAGGCCTGGTAGTTCAGCTCTTGTTATATTCTTGCCCTTGTGTTGTACCATTGTTTTATTTTTCTCTCATTTTGTTTTCAACTTGCACCCAAGACCCTAAGAAATGTATACTATTTGAGAGTTTTGATATATCTTGATATGTTACGAGCTGCATTATTGGCATAATCCAGATAACACAGGAGATACTTGCTCATATTTTCCTATCTTGTTGTACTCTGAGCTATATCACCAAAGATAGGTAAAAGATAAAGCATAGCATATAATACTTTGCCCTTTTTTTTTTTTTTTTTTTAATTTCCTTTAGTTATTTTGGTATTGCTTTTTCACATTATCCATTATATGCTATACTTTTTTATGTATATAATCCCAGTGAGCTTCTAAGCATTAACTGTCTTAATTTCATGCTCAGTGGCGGAAGGGACTTGAGCGGGAATAAGCGGACAAATAAGGAGCATGCCTTTGACCAAAAATTTGAGAAATATAATGAGGCACTTCGAGTGAGCTGTAAAAAAGGCTTCCCTGTTAGAGTGGTTAGGTATGTGATCCAATTTACTCAAACAACGGTATGATATTTGACAACTATCTTTCACATTTCCAATCAAGTAGCACTTGCAAAAATGGGTTTGCCTCAACACTGTAACTCGTATTGGGTTTCCAGATGCTAGCTCTGAGTTTTGTTTCTATGAAATGTTACCTGTAAAATTAGTTTGGAAGCAAAAGGTTCATAACATGAGCTTTGCTAGTTTTACCAAGCTAATTTTGTATAAGATCTGCTCCTGGGCCAGGTCACATAAGGAGAAGCGTTCTGCGTATGCCCCTGAATCTGGCGTGAGATATGACGGAATTTACAGAATTGAGAAATGCTGGCGCAAAGTGGGAAGTCAAGTACGACTTATCTCTTGTGTTGTGAGAAGATTGTGACACAATTTCTGTTATTGCAGCACCTATTGGTTTCTGTAATTGCCAACATTATATTTCAAATTACAATTTGGAATTATGTTTCAGGGTTTTAAGGTTTGCAGATACTTATTTGTTCGGTGTGACAATGAACCAGCACCATGGACAAGGTTCAAATCATCTCCTTTTCTCTCTCTCCTTCCACACACACACACACACAAACACACACACACACACAGACAGACAGCTGGGGAAAAACCATTGTTGTAAAAATGTTGTCTGTTGAAAATATGGAGTACTTTATTTATATTACATTGTCTTGAATATGTCTTCACTAAGTAAAATATTTGTGCATGATGTACAAACTGAAGATGATAGACTACTCACAAGATTCTTTGACAGGACTTGGATACATATGCTAGTTAGCAGCATGAGTGGACATATTTGTGGCTATTTTAAATACTATATAAATACTATATTGGGTGTTAGAGAATGAAACCATGTTGTATATAAATGGCAACTGTTTCCTGCTGTCTTATGCTGTACTCCTCATGACCTTTTACCTATTAACCCAATATTTATTCAAATTCCTAATTGATGGCATATAATTTTGCTATTAATTATACTGCATGTGATTTTGGATTTTAGTGATGAAAAAGGTGATTGTCCAAGACCACTACCTGCCATCAAGGAATTGAAGCATGCAACTGACGTCACTGTGAGGAAGGAAAGACCTGCATGGGATTATGATGTATGTGGGTTCTACTTCATGGGTTGCTTAATTATAACATCGTCTGCATTGGATGTCGCATCTTGAGTAACCATGAAATTAGTTACTATTATCTATATTTTCTCTTTAGTTGCAACTATAGTATTGAATATGCAATACTGTGACCTACTAATACTTGGTTTCTCAACATTGATCAGGCAATGATTTCAATTGATTTTGTTAGTCTAGATGTTTTGTTTCATCTAGAAGTTTGTATTTAATTTCTTGCTATGATTGATTTGTTCATGAGCTGCTGGGAACTTTTGGTTAACTGTCAATGATTTGGCTTCTATTTTCATAGGAAGGTCATGGTTGGAGATGGACAAGGTCTGCTCCACAAAGCAGAAAGGCTATAATCACTGGACATTCAGGAGAAAAAAGGAAAGGACGGCCACTAGCTAATAAAGCCTCCAAGATGAAGAGGATGGTTAAAGGTCTGTTTTCTTCAGACGGTTATTTCTCTAGTTATGTGAGACATGGAGGGTTTTATTATTATTATTTTTTAATTTTTATTTTTTTGACATTTCAATTCTGTTGTTCTGTTAATAATTTGCTTCAGCTTTTGAACTCTTTGTTTATATTTTGTGAAGAGATTTGGTTAATATTGCAGAGCTTAGCTGTGAAATATGTTGGAAACTGATGAGTTTTCCGCTTACCACCCCCTGTGCTCATAACTTTTGCAAGTCATGTTTGCTTGGTTCATATACTGACCAATCATTTGTGCGGGAGAGGACCCGAGAAGGAGGACGAACGCTTCGAACACAGAAAATTGTCAAGAAATGCCCTTCTTGTCCAAATGACATATCAGATTTTTTACAAAATCCACAAGTAAGAACCAAATTGTCTCAAATAATCAAATGTGAACTTATGAAACAGAAAAGAAAATTCAGAGACAAATAAAAGCAACTCTGACCATGTAAATCCTGCATTATTGGATTATTGCAGGTTAACAGGGAGCTTATGGATCTGATAGATTCTATAGAAATGAAGTCCAACGAAGAAAATGCCGGATCAAGTGAAGAAGGAAGTGATGTACTTGATAAATCTGAAGAGGATGGAAAGGTGTCGGATGAAAGTGCTCCAAATAATGATGAAACCAAAGCTACTGATAAGCAAATCAACCAAATGGATGGAACAGCATTGAACGAGATAACATCACATGATGGAGATTCACTTGTTAATGCTGTTAATTCTAAAACAGAGGACGCCGAGGAAGAAACCCCAACTACTACTGGCAGAATTACCAGGGCTTCCAAGAAGAGAAAAACAAATACTGAGAAAGAAAGCCCAAGTACAATTGGCAGAATTACCAGGGCTTCCAAGAAGAGAAAAACAAATACTGAGGAAGAAAACCTGAGTACTACTCGCAGAATTACCAGGGCTTCCAGTAAGCTGAAACAAGCAGAGAATGAATTGAGCACTCCTGCCAGAAATACTAGGGCTTCCATTAAGAGGAATGCAAATGCAGTTCAAAATCAGCTACCCGCTAAGAAGACCCTAAAAAGCTAGACCTTATCATCTTAGTACCTCTGCGAGTTTGAACATGTGAATTTTGTTTTAAGGGGAGAACATGGGTAGAAAGGTGTTTAATCTTAAATTATCGGAACTGATCTTTTCCGTCTTAGAATCTTAAATTTGCTGCAGAGTTGGGTAGATATTTTCTTCTGTTTTTCATTAGTTATTCTTTTGCCTTGCGGCTATTTAGTAAGATTGTTATTGCTCATTATATGTTTTATGGAAATTTTCTTTTGGCATACAAAGTAAAATGTGTTTATTTGAACATGCTTGCTGAATTTGGTATTGTAATTTACAGCTGCCAGGTTCATAGCAAAAAGCTATACTACAACCAAAATGGATTGTTTAGTTTAAGTGTCACAGGTTTCATTTTGATAATCGCTTTTGTTTTCATGTGTGTGTGTATGTATATATCGATGTTTGTATGTATCATTAACTTTGAAAAGAATTTGCAATTGTTTGCACACCATGGAATGATTGGTACATTGCTTGCAAGGGAATACAGATGGAGAAAAGGGCAATCTAAAATTTTTTTGAGGCAAAAGTTTTGGTCTTAGAGGGAGCATTTTCATGTTGGTTTATATATGAAAAGAAAAACGGTTTGGTTTTCTATCACCAGAATCTTTTTTTTCTATGTTTATAACCTGTCTAAAGAATTTGTCAAAATGGCATTTCCCCAGATCAGCACCCAATTAGAGATCACAGTTCTGAAGTTAAACAGCCTGGTAAAAATAGCTGAATTTGAGATGGACTCCTATAATTTTCTTTAACTTTGAATGGTGTTTCAGAAATATATTTCTTTGTCAATTCCACGTCACAAAAATTAGAAAAAACTGACAGCTTACCCGACAGGTCTCATGAAAAATGAAAACAATATACAATTTATAAATTTACAACTTGGAATATCCACCTTTATACAATAGAAAACTGTGTCTAGCCATATGATTAAAGCAACAACACACACACACACACACAAAAGTACAACTGAAATTTGGTACTAGCTACATGCATCTTTCTAGTGTTGGGAGAAAGCTATTTACATGCCATTAGTTTCAACTCCTAACCATATTAACAGGAATACCTGGCATGATAAAAGAATAATTCAGGTCTAACAAAGGAAGCTGAGTTTAATACTGCAGTGCATGAGAAGGGAGCATATATTTAGATCAGAAGCTTACCAATAAGTTCAAGTACCTCTTTCATACACTCTCAATACAGAGAGCTTTGAGTGCCTCTCATTCAGACATTATTAAAGTCTCTATTCTGACCGTTTTTCCTCGAGTTTCTGAAGCAATGCGTTCTTTTCCTCCTCAGGAAGAGCATTGAACATGAATACGGATTTGTCACCAATGTCATCCTTGAACCATATGAAGAGAAAAATTAGGTAAAAGGTTGCAGGACTTGGAACTTGTAAGACTTAGAATCAGTGGAGTTATTATCACAAAAGTAACAATAAACATTTACAAGAAATGAACCTTAATTGGTTGTTGAAACTTCCTTGCTGCGAATACCACAAAGAGAGCCATCCACACACCTAGTAGACTTAATTTTGCCTGGTTATCCATCAGACCTGACTATAAAAACCAAATATAATCTTTCAGTAAGAATTTTATGTGCTGGCATATCGACAAAGAAATAGATGACATGCTAAGTTAATGTTTGACCAAGCTATCATGTGAATCAGGCATTTTAAAAGTTTATGTTCATGAGAAAAATCCATAAAATATTTGCTCCATGAAAATTCAATATAGAAAACAGGGCCATTGGAAGGTGATATGGCTACAAAAGGTCAGGCAACTAAAAATATCTAGTTTTCTTGCACATAAATATATTATTTAGATGACCTATCAAGATTAAAAATTGTGTATCATTTCTGAATCATTTTGGTTCCCCTACAAATCTTGATAAACTTATCATATAAAAAAATTTGAACAATTTTTTTTCTCTTTATGAAAATCGAAGAACAAGATTCATTATTACGAGTAAGATTGAAAATCATAGCTGGTTTTACTAACAGGAATATACTTAACAAACTTGGAAAGAGCTAGAAAAGTGATCATTTAAAGAAAATGGAGTTGGGGCAAACTGAGACTTGATAAATCTGACTGTATGAACTTCTACTGATGCATAGCCTACAAGAACCTCATAACAACATTCTCCATTTTTAAAATCATGAAAGAAACTAATACATAACATAACGTAATTAGAGAGAAATACCAGATGACCAAGAAGCAGTCCAGGGACGATGAATGTCAGGACACCTGCTTCTAACTTGCCATAACAGAGGCCTGCAAATAGTGATGCTAAAATTAAATCTTTACTGAAGTAGAGACCATCACGAAAATTATTTGGTTACTTCAACAATTTCCTGAAGTAAGCAGAGTGATGGAGACAAGAACTACTCTAAGTGAGTGAGCAAATAACAAAAGTTCCAAGCGCATGAATTGAATATCCAAAGAAGAAATTCTGATTGACGAAAACACAAAAAAACCAGATAACTCATATCCTGGACATATATCAAATGTCTGGCAAAAATAATCCAGCATAAAATGAGAATAAATTGGTGCTTTCATAAGATTTTCTTATTGATGACCTGTGTGGCTTAGGATTGAGGCGAGACAGCATCTTCCGATATGTTGTAGTAAGATGTTAGGTTGCCCACTAAGTAGGGCCAACCAGGAAAAAAGCTCTCATAATTTAAAATTTTGAATAACTAATAACAAAATCTACAGTGTAGGGTGTAGGCCTAGAGAAGAATGAGGCTTTGATATATGAGCAACATGTATAATTTCTGATCTGAATATCTAAAACTAAAAGTAAAATGTGAAGGGACAAATGGTGTTGCATCAATGGAGGTAATTTTCATGTTCTCATTGACCTCACAGTATTAAACACAAAGGGGAATTCAGAAACATAACAGTACATGAGAGAGGCTGCAGGTGATATCAAAGTGTAAGGAAAACATCTGCACCACTTAATCAAGCCATAGTAGACGTGCATTTTAAGTTCAATATATAGCATGAATCTGATGAAACTCCATAAGAGCTCTACACAATCAAGAAACAGAATGAACAAATACCACAACACTGACCTTCTTTGAAAACAAGACCAGTTAAAGCTGCGAAGAGAGGCCCAACAAACCACAAAGCAGCAGGATTGTCTACAACATACTGCACCAATCCCTGCTCCAGAGGCCTTGCAAGGGTTAGATATGTTCCCAGAGATCCAATCACACCAATCACCCACAATGCCTGAAGGAACCTCTTAATTGGAGTGACATATATATGAATCAAATACAATGACAATCCAAGACCTCCTGCTCCAAAAGCATACAATAAATCAATATCTTGCTTGATAACATCTGCCACAACATTCCCTTCAGGCAGAAAAGCAGAAGATGCGGCAATCACAAATGCTGTTACAGCAGTCACTAAGCCAGACCTATATAACACCACCTGCACAGGTTGTCAATTGGAAATTTCTCCTGTTATGGATTTGGCCACAGATATCATATGGTTCTACAAAAGTATCCATAAAAATACAAACTTTAAGTGCTTATATGCCATAAATAAATAAATAATCCACAAGGGTATACATGAACGAGAGAAAACATAAACATGAATATCAGTACAAGCTCTTTTACATCTATTGGTCATTTCCGCAGGTGCAGTTTGCTACTAATATATCTTTAAAAATGGCAATAAGATTACCAGTTTCAGCGTTTTTCCTTCATTAATATTCAACCAAAGATCAATAAATGATCATAAACAAAACAAGAAAAAAAATAATGATTATAATTTCACTTGCCTGTGCTCAAATTTCAATCATATTACAAATATTTATCCAGAACAAACAAAATTCCTAAAATTGGATCCATTTATAGTATTCCATTTATCATAGACTCACAATGAACTCCTCTACTTGCATCAATTCAGAAGAGATGAAAAGAACAATAACAAAGCGATAGATAATACCTCACGAACATCTGAAGAATCAACAGTCCATGGTCCATAAAACCCTTGATAGACCGTGTCATCGAAGCTCTGCTGGGAACCCTCTCCTAACGCCTCACATCTCACAGATCTAGAGCTATGAGCGATAGAACAAGGGTTTTGCTTGGAATGAGAAGGGGCTCCAGTGATGGAGCTGGCGGTGGCGAGAGAGTAAGCTCTAGAGAGCAAAGAAGAGGAGGGATAGGAGTTGATCCGCCATGGATTAAGGTGGAGCCGTGGAGCAGCGGCGACGAAGACGGAGGGAGAAACTGAGAACGACGCCATGGTTGATGATCTTTGCGAGCTCTCTTACCTTCTCATTTTCCGCGCGTTCTCTCCACCGCTCTTTTATGATATGGTCTTTTTGCCATTTGGCCCCTTTGAAATCTGATTTTTTGGTAATAATTTAGAGAGAGAGAGAGAGAGAGAGAGAGAGAGAGAGAGAGAGGGGGGTGGTAGAATACCCTATTTAGTCCCTCTAATATAGTTAATCTACTCTTTTGCTCTCTCTAATATAATTTGTTCCTATGAGGTCTCTCTATTTTAATATTTGGGAAATATAAATCCCTTCTATGGACAAATTATATTAGAGAAATCAAATGGAGTAAATTGACTATATTAGAATAATTAAATAGGGTATTCCACTATACATACAAAGAGGATCCATCATCTATAAGGATGTTCTTTGAAATCTAAGAATATCTATAGTAACCATTGAATCATCATCTAAAGGCAAAAATTCATTTTTAAACAGTATTGAATGGTGTCAAATAATACTACATAATTGTGTATATTGATTATAAACAGTAAATTTGTACTGTATATATATAAATAATAACAGTTGAATCATCATTTAACGGTTGTAAACAAATATCTTTAATAAACAATAATATGTTGCATTGATGACTTAAACCCATTTGACTAGACGGCAAACATCCTACCATTCAAGGGAAAAATGAGAGGGTAGTGAAATGTACAAATATAAAGTTAATATATCAACACCTTCATTTTACTTGAGTTTTGGAGTTCGATCTCAGGTATTTTTTTTTTTTTAAAGAAACAACCTAATTAAGGGATCTGGTGTCAAACCAAAAAACTGTTGGCTTAACGTATATATTATCTTAAAACCTTTATAATTAATTATTATTTTTACATTTTTGAAATTAATTAATTAACAAAAAAAAAATTTATACATAGTAATAGAATTTACATTAATTGATGTCATCCAGGGACGGCCCTCGTCAAACAATACCTAAGAGTATTTAACAACCCCTAACAACTTCAAAATGTAATAAACAACAAGAACTCTGCATACTAACAATACAAATAGCAATTGGTAGACCACCATTAAATGTCATTAGATTTTAAAATACTAAAGGCATTCGTACTTCTAGTAATTTGGTAGATAAATTGATGTTTGTTTTAAATTTAATAAAGAATTCACTGGTTTTTCACATAAATTTTTTAAAAGGAAAAAAAATTCTGCAGTATTTGATAGAAGCTTGTGTTGCTGTATTTGGATTTATCTCATTTTCTATATTTCTGATGATTTAATATAAAGTGCTGCTTGTTCATGCTACAGAATACATGCATTTAGCAAATCTAAAAATATAAAATTATATTAAAGAAATTAAAATTTCAGCTACCAGTGACAAATTACTATTCAAAAGATATTTCTTTGCAAAATTTACATATCTATTTAGTTTAAATATACTTAAGTAAACAATATAATTAGCATTCAAATAAGAGAGTAAGACTAAGAGAACATTAAAACCACTAAATATATGATTAAAATTAAATCTCCACAACATTATAAAATGATTGGTATGTTTGGAAAGCGATAATACAAACCAGAAAACAGAGGCAACAACAAAGATCAGTTGACACAGAACACCCCCAAAATTCATAAATTACAACAATAAATAGATGTTCTACAACCCAAACACAGGGCACCATCAACAATACCTTGAACAAAACCCCCTCCATGGGGCCTCCATAAATACTCACAATCGATAAAAAGATCGATCGATGAGATGACCAAACAAGCGAAAATACAATGAAGTAATTAACAGCATACGACAGACTTTGCAAACCATACATCGTCGGCTACAAACTCAGGAGCTCCTGTACACTTTTTTTTTAATATCTTTTTGTTGTTTCTTACATATTCATCCAAAATCTCAACTCCACACATTCATGGCGACGGCATTAGCCTCTGATATATTTTTATTTTCGTAGAATCCACAGAGCTCAGAGATAACCAGGAGGTGACACCGAAGCTTTTGTATCAGCATTAGGAGTACACGATAAGGATATATATAAATAGATAGATAGATAGATAGATAGGAATGAAAGGGAAATGGGGAAATTCAAATGATGGGAATGTGTTAAAAGTACTTTCAGTTCAGGGTTAGTGCCTAGGGTCTTTTGGATCACTATGAGTCTTTGGAAGGACCAGAAGAAGAGTCTATTCTGTCAGATGATTCTTCGCCTTGCGGTGAGTGTGATGGGCTTTCCTCATGGTTTTCATGGATTGGAGTTCTTGATCTACTTGGTCTCGAGCGAATGTTCACACCCATCGGAAATGGCTCCTGTGAGACCAAAGACAGTTTTTAAACAAGACTCAGAAATATCGAGTACTATTAGACTAAGTAATGGGACCAAGTTGTCTGTAAATATGGGTTTTAATATATAAGTTTGTGTCTTTCATTCTATCAGTTTACATTTTTGGGTCAAATCAAATCTAAATAATATATTTGGTCTGCATTTAACATTGCATCAGAGCTTCGCTGCAGTGTGTCCAGTTAAAATAGAATAGCCCTTATATAAGAGAGTCTACACTAAATAATAGTATCACATTGGTAGACTTAGCATGCATCTAATAATTGCGACATGTCAGTGACTAGGGCAGTGTTGTTTGAGTTAGATCTCAAAATCTTTATCAAGGTTGATTGAGTTGGAGGTTTTCATGGTGGTAAACTACATGCTGTTTCGTCAAAACTCTGCATATCTTAGCCATCATAGGAGTGAAACTGATAAAAGATACTATGGGGGGCATACCTGATCTCCTGCATTTGGGCCATCTGAATGGAAAAGAATCGGACGACAGCGTTTATCCTCATTCATCAAACTCGAATTCTGAAAATGAGCGATAAGAGCTGATTTACCCTGGATTCTTGCATATGCAAGTGAGGCTACCTTTTCGCTGTTGAACTTCTCCCACTTCTTTCCATTAAATGTCTGCAAAATATTAATTCACCTCAGCATTCTTTCTTCATACTTCAATGCATATGAAAAAACTTAGCAGAATAGTAGATGAGGCTAAGCTAGATATTATTTGTAAATTACTAGTATAAAGCCCTATCTGTTTTTGCATCTACTACAATGACTTTTTTTTTTTATTTAATTCTATCTTTTTTGTTGACAAAGCATTAACTACAATGTTAACCATTGAACATAACCTTGGAGAACGGAATGATATGTTGAGGATCAGTCAAGTTGATAAAAGCATAGCCCACATTGCATTTGTTCTGTAAAGGAAAAACCATGGGAGAAATGCAAATGAGCTAATGATAATAGAGAAAGAACCAACTGATGGAAGGGTCTTTGCTATGAAGAAAGTTGAATACTTCCAATACCTTGAAATCAATAGGCAAATAGATGAAATCATAGGTTCCTCGATGATTTTCATCAATAGCAGCCAGTAGCATCTTTGAGGTGTACCTGTTATGCATGTACATAATAAATACAGTGATTAGTAACATAATTGGACCAACCGCTCAACAAGAAGAATACGAAAACTCACTTGTTTGGTATATTCTTAATCATTAGCGTAGTGCGTGAATCCTCCCCGCGAACAACCCGATCAATATCAAGTTCATATTGTTTTTTCATATCAGCCTGGCTGGCACTTGTTTCAGTTCTTCGACTTCGTACCCTATCACTTGAAGCATCATATGGAGCAGGCATTGGGACCATGGGACTCCTTCCATGGAACATATGACACCTCTGTTGAGGTGATGGAATTCCAATGTGTGCAGGTGACATTGGATGGTCCATACAATTTCCTCCGGCGTGCTGAAAGATGTTGTGGGCAAGTTCCATCGGGTGCAAAGGAGAACCACCAGAAAAACCCATGCTTCCAAGCGATCCAGGGTGAAAAGCAGATGGTTCAATGGAATCACCAACATAGGTATGTCGCCTCTCCCAAAGTGAAGGATTTACAGCTGGCGCAGAACCAACATGGTGGTGGTGCAGTGGAAGAACTGAGTTCATCATAGGGGAAGGTGCTCTAGGAAGTCCATGCATCTGAGTTGGGGGGTGAGCAGAGATACTGCTCATAAATGGCGCAGAATTCGGCCACATCATGGGACCAGATCGGTGACTGTGATACGCATTAGCATTGTTCCAAACAAATTGATGCCCATGAAGAGGACAACTGCCGTTTGCTGGAGCACCAAATGCTACAAAATAAAGAAACACATTAGTGATTAACAAGCATGAGGATGATGATTGAAAAATTGAACAGCCAGAGGTATGACGGAAATTCACAGATGATAAGCATATAAGGCAGTTCATCCATTCAGAAAGTTAAAACCCTCTTTTATATATAAAATGATACAACGTGAAGAATATTTTGAGGATACTGATGATCAAGCAATAACCAGGATTGAGGTTCAATACTAGACATATTAAAAGAAATTCATCATTCTCTTCTGAACAAGGATATGTTGTTTCTAGTGGAACAGTTAAAATCAAATGACTTCGCTTTTCATTGCACTTACCCTCATTATGCTCAAAACCATGGCTGTTAAGGCTGCTAGAGTCAACTCTCATAAAATGTCTGTTCTCAATTCCATCACCAGGTCTGGAATTAATATAAGGGAGGCTGCCAGCATGCCCGTTATGAAACTCAGGTAGAGAATTAGGGTGGAATGAAGGACTGCATAAGTTCTGCTGTCCCATTGAATGGCTAACTTCAGCTGGGCCAGACTGATTACTATGATTGCCCACTGATGCAATTCTGACAGGAGAGGAGACAATATGATGCATGCCCGAAGAGATTCCTTTCAAATCTGTTTCCATAAAAGGACTAAATGGTCCTCGGATTGCTGAATGCAAACTCTGCATAGCTCCATTCTCAAGAGGAAACAAACCTGCAGAAACAGGCATAGATCATGATGAGATACAAATGTCATGGAAGAATATCCAAGCAGCATAAATCATCAAACAAACAAATAAATCAGTAAAACAACATACCATTACTCACTGATGGAGAACTGTTTGATGGGCTTCCCATTCTACAACCACCGGATTCTTTTTGCTCGGCATCAGAAGGAAACTGCTGCATTAAGCTGCCCAAAAGAGATGGAACAAGTCAAAAATTGACCAGCAAATTAAAGCAGAAAAAAGGTTTTCACAACAGGATTGAATGATTGAATTTTCAGTCAGAAAAAGTGCAGAATGTTTTAAAGAACAGTTTCAATGATCAGTATAGAAAGCCATAAGAACATGAAAGTGAGCCAACAAACCTGTTTGGGGATGCTCCCCGCGCCCCCCCCCCCCCCCCCCCCCCAAAGAAAAAAAAAGACAGCACTTGCTAAATATAACTATCCTTATGAATCAATACCTCATTATAGACTTTGATATACCTAGTATAAACATGAGTTGATTTTGTGCATTAATATGCACTTGTATATTTTTAAAATTGCATATTAAATAAAAGAGTATGACTGAATACCCCACCCAATAAGAGTAATATGATTAAAGACTTTGTTTGCCGTTGTTTTCAGAACAGGAGTTTAAAAGCTGAAAATTGAAGTAGAATAGAGGTTGCAGGTAAAAGCTCCAAATTATAGCGGTTACCAAAAGCTCTTGTTTTCAAAGAGAGATTTTCCCAAACTCATGACCGGACATGCCCAAAGATATTGCCAAAAACATACCTCCATCTTGCACCTCCAGGCCTTGTGACTTCTAGCTTAATGCTCTCACCTCTCATGTTTAAGGCACAGAGAGCAGCCTCTGCAGCTCTAACATCATAAAATTCTATGATCTTGTGTTGTTTGTCAGGTGTTGCTCGGATCTGATAGAGAAACAGGTGATTCTATGAATTAAACCAACTTCATAATAAAATTTAAAAAAAAAAAAAGGGTGCAGATTTAAGTTCAAGCCATCGTACTGCTTTGATTTCCCCATAAACAGCAAAAATCTGCTGAAGATCATCACTAGAAACAGAAGAATCATGATTGAATACAACAACTGTGCCCTGATCAAGATCCCTCCCCGAAGGATTGTCCTGATCACAAGCAATATAGAAAAATTGAGGTTACTGCATAACAAGAATGCAATGATTTCTCTCTACAGCACATTTACAGAACTAAAAAGGAATAGAATTTTACAGTATCACACAGAGCATGCCTGATTGCAGCCATTTATAACATTGTTTTTTTGTTTTTTAATTTAGTGAAGTTAGATAAAGTTAAGATTTTCTCATATTGGGATGATTCAAAATAGGCATACCCCAAAGGGAAAAATGGCACATAGATATTATTATCAACAAAAACAAGAACAATTGTTTCTTCCAAATTTGGTAAACCAAGGTAAAGATCAAGAAAATTCCATGTCAACTTTGAATTGCTTTGAAATTAAATGGTGGTAAATTTCCTCGATAGTGATATTTTTTTGGACACACATCAAGCCCATGCAACTACTACAACATGCTCAAAGATGATGACTTCTTCATCCTTGGATTTTGGTAATGTTCTCTGACTTCCCTACGGAAACTAATCCAGAAAAATTATTTATGGTAAATCTCTGCAAATTACTCAACCACAATCATTGAGCAATTAATATTTGTGGGGAAACTTAGTTTGGTGTTCCAATAGCAATATTCAGCAATGACATGTACAAGAAAAAAAAATGTCATGCATTCTAACTTCTAAGTACCTTTGGAATTGAAAAATGAATATCAAGCTTCCTATGTCCCAATGGCTTGTTTTGAAGAGCCACCATTGCGTTCCTTGCAGCCCTTATGTCATAGTACGAGATCATAACAAAACCTCGGTGCTTGCAAGTTGTGTAGAGTGTGGAAATATCTCCATATTGCTGAAAAATTAGAAAAGAACGCCATTGTAAAGGGGCATGCGGAGGCATCACATTTGCACTATGGATAAATCAAACATGGGAAGTTACAATAACTGAAATCAGTTAATACCTCAAAAAGAGCCCTTAGCTCAGAGTCCTCAACATTGCTATTGATGTTCCTTACAAAAAGAGTTCTAGAGGGGTGTTCCCCATTTGGATGCTCACCAGCCAATCGGCTACTCAATCCTCCATCCTGATCATTCACATTCTCCCCACCAACAAATTCGGATGATCTATAGCAACCATTTTTATCATCCACTTCTAGTTCAAGACCGCCAACACTGCAAAAAATATCATCTTCAACTTCATCACCATTAGCAGAACGAGGTAGAAAATTAAGGTCATCTATCACTCCAGATAGCAAATCATCATCATCATTGGGAAGGAGGTTTCCAATAGTTTGGGCTTCAAGTTCTTCCAAAGACTCAAAAGGCTCATCTTCCTCGTAGATAGAATGAACACTAGCAATGGATTGCCCAAAAGGAGCATCATCTGATGTTAATTTCACTGCAATTCCAAGACAATAGAACCAAGTTAAAAAAATAACCTGGAAACTGCCACTCAAGCTACTGGCACCAAAAATTTCTTTGAGACCAAAACTACAAAATTAATTCCAATATTTGAATCATAATACATACAACATTGGATCCTATCAGTTCAGGTTTCTAGAGCATCAACAGCCCGTCAGCAAAAGCATCCATAGAAATGAGAGAGGAAACACTTACATTTTTTGTTAAACATAGCTGGCAGTGAACTTGAGAAGAGAACATGCTCATGATGTACCCTGTTCATATCAACTTTATTCCCTTCCATATACAGTGGTTCAGGTTCAACAGGTCGATTAGATTGAAAATGGAAATTCCGGTCAGGTGCTCTCCAAGAAGTGACGGAGAGACTAGAAGCCCTCTCTGCTCCCACAATATGGTGCTCAAGATTAAGCTTAGATTTTTGTTCTTTGAAAACAAGGGCCTGCGGAGGTTCCAATGATTCCTTAGTATTTTCCCCTACAGGAGTAAGTCTCTCCATTGGTGATGAAGAAACTGCCCGACTTTCTGACATTAATGGTATCCCATCTGCACCTCATATAAAAAAGTGTAAACTGTAGTTTTTCAAATAAAAAGAAAATGACATATTTGCATGAAATAGAAAAAAGAAAAGAGGTGAATGCTACACAATCAACAGATCAGCAGACCACAGGGTGGTTAAACTTAAGAAACCTTGCTGTACTTATAGGTATGCATTTCAGAAGATGTCTCAATCGTGAGTACCATTTTAATTTAATACTAACTACACAGTGGACTCATGTTTTCAGATGACAATTTACACCAAAACGAAGATTCTAATTGTTTGAAACCTGAAGAATGCAACAGCTAACAACATTCCATCGGTGATGACTACAATATCAATGAACAGAACTATAGCAGAATTAAATAACAAAACTAAGCACATTAAAGACAAACATGCAGCACTTCTTCCACTTGGCAGCTCATTGGCCTACACCTACTATCCAAAAGAATGACCTACTCTATTTGCTGAGGTTATTAGCAAGGGAAAACAGAACATTTATATGATACCAACAATCGAGAACAATTATGAAAGTTTAGAGATGCCACTCACCATGATGATCAGGAGATGAATCAGTCTTCCAAAACCCAATTCGTCGCTGCAAGGAAATGCACAAAAAATATGAATTGTTGAAAATATCCATTGTCATAATTAGAACAGCATTTTTAACCCACCAATAAGACTTGAGGGTCAAAAATGTTCCACCAATCAAAAACAGAGAAATAATGGCAAAACACACAGGCATTCAGAGCCTCAAATCTGACTAAAATACAGCAGTAAAATAGCTAAGCAATGCAAGTGAATTCTAATAAAGAAATGCAGCAGCTCCCGAGAAGCCAGAATAATTGACAGAAGAAGTCAATATACCTGGGCAGGGAAGCGAACTTCTTCAGAAAAGAACGATGATTGTGGGGATGACAACGAGAAAGAGGTCAATCGCCTCTGATCCACAACCTCCGATGGCATCCTACAAAGTCCCGGTCCACTGAAAAACGCAAACAAAACTTAAAATTCACCTCGGATCGGATCAAAGAATTCAAAATCAACATTTATTTCATATCAAATCGGGAACAGCAACTTCCACAGAAAAATCAAATTTAGTATAAAAAAGCAACGATTTGAAGGACAAAAAAAATCAACCTTTTCAGCAAAAGGGCAGTCAGTTCAACTAATTTTCACTCAAAAAGTCGAATTTGTCTTCTAATTTTAGTGAACAGAAAAAAAAAATGACATTTTTCTCGGAGAACTTCGGGAAAACCGCGAAAATCTAACCCCAAAAAATAAGGGCATCTAAAACCAAAGATATTTCCCGACAAAAAAATCATTATAAGAAAAACACCAAGAATTCAAACCAGGATCACAATTCCACCCGATCAAAACAAAAAAATCCCAACCAAAAACCCCGCCCAAATTGGACCAAAAAAAAAACATCAATCCTCACCAGATCGTGCTTGCAATCCCCCAAAACTCAACGAAAACTCCAAGAAATCGCACAGGAGAACAACCCAACAGCGCGATGATTTAAAGGAGGCGACCGGAGAGGGAATAGATTACGCCATAAGGCAAGGAGAGAGCCGGAGAGAGAGGGCGAAGCCACCTCCTCGGGATCCGTGCCGTGCGAGAGCTTCCAATCCCTCGATGCCCATCCCTCTCCCCTTCATCGCAAGCAAGCAAGCAAGCAAAGACCGCTCCCCCCAAATATTCTATTCAAACCCTTCCTTTTATCTCTAATTACGTTTTACTCCCTTTTTTTTTCTTTTCAGGTGAAAACTTTGCCCGGCGAAAGCGAGGTTTCGCACCCGGCCGGGGCCGGAGAGGGACGGGGAAGGAGCGTTATATAATTTGGAGATTTTCGAGGGGGCCAAATAGAAAATGGTGAAAAAGGCGCGGAGGCGGTGTTTGTGGATAAACGCCGTTGTTCTCTCTGACGTTGACGGCGTTCTAACGCCGTCCTGCTCGTTGTTTTCCTTTTTTACTGGATTGCCCTTTACCTATTATCTAATATTTTTATTTTAGAATAAATTTATGGTTTTTTCTACACGTATAATTATTATGTTACTACATTTTAAAAAAAAATCTATTTAGTGATTATATTTGTATTTATATTTATTAAAAAAAATCAAATTATATATATATATACATAGAGAGAGAAGCTGAATGAAGACCATCACTATTTAGTGCAACAGATTATCTTTTGGATAGTGGATGGGCAGAAGCACAATTAAAATTTTGTGTTTGTGACTTTGTCAATATTGTAAATGTATTATATTATTATTTATTTATTGTTTTCTTAGCTCATATAACATTCACGGTACCATTTAAATAGGTTTATGGTTCCCTTGGGATGAGTTATATCTTTTATTTTCGGAATTTTATGAAAAGAGAACTTATTAGCTCGGTATAGTTTATATAAATTTTTTGAGCGACCGTGTGGTAAATTTTTATTGTTTTATAATCAAGTTAATAAATTTTTAGGAGATTAATAAATCATCATAATTAATACACTTTTATATCCTTTAACAAATTTTTAGGTGAAGTGTGTTTGTCACGGATTGTTAAAAAAAAATTGAAAAAATTATTAGAGTAAATGTTTAAATGTTTAATTTTGGATTCTAAAATTAAATAAAATAATAATTTATTCAACAGTGAGGATATTTTCGTCATTTTACAGAGTTTCAGACAAGGTTCCGTTCGTTGGAGAACTGATGAGCAGTGAGACCTCCTGCTCGACCGTGGCGCACCGCTCGGGTTTGCCAAACAGCAAACAGCAGTATTGACTAATAGTAGATAGACACGTCAGAATTGAGGTCAAGACAAGAAATGGCGTACGTGGCGTTTGTTTGTTGGTCTAAAGAGTTGCTTGTGCGCCAGGATTAACAGCTGATTCGGCCCACCGAATGGCTGGGGTCGTGATCATGATCGTACGGCTGTGAGAGCGACACGCGAGTCATTGGTGATTTGTGGTAGGTCACGGGTAGGTTTCGGATTTCGGGGGGTGGTGGTACTATACGAATTACAACGTATTTATGACGTCATTATTTGCTTTTATCTTAATTAATTCATATTAATAATTTTAATTTTCAAAAAAATATATTAATAATTTTAAATTTAAAAAAAAAACACGGAAGTTATATGTGAAGCGACCGTACTCATTTTCGTTTAATAATTTTATCAAAAAAAAAAACTTAGTCAATTCTGCTTGTTATGCAGTTCAAACTCCTCATTTTGAAAAATAAATTTTATAATTAATTATTGGTCAGTACATACAATTGAAATTTTCAGAGAGTTTTACTTGTTATTTCTTCTTGTTAGTTTTATGTTTTATTTTTTAACCTATATTTAGTCATTGGTATGTTTCATATTGATTTTATTTTATTTTATTTATTTATTTATTTAATAAATATATTAAGTAAGAAGATGACGTTTTGTGTTGTATGAAGTTTCAAAACTCTTGACTTGAAATTTTCTTTCTCAACATTTGAAAATAATAATAATAATAATAATGATGATGATGATATTTAATGTTGTTTATTCTCTGCATGTATTATATATATATATATATATAATTTTAATGAATTTGTGGATTTTGAATTAATTGTGGCCTGATTGCACCATCAACAATTGAAAAGGACTAGTGATCTTTTAAAGGTATTAAAAGTCTGGATTACATTTCTAACAAGACACATTTGACACTTCAACTGTTAATTATATAATATATTAATTTGATATCTTATTTTTAGATTTGGGTTCTTATTTAATTAACATTGGTTTATGGTTATAGGGATAAAAAAAAATAGAAATTTGGGAATATTCATACTTTTAGAGCTAAAACAAAACAATTCACACACACACACACAATTTAAAGCTTGTTTAATTCACTTTTTGTTTTATATTTTTAGAATAATTTTATAAATTTTTTAAACAATTTTTAGAAATAAAAAAAAAACATATTTGAATGAAATGGATATAAAAAAATAAAAAAAAAACTCACTCCCAAAAAAATTATAAAAATAACGAAAAAATTGTCTCATAATAATACTACAATCCATAAGTAACATTCTCATTCAATATTGAACCTTTTAAAAAATAACATTCAAAACAAAACGGCATTCTCTCTCGTTAAAACCATACAACAATTTAAAAGAGAGGCACATAAAATATATATATATATAGAGAGAGAGAGAGGATTGGGATTGTTTTTATCTTCAATTGTGCATTTTTATATATTTAAAATTTTTAAAATCCAAAATTTAGAAAGCTTTTCATGTTGTTTTCGCTATTTTTAAAAATAAAAATTTAGAAAACATGTAAAAGTTATCATCTTTTGATTTTAATTTTTTTTTTATTATTATTTTGAAAACAACATAAGGAAACACACTATCAAACAAGTTTTCAATCAAACACTCTTAGTTTTTTAAATATTTTATTTATTGTTTTATATAATAAGAAGAGTCTTTGCCAACAATAGTTGACAGTAATGTTTTTTCTTTCAAAAAAAAATAAAAAATTCAAATTAAAAAAAAATAAAAAAGTAGAGTACGGTTTAGGATTAAAAAACTAATTGCACAAACTTAGTTATAAATCAAATTTTAAAACTTATTTTACATCAAAATTGAAAACAGATATTAATATTGCTAGTCTTTCCGTTTCATATTAACCATCACATCAAATTATTTATCATATTTAAGAGTCTTATAAGCATTAAGTATAAGCATTAATTATTTATTTTTATTTTGCTTTGGAACATATTAATAGTGCTAAATAATTCTAATAATAAGAGTTTTATGATAACTTTTTTATTTTAATTTTTTTTTAAATAATTTTAATATTTGTATAAGACTCAAATATGATAATTTATATGAAACATAGAAAAATATAAATAAATCAAATTTTATGCCAAGTAATTTGTATTTTGGTTAATAAGCTTTTGGTCTCTCTCACTCTCAACTCATTTACTCTAATATATATATATATATTTTGTATGGAGCATGTGAGACATGAAAAAAATTTAATAATAAATAAAAATAATGATTGATGTGTCAAAATATGACATATGTGCAAACCACATCAACTGACACATATCTAATATTATCCCATCAATGTACTTGAAAAAATCCATGTAAAATCAATAATATAATGAAATTTTTTATTTTGTTTGCGAATTTTACTAAAATAAGATAAAATATATGTAAGAATTTTTGAGTGATTTTTGTTAAGTGACAAGGACCATATATATATATATTTTTTTTTTATTTTATGAATTAGTAGTGATTTCCACACACACATGTGGCTTAAAATTAAACATCTAATAACTCATTGAGTAATTAATAGGTTTTATTTCACTGGGGTTCCACATCAGTTAAGTCGCTGAAAAAAACCTTTAAACAGATTTTTATTGCCACGGGTGTTATATAAGAAAATTTATGTGATTATTTGGTTATAAAAAAATATTTGTGACCGAAATGATATATATCACACCAGTGAAATGAACCTGTAATTAATATGTTTCAATGTTATAGCTGTTATAGTGTCAAATATTTTCTAGAAAAATGCTTTAAAAATTATTATCACTTGATTGATGGTTTTATATCAATCACATTTATTATATTGGTACCTGTTATTTGTGTGTGTGTGTGTTTGTCATTTGATTGCCCAAATATCTTCTTAATTATTGAGGGCATTCATGTTATATATTAGAATATTATTATTCATATAAATAACCACTGGATTGTTATTTTAAGAACAATAAATAAATAAATAAATAAAACCAGAGAATTCACAGCAATTATTGTTCTTTGTGAAACATGAACTTGGCACCATAAAACAGGAGATTTTTATTAATAAATTTGGATTAACTCGAGATTATGACAAAAATAAATCTTGTTTTGATAAAATTATTAACCCCTAGGATTAATTAAGTTAAAATGGCCAAGGTAATTATCCATTTTGCTTTTAAAAATGAAATTATTTTGTTCATATTCTAATTTAATTTTGTATCTGTCTTCTTTTATTTATTTTATTATTTATTTTTTAAATGATGAATAAATCATGAATATTTTAAATTTTAGATAGAGATACATTGATTCAGCCGGAAAGATAGACTAAAAACGGAAACAAGCCCTAGCAATGGCTTAACACACATAACAACACACTAAATAGATGACAACACTTAATATGAGTGGTAATAATAATAATAATAATGATGATGATGATGATGATGGAAAATTATTTATTAGTTTTTATAATTTTTTAAATATCCCATGAAATCCCTCAGACATTTTAATTTCCTCTGCAATCCCTGCATCAGTTTATTTAATATAAAAATCCAATTTTACCCCGCTTACGAAATGTACTTCCCGTTTATTAAATATATTTTTTATTTAAAATTATGTGTTTACGTGTAACTATATAAGTTTTCATTTAAAATGTATCGTTTTTGTTTAATATTTGTTTTTCGTGTTTAATATCTTAGTTTCTTGTTTACTGTTTTGTGTTTTCGTTTAATATCACCTAAGAGCATTTTTTGACAAAAGTAATAAATAATAAAATATCAGATTGTGTCAAAAAAAGAATAACTTTTTTGGGATATAAAATAGTCTAGGGTTTTTTTAACAAATGAGAAAGTTAGAAGGATGATATAAACAATTTCTCTAATAATAATAATAATAATAATAATAATAATAATAAGCAAGAGGAGGAGGAGGAGGAGGAGGAGGTTTTTGTATTGCATTATAATTATTAGATGTGCGCAGTGTCAAAAAAAGAATGACTTTTTTGAGATATAAAACAGTCTAGGGTTTTTTTTAACAAATGAGAAAGTTAGAAGGATGATATAAACAATTTCTCTAATAATAATAATAACAATAATAATAATAAGCAAGAGGAGGAGGAGGTTTTTGTATTGCATTACAATTATTTGATGTGCGTAAATATACCATATATTTGAGCGCATTTAGATGACACAATATATATTTTTTTATCAGTTCAGTGATTATCAAGTGATGTGAAGAAGTATACAGCGCTAACACAGCTACATTCACAGACCAGAATGAATTCACTTGAATTTTTAAGTATTGTAATGCCACAAATACTCAAGAAAATATATGATTTTAATTCATAAACTAGTTTAAAAACTTTAAATAATCCCTCATAAACATATTTATAGTTTTTATCTATATTTTTTAAACTATTTTTTTATGAAGATAGATAGACCATGTTCGGGTTGTGCACAGATAATAATTTAGCACCTCAATCCTTTTATGTATTTATTTTATATAAATTGAGATTTGAACTTACATTCTGAACAACAGTATGAACATTCGACTTTGATGAATGAGTGTCAATAGATCAATTGATTATCGACTAAAACTCATCTTATATATATAATTTATTTATTTATTTCAGGCACTTTATGATAGGAATTAGTTTAATATTTAAAAAATAAAACCCACTAGGAAAGTTGGGAATCAACTAACTCCTAAAGGAGGAAATGAGACACCATGAGCAAAATAAGTAAATCATAAAATAGAGGATGGGTTTGAATAAATAAAAAAGCTTTTCTTGCACGGAATGATAACATATAAAAAAAGGATTAGCTGTCCAAAATTAGAGAAAATTAGGTTGTGTCTAAACATTCCATGTGCCCATTAATTCACTATTACACATAGAATCTATTTGCACATGCTCTTGTTAAGATACCAAATTACACAATATATATTAAATAGAATTATTTTAAAAATAATGTTGAACATTGTATTAAACATATATATATATATATATATATATATATATATATATATATATATATATATATATATATATATATAATAGATTGTTTTACATCTATTTAGTTTGTTTTAAATCTATTAATAGTTAATAGAGCTTCATTCTTATCAATCAAACAATGTAACCACCATTACAATTAATGGCCGAACTAGAATAAAGATCAAGAATGTGTAGAACCTAAACAAATTATAAAACTTTAAAAAAATTATATTAATCCAAAGTTGGATATTACAATAATTAACATTTCTATTTAAATAGAATTAATATTAATTTGATGTTTGAAATTATATATACAATTTACAAATTTAGTAGTCGAGCGATTTTAGCATTAATGTTTTGAAACAAGTAAAGGTATTAATAAATTTAATTATTGGAAAATAAAATATTTATAACATCCTTGCATGGTATAACTGATGTAAAAAACGCACAACTATTTGTTCTAGTGTGACATTTTTTTTTGGTATATGCCTCGTTAAAACATCTCTTTGCTCTATTTATTTATAGCCGGAATGAGATGGTAATACAAAAGAAAAACAATATTGATATATATAGCCGGAATTTTGTATTAATATGGATAAATAAATAAATATTAGGTAATGATTTAAATTATAATTTAAAAAAATATATAAATCCTACATAGTTTTTTATTTATTCAAAAAATAAAATGAATATGAACTAGTACCAAGATAAAAAGATATAAATTTATACACAATATATAACGTTCATGTTTCATTAAGAGTAATGATATTTTTACCGATTTTCTGAGTAGGTTTCCCGAATGACGTGGATGTCAAGTTGGCATCCATATCAACATCCACGTCATTCTTTCTTTATCTCTTTTTAAAAAAAATAATTTCTTTTTATTATCTAAATCCTAAATTTAAATATTTAATGGTAAAAGATAAACCTGTAAATGATAAACCGAAAACCCCTTCTCTAAACCCTAAACTGGAAATCACAACCCCTGCGGGGGGTTGTGATTTCCAGTTTAGGGTTTACGGCATATGATTTAAGGTTTAGGGTTTAGGGCTTACGATTTAGGGTCTAGGGTTTAGGGTTTAGTATTTATTATTCAGGGTTTAAGTTTTTAGATTTTTAGAGTATAAATTTTGTAGTTAAGATTTAAGATTGTAGATATAGTTTTATAATTTCTTTTTAAATTTTAAGAATTTAAGAATTTTTAACGTTTAAATTTGAATTTTATATAAAAAAATAATAATGACGTGGATGAGGATGTGGATGATAACTTGGGCATACACGTCATTCAGGAAACCTATTTAGTAAATCTATTAGGTAAAAATAGCATTACTATTCCTTTAATACAAAAAATTCTTACAAACTATTTAAAGATCCTTAAACATGAGTAAAACCAGATTTTTTTTTTATATAATCCATTATAATCCACATACACAAATAAGACTTATCTTTTAATATATCTATATAATAAGTCTTATATCTAACCCCTGCCCTTGATTACAATAATTTACTATAGATCCAATTTTTTACTCTACTCATAAACTGAGTTCAAATATTTTTTAACTCAAAGTTTCAAAGTTTGAGGATTTATAGTTTGTTTATATTTTTCAAATACATAGTAAATGATGTTTTTTTTTTTTTTGCAATTTATTTGTATATAAATTTACCATAACAGCCGGTGGTTTATGCATGTGAATTGAGCAATGGTAAAATATCCAAATTTATTTACTTTTCATAGTTTATGAGATCAAAAAATTTAAAACCAATATCAATGTAACTTTTTATTTAATTAAAACTGAAAAAATAAAATTTTATTATGGTTTCATCCTTGCCCATTCTATACGGACTTCCACATATAAATTAATACCAATTCAATAATTAACAATGATTTCCATGATAAATAAAAAATAATAATAAAACGCAATAATTTTGAAAGCATGAGATTCGGTTTGTGAAATTAAATTTTATGAATACTCATCTTTTATTATATATATATATAATCTTTCCATGATTGGGAAGAGAACCAAACAACCAATGATGTGCTTTCTCACAATCAACCATTCAATGTTTTATTTTCCTCTCAATTTTGCTATTAAAAGGTTGTTTGGTTACCTGTAAGTATGTAAATAGTTATAATGTAAGTAATTATTTAGTTTGCTGTAAAAGTTTCACTTAGGGGCCATTTGGTTCGCGGTAATGTGAAAATATTACCGCCTGTTACGTGGTAATCTTTCAGATTACCACGTTTGACATTGCACTGAGAAAGATTACCACTTGTTATGTGGTAATTTGGATGGTAATATGACATTACCAACAGGAGAATATTACCAAGAAGGTGATAATCCTATTACCACCAAATTTAGTGTCTATCTTGGATTACCATGGTTATCTCATAACTTTTTATATTTTACCAAATTGATTATCATGAACCAAACAAGGTAATGAACTATTCCCAGAGTTCTCAACTAAACATGGTTATATCAAATTACCACAATATTCCCAACCATATAACATTCCCACCCAGGTAATATGTTATTACCATGAACCAAACGGCCCCTTAGGTGTAAGTGAGCTTACATCTCATTTATTTTTACAATATTTCAACGTACATGTAATTTTAGTTACAGACAACCAAACAACCCCTAAAAAAAGTTTTTTAAATCATTTATTTTTAAATTTAAATTCACATTGATTACTAAAAATTACTCTAAATTTTGCTCAATGACATTCATATTGAGAACATGCTCTGTGTTAGCTAGCCAAAAAACAAAAGAAAGCTCATAGATGTCTCTACAACCGAGTGCCAAAAATTTAGTTTACAGTCCAATTTATTTTTGAATAAAAAAGATAATTTTTAATGGCAATGATGTAAATATATTTTTAATATTATAAAAATATTAAAACGATAAATATTTTAAAAATTCAAAAATAAACGATGAGAAAATACAAGAAAAATGTCAGTGGATTGACAAAGAACGTTTTAATCCTCTGGGGACTGAGAAGTAATTTTATCATGTTATTATTTTATATGATAGATAATTATGTCAATCATTGGGATGATTATTAAACAATTATTTTAATAATGTTATAATAATAACTATTTATATATTTTTGCAATACTTTTCTTTTGGCCCGTGGTTTTGTCCTTTTTCTTTTTCTTACGACGTGGCAACATCTCAACGGTTATGATGATCATCAGATGGATTGTGTGTGGGCCCCAGTGGAACACACGAGTTTCTTGTGAAGGCGCTTGATCGAGTCGGTGAACCGACAGCGACGACCCGAAAACGTGCCTTCTTAGATGACACCCCGGTCTGGTGCCCCCTCGGAACACTTTTGGGAATCCTTCTCCACCTTCATAATTTAGAAAATAAAAATAATAATATATATTTTTTTAGGATTTATATTTATATTTAAAAAATTTCTCATATTATATATTTAAGGCTGTAATTTAAGAATGTTCATAAATTTTAAATCTATGAATGTCATTGCTTCGCTGTTGGGTTGTAATCTAACAGTCATTTGAATAGCCTCCATAAAGCAGAAAAAATTCTCATTCAAACAACACTGATTTACATGAATAGTATTATGATCGCAACAATTATTCAATCAACCCAACATTCTCTCACCCCATTTTCATACAGTATAACCCTCTAGCTACTATCCATCCCATTTACTCTTTATTTTTATCAGCTCATATTTCTCTTTTACTTTTGTTAATGTACGGACGTTTATATATATATATATATATGTATGTATGTATGTATGTATGTATAATAAAAAAAATTCTATATATGCTTGTATTTATGCTATAGTCACCACGCATGAACATGCACGTGTACAGAGTTAATCCCTTAACACACCCATGCCCTTATCCTATGTGAGCTGAAGTTTGAATTTACCTACACATGATGATACAACACCCGTTGCAGGAACTTGGTGCCAATAAATTGAGATTTTTGGCTACTAAATTATTAATTTAGTTTATAATTGAGAAAAAATCATGTTTTTTTAATAATTATACGTATACACACGCTCAAAAATCTTGAAATTACTCAAATACCTTTGTAAAAATTTCTCATTTCAGATATACACACATATATACACCTAAAAAGTTAAAATTTTTACATTATGTAAATTTTAAATGGTAAATATTTAGAGATATACACATAAATAGTCTCTAATTCGGTTAATTTTCATTTACTGATAAATTATATTATAAGATGTAGTTAAATTTTCTCATAATATTTACAAGTAATTTTGATTTTTTTCGAATAAAGATATAAAAACCGCATTTCTTTTTTTAAATTAAATTAGTATTCTGAAATATAGGGCGTGGATGGACAGGATTGAGCTAAAATGGGCCGGAATTACGAACAACCCGGCCCAAAATTTCAAAAATTTATGTTTCCGAAAAAATAAATTGACTATTAAAAATATAAAATACATGAAATTAATAGAATTACAAAAAAGTCCTTATATATATTTAGTCCATATCTCTTTCAAGGCTGTTTAGGATTTAAAGTTGTAATTTTATTTTGGTAAAATTTTCATTTTAGTCCTTGTACTTATCAAAATGTATCTTTTTAGTCCTTCTAGTTTAATTTGTGCCTTTTAAATCCCTTACTTTGTGATTTGAGCCAATGTAGTCAATTTTAGTCCCTATATTTATTAAAATGTAACCAATTTTAGTCCCCAATTTATGCTTGAGGGATTACATTGGCTCAAATCACAAAGTAGGGGATTTAAAAGACACAAAATAAATTAAAAGGACTAAAAAAACACATTTTGATAAGTACAAGGACTAAAATTGAAAATTTAACTTTTATTTTGCTTGTGATACAAGGCACTGAAACGAACCCGTCGAGTTTTCTCTCGGTCTTCTTCCTCTGGGATTGGATTGGATCTTGTGCGTGCGGCGGAGAGCGACGATGATCGAGGTTGTGCTGAACGATCGTCTTGGGAAGAAGGTGCGGGTGAAGTGCAACGAGGATGACACCATCGGCGACCTGAAGAAGCTGGCGGCCGCCCAAACGGGAACGAGGGCCGACAAGATCCGCATCCAGAAGTGGTACAACATCTACAAGGACCATATCACTCTCAAGGACTACGAGATTCACGATGGCATGGGCCTCGAGCTCTACTACAATTGAATTGATTCATCATCTCAATCTCAATCCTAGGTTTATCTATCTTTTCTCGATTTTTTTTTGTTTTGAAAGAGTTACTTTATTTTTAGGTTTGAATGGGAAAAAGGTTTTTACATGGTAGACAAGATTCATTCATTTGTCTTTTAAGAAATTTGTTGCTTGATAAAGATGAGGTAGCGTAGTGACTAGGCTTGCTTTATAGCAATTAGGTCATGCAAATAATGAAGCTTGTGTAAGTTTGTTTTTTGATACCAAGAGAACTACAATGGGGTTCATTTCACTAGTGGGGGTTAATTTCACTCGTATCCACAAATGTTTGTACTTTATCGCTATAATTTTTTTTTTTTATAACACAAAAATCATTTAACTTTTTTCTCCTTTGGTGCCACTTCAACGCTACATCAGCACACTCGTAGGAAATAGCTTTAGGCCATTAGTGGCTATTGTGTTATATAAAAAAAAAGTTTTGTGGCTACAACGTTATAAAATGTAAACATTTGAGTGAAATGACCCCACTACAATAGACACTGGTTTTGCTCAAACGGACAACTAGCGCATGATCTATTTTGGAGGTCCATAGAGCTGGTGGATGGTGATTTGGAAACAAAACCAGTCCTTTGGTGATCAATTACATGGACAACTGAACATGCCATTATTATAGGTTGTTTTTCAGCTAGAGTTTCATGTGATGAGATTTTCATGCAGTGGGTGGGAAGGCCTTGTTAATTTTTCTTTTGGATAGCTTTGAAGGTATGGAAGTGAGTGGTTTTATTGATTTGAAAGGTGAGATCTGTATTCTATGGCCTATGTGTACCTTGGCTGATCTGTTTCCTTTGTTTCTCTGCCTTTCTCCTCTCTTTTTTCCTTTCCTTTTCTTTTTTTTTTTTTCTTCTGATCCTTCACTTACAATATCCCTTCTGATCTACTCTTTTTCCTTGATGGTCTCCTCCTTCTTTGTTAGGATATGGTTCTTTAGACAGGTCAATTGATTTGGATTGCCCACTAAGGTTGTTTGGATAAGGATAATTAGGGTTTAAATTTAAAAACATATCTATATATATCATATATATGGTGCTTGAAAGAAATAAGACATAAACATCAATCATATCCACTTGTATTTTATACATATACGGCCCGTTTGGTGGATAGGATAGGATATGGACAAATATGATATAAGGACTGGATATGAATAGGAAATGATATACAAGCCCTTTATAGTATAGTTATATATATTTATTTTTAAAAATATACTTTTTTTGGATTTTTTTCCTTAATGATTTACTTATCAATATATTTCAGATTTTGAAAAAATAAATAACCTATAAATAGTGTTCACAAATATATAGATTGCAATATCACCAACTCGCAAAAATTATAATTATTACCTATTTTCTTAGAAAAATCATACATAAAGTCATCAATATGGCATAAAGCTAGAGTAACAAACTCATTAATGGAAAAAATAAATAGATCACATCAAAATCAATTTGAAAAAAAAAATCATCAGTTTAGAGAAATTGAAAATAAGACATGATTAAAAAAAAAAAAAATTAGATGAAAAATAATCTGCTCAAACACGAGATCGACGGAGAAACCCTTTAACCACTCTAAAATCCTACTTAAAATAGTGAAATTAGTGTCATATTTAATTGTTGACAATCTTCTTGTCCCAAGCATTGTGTTTAAAAAATCAAAAGAAGAGATACAATAAAACCCTAGATAAGAAAGAGAAACGAAATAATAGGGCAAAAAAAGTAATTTTATTTTTTATTATATCCTACCTGTTTCCATCCTGATTCCCTCATAGGATTTATTATCATGTGACCGGCATGATAAAGTGGGCCAATACGATAAGGCTATCATATCCTATTGGCACACCAAATAAAGGATAATAGCAGGATATGATAGTCTATCATATTCGTTCTTATCATGTACACCAAACGGTCCCATAGAACCTTTCATTGATGATATATAGATTATTGGCCCACACATAGAGGATCATTGGTGATTTCAATCTTTTGGGCCATGAGATGATTGTATGTAAATCATAGAATCAATTATAAGAATCAACCAACAATTAAGAAAAACAGATCAGCCCAGTAGGCAATGAAAATATAAATCACAAGAGAACCATGAGAACAATATACTAGCCCAAAACACAATGACCTGGTGAAGTAAAAGAAGATTGAATTGCAAATGGCTTTTGTTTTTTTTTTTCTTTCTTTGCTCCTAATCATATACTTTTGCTTCTATGATGCTATTATCTTATCAGTAGTTTGTTTTGTGATTGCAGGTTGGCTTAGGCATGTGAAGAGCAAAAGTTGATATAAATGGTTAGCTAAGTCATCATTGCTCAATGTAATAAACAAAATTCGGGAATATTACTGCTTTATATTTTTTTGGTTTTTAAAACAGCTTATGTTTTCACTGTGTATAACGAAAATGAAGACAATGACATGCCTGTGAAAGCATGGATTTGATCTAAATCTTGCAGCATAAAACCAGTACTGCTCTGTGTGTATTTTTCTGTTTTGTGATTGTTGTTCTCTGCTATGGCTTTGATGGGATGAGCTAGTATCACTAAATCTTGTGGTTTGATTGTGAAATATCGTTCTGATATAACTGCATGCTTATGCACTTGTATTTTGTAATTTTTGCGGAAGCTCTTCCCATCGTGTTTATCTTGATGATAAATTAAATAGTTATAATTACGGACTCATTGAACAATTGATTAGTGATTACTGCTTTCCATGGGATTGCTCCTTTTTGGCCTGCCCTGTGGTTTAGTCAATCTTGAACAGGTTTTCATGGAACAATGGCGGCGTTGGGAGAAACAATCATCCTTCTCCCAGTTCACGGTAGTCGCTATTTACCATTCAGTCTTTCTTTCAGGGCCACCTGGAGGTGTTATCTGTGCAAAGGCATCAATGTTGGTTCAGGTATGCTGTATAGTTCTTTGTCTTGAATATTCTCTTGCATTGGCTTTCAACTGTTGTTAGCATGTATAGCACACAGATCTTTTTCAATTTTCTTCTAAGAGAGATTTTCAAGGCATTGTCAACTTAGTTGTTGTTAAACTTTAACAGCAACTGAAGTCCTTGCATATGTCAGGGCATTATTTGGACAAATTTGGCCTGGTGCTTTAAGGACTTATGCATAAGTTTTATCTGAGATGGAAATTTAGGATAGCTTATTTACACTATCTTGTTGGTCTTCTGTTATTGCAAGTGAAGTCAATTCTGCCCGCATCTTGAAATTGTGACTAGGGAAATAAGTCTGAAAGACGCGTTATATTATGACATATATTTATCCTTTTAACTTGTGAAAAAGGTTTGAATTGTTTTCTCATCATTCTAGAATGGGCAGAATGGGCAGATTACAACATTGATGCATGTTCTGCTGCATCTCTGAAAGCTGGATCTTGTGCTTTCCCTGGACTAAATGAATGAGGGGGTATGCTAGATTCTGTTTAAGTTGCCTTTCTGCATGCAAACAATAACAGTAGCAACTAAACTCAATCTGAATATTTGGGCTGGCTAAATGAATCCTTGAAAGAGTTTATTTAGGGTAGATCATTTTTCCACTAATTTGTGCAATTATCACTCTTGTGACATCTGTCTCTTTTTTCCTTATATTTTCCTGTTGGCCTCACTTAAATTACTAAGATTAGCCTATTTTGTTGATATTTTTTCATCCCTTTTTTTTTTGGAATTCAAAGCCATTTTTGTGATGTGATAGGAGTTCTGTGTTCTAATTCCATCTAAAGGACTCCAAAGACTATTAAAATTTTTATTTTTCTGAATATCTTATTAAGTTATGACAGAAATATTTCTTTGCAATTTCTTTTGTTGGACCAAATATAAGTTCTTTTCAAAAGCAAAAGTTGCAAATATTGTGTGTAAACCATTTGTAGTGGATGGTGCTGCTTTCTCAACAAGAGTTTCCTATGTTAGAGGATTTATTGATACCATTTTTCATTAAACACAGGTGGTACCACTGCATAGAAATGAAGTATTATCTATTGTTCATTAGGTATTGGTGTTTCTTTTTTGAATTGCTTGATTACATGGAAGCTATAGCAGGACATTCAATAGTTTAAACTCTCTAATGCACGCCCTAACGCAAATTGTGTATTGTCCATTAAGACAATTTGCATGTGATAATATGTACTGATTTTCTTAAGTTTTAAACAATGTTTCAGTTTCTTGAAGTGATCCGTCTTGAAGGACAAGCTGTAGGTCAGGATGATACCAGCTTATCCCAGGATATTCATCTCCTGCAGGTATTGGAAACTTGCTTCAACCCTGAATTAGTCTTTCTAAATCCGTTCTTAGTGTGATAGCCTCTCTATCTTACCATGCAATTCCTGTTTCACATACATTCTAAGTTTAGTGTTCTTCATAAATGTGTTGTGGGTGTAATTTGTTTTTTTCATTTGTGTTTTGTCTTCCCTACACCATTATGCCATAAACATGGCATGTTAAAAGTATTATATGCATTGAGATACTACTTTCTTATTTCCAAATTAACCTTGGGAGCAACAGAGCATCCATCAAATGTAAGTTACTGAAAATTGTACAACAAATGGGTTCTGAAGGACTCAGCTTTTTGTTATGCCATAATTTGAATGCTAGCATGGCATACAATGAAAACTATTTCAGAAATAGATGTCTTGACTAGCTTGTCAAATTGCCACGGTAACTAAATGCTTGTTGAATTACCATGATGAAAATGCTGTCTATTGATATCTGTTTGGAATTTGGCAATTAATGTGAACCTTTGACTGACGTCAGTTCAGACTCAGTCTAACATGTTGGACAGGACTAGAATTTCCATGTGAGTCCTCAGTTCAGGCTGCTCTTTTTCCAGCTTTGCAGTGGAGTTGATGAAAATGCTGTTGGTGCCTGCTATCAGCTTTTTTTTGCACTGATAGACGAACTTTTTCCTGATGTTGCCCCAATACTTCCTTCTGGATTTCGTGTCATACCCCTGGAAGCAAAAACAGTAAGCCTTAATCTCCACTCACTTTTTTTTTTTTTGGGCTGATGTTTCTTTAGGTGATATTCCATTATAGTGGATTGATATGCCTGCTCCTAGATCTCAACTGGGCTGATTTTTCAGAAATATATTAAAATCTAAAATTGTCAATTTATGTGGAACTTATTGATATTGGCCTGTATGTTCTGTTCTCAACAGTGAGTAATAATTGTCTGAAAGAACTTGCTTAAATTCCTTTATGTGGATACTAATTTCTTCTTTATTGCCATGTGCAGGATAACTTGTCATCAAATTGTACTTTGGATTTAGCATCTAACCTTGGCGTTGGCTCTGCTTCTAACCAGTTGTGTGGGGACACATCAAGCACTTCAGGCTCACGTTCTGCACACACTATTGCCTTTCAGTTTCCCTATGAAGTTCACCTGTTAGATAGTGTTGCTGTGATGGCATGGCAGTATGTTCGAAGCATAGTTTCAGCTGTTCAAAGGGTTTCCTTGGCCATCTCTCCATCCCAGCATGGTCTGAACATGGGACGGAGTTTATCTCTTGGCTCACCAGAGGCTCACACTCTTTCTACTCGGATTTGTCAGAGCAACAAGTCACGTGAGTTCTTAAATATTTGAGCTTACCGATAATTTTGAGAATGACATACAACAAGAAATTGATTTTATTTGCAACCTAATATTTTGGAGTTTGTTATTTGGATAATCTAAAGATAGAAGGTGTGAAAATTGCATGACCAGTTAGATGGTGTTCTTCATTGTTGATATCTTTTATTTATGTTTCTCGTGGTTTTCCACTGCTTTGGCTCTGCAGTTACCATGTGGTGGCAGAATTACTGAGGACAAACTGTGAGACTGGAGAATCCTTGATGAAAATGCTATGGCAATAGCATCACCAAGATGCCATTTTTTGCTGCTCTTTAAAGGTAAAGCTAATGGCTAAGTTTGTGATCAAGGTGGGATTCGAGTGTTTTGTTTATTCTGCTTTTGTGGCTTGCATTGGTGCAAAACCTATAAAAATAACCTTACATCTTCCATATCATGGCTTACTTAATAAGGATTGTTCCATATGCCTATCACATTCAGGCGAAGCTCATGCTATTATTATTATTATTATTATAAAATAAATTTTGGGCTTTGAAAAGTTGCTGATAAAAGTGAAAATGGTCTGATGATTTTCTCATGCTTTGCAGACACAGCCAGTATTAACCTTTGCGAACCAAGCTGGCCTAGACATGCTAGAAACGACGCTGGTGGCCTTACAGGACATTACTCTATACAGAATTTTCGATGAGGCTGGGAGGAAAGCATTCTGTTTAAACTTTGCAAAGTTAATGCACAGGTACTCACATCACTTCTTTATCCTTTAAACTTGTATTACAACCCAGGATGTTACCTCTTAAGGTTCGAATGTTGTTATCTCCAAGGCTATTGTAATTTGCAATCAGGCCGGCGTTTGCTTGTCTGGAATGGGTCGCCGTGTCTCTTACGAACAAGCCGTTGCATGGAAAGTCCTTGATGAAGCGAGTAATATTTGTACTGCCATGCCTTCTCTTTCATCAATTGGTCTTTTGCATAAGGCATTGGTGAGAGCTTCCTCAAGGCCAGGCCAGGTTCAAGAGAAGCAGCTTTTTGTAACTATTTGAGGGCCTGTTTGGCTGTAAAATAAAAAAAATATGGTATAATTTTATTATGTAGAAAGTGCAAGTAATTATTATAGAAATTTTGACATATTTATTCTTACAGAATGAGTGCGTAGTTAACAAAATAAAAAATAATAATAGAAATCTGCCGGTTGGCGACCGGACTGCTGGTTGTCCAGTGGCCGGTGGTCGGAGGCCGACTGAACCACCGGTGGTCGGTCGCCGAAGGTCAGTAGGTAGCCGACCGGACCGTCAGTGGACCAGTTACTGGTCACCAGTGGATCGCCAGAGTATCATCAATGGACCAGTGGCCGATTGTCGGAGGTCGACCGGACTGCCAGTGGACCAGTGTCTGGTAATTGGATCAAAAAAGAGAAATTTTTTACAATAAGAATATTTTTTATGCCATAATTTTATACTCAGTACCCAAAAATATTATAGCATATTGTATGGATTATGTGATAATTTTGGGCTATTCAAACAGACCCTCATATAAGGTATTTTATGTTACAATGCGATTAGTTATAGGAGCTGCTAGCCAATTATTATGCAAGATTGAGTTACAAAGTAACAAGAAGACTAGTTTTGCTGTACATTGTTTTGGATCTCTTCTTCAGATATAAAAATATTATTCATAGCTAAGTTTTTGTTCTTGGTACATTCATAATGGGAGAAGAAATCAGTTCCTAACTTCTTAGTTTTTATTAGATGCACTTGAATGCAGCACAGGAAGGCAAATGTCATCCTGCCCCTAAGATGAATGATTCCAATGACAATATAAATAAATAAATATTATCTTGAAATAAAAAATAAAAAAACTAGTATATAAATAAACATTTGAAAGGCTTGATGATACCTGAAGTAGAAGCAACGTTATTAAAATAAATAATTTTGATATATATATTTTGGCATATAAACTGTTTCATACAATACCCAGAAATTCAAGAAAAATGATGGAGAGATAGCAAACCAACTAATGAAGGCCATGGCTGATGAAAGACTCCGCAGACTTCCACCTCTTCTCTTATGTGTAAAATCTCTCATTTATTACTTGCCTGGATTTCTGTAACCAGAGACATTTCTCAGCTACTCCCCAGCAACTCAGTTTAGATAGTCAAACGTTCACTTAATTTCCTGAGCGCCAGATCGGCCGACCTTACCAACAATGTGACGTCTTTGCAGCCCCAGGAGTGATCCTCCCTCACCTGATTGAGAGGACTTTTGTTGCCTTTTGGACTTGGTAGATTTCATCTTCTCGGACTTCGTTTGAATTTTCATTTTAATGTTTCTGTTTGTTTGTTTTGTTGTTTTTTTTTATGGTGCAACACCCCTCATGATGCACTTTTTTCTGTTTTTTCATGTCTATTTGTTGTGGTTTTTGTATTTTATTTCTTTGTAGTCTATTCGTGTCTATTTGTCTGTTCCGGTTTAGTTTTCTAATAAATCCGTGGTTAATCCACTTTATTAAAACAAAAAAAAAGTTAGAAGTTTCAAAACCATGAATGAATTGTTTATCTAAGATTAGCAAACAACATTAGCATATTGCCAACAACATTAAAGCAAAATTCATATAAGATTTCATAAGCAGGAAGAGCATCATTAAGAACTAAAGTAATTCTGTTCAAGCTTCTACATCTGTAAAAAGGCAGGGAAGGTTGACTCTCGGTTCTTTGTAAACTTGATATAACAATCAGCATCAATAGGCACATAATTAGTTATCATGGCCCAATGCTGCAAACTTATAGTGCCTAGTTCCAGAACTAAGGTATTTTTTAGTTCTGACCTATCACAGTTTGACATGTGTCCTTAGAAAAAAGGTTAATGATACATGTCAAGCTGTGATAGGCCAGAACCAGAGAATACTCTGATTCTTAAACCAGGCAATATGAACTCCAATGTTGCACCACTGACCTCAATGCATATGCAGAAAGAAGACATCTCATGAAAATCAACATTTACAAGTAATATATCATTGCTTAGCTTCCGAAAATCACACAATCCATAGATTTTGACAATAACGTTTGAAAATTAAATAAGCCAAACAAACAATTTCTCTAGCTTCATAAATAAATAAATAAATAAACAAATAAACCACACCTAAATGGAAATTCCCTCAAAAGTTTCAACCATTTTGAGAGAAAATTATATATATATATATATATATATATATATATATATATATATATATATATATATATATATATATATAAATTCACACATTTAAGTAGCAGAGAAACACATGAGTCTATGTAAACCAAATGAGTGTGGGAGCTTCTTCTTCTTCTTCATCTTCTCTTCTTGATCATGATAATGGCGTTGCTTCTTTGATTTAGAAGCTACAAGCCCTCTCACAACTACTTCTTTCTTGTTCATGTCCACCATATAATCCACTAACCCTGTTTTTTTTTTTTTTAATTATTCACAAATAATTAAAAACATATAAAACCAACTTGATTATATATACATATATTATAAAATAACATCCTATGTTAAGATATAAATATATAAAACAACGATCTAATCTAAAAATTGGTGTAATATAATTAGATATATGATATAATATTCTAATATATACACAAATAAACAAATAAAATTCTGTAATTAAGCTATTGTATGCTTTCATTTTTTTTCTATGGCTTATATTATAATTCATTTTTACAATATCTTAAGTCTTTGGATCTATAAGAGAAATATTTGGTAAGTATTTTTTTTATTAATTTAAATAGTTAGGGTTGTGTGTCGCCTTAATGCTCAATTTTTTTTTCATAAGAGTTTGGATTTTAAAATTGTTCATTTATTAAAATTAAATAACTAATTAATTATTATAAATAAATATTTAACTTTGATTATTAGTTATTATTATTTAATTTTAATTACTAATTATTATTAAAATTATC
The DNA here is from genome assembly GCA_020875875.1 of Dioscorea alata. Taxonomy (NCBI): domain Eukaryota; kingdom Viridiplantae; phylum Streptophyta; class Magnoliopsida; order Dioscoreales; family Dioscoreaceae; genus Dioscorea; species Dioscorea alata. The sequence continues at coordinate 17,748,908 of CM037024.1, forward strand.
TACTTAATTATTATATTTAATTTAATTATTATTACTTTTATTTTAATTAATTATTATTTTTAAAATTATTTATTTATTTATTATTTAAATCAAAATATTATTTTAATTATTAAAATAAAGGGTAAAATGGTCATTTCTCCTCAAGGAGTGAGGAGGGAATGAGCAATCCTCCCGTTTTTGGGAGGATTGCTCACTCCTCCCTCACTCCCTACTCATTCCTCTCTCATTCCCATTCATGTCAACCAAACAAAGGCTTGGATTTATTCCATTCCCATTCCCACTCCAAGCCTCCCAACCAAACACCCCCTTAATATATAGAGATCACAAACGATGATGACCTATTGCATTTTTAATTTAATACTAGCACATTTAATATATTCAATATGAATAAATAAATAAACAAGGAGATGTTTGATCTTATATTCATGTATCTTGCTTATAAAAAAATATATGTTTTATACTTTAATTTTGGGTTTAAAAAATGTTAACAAACTAAAATCATTTGTATTATACGTCACTTTAAATTTTTTCAGTAAAACTATGCTAGTATCTATTTAAAAACAAAACAAAAACAAAAAAAAAACATGACGCAAAAACTAATTCTTAGAAATGTGCCCGCTCTAAAATTTTTTGAGCCCAGTTTGAGTTTCGAATTTATTTATTTACCTTAAGATCATTTTTTTTTTTTAACAAAGGCAATGGACACCACCTCATAATGGGGTCAAAGGGACAGGCATATACGGTGATACACTAATTACGGTCGCTTAACGACTCCCTAGAAATTTATCATGTGGAGCAAGCTAACACGTCGGACAATTAGAGCCTACCGTCACATACTCTCTCAAGATGATATATCAATGACCACAAGCCAAAATTGTATATCCTTATATCTCACAATTTTGAAGGGTGAAGAATACGGCTTCTCCCATAGGGGATCCTATGGACATTTGATGAATAGTACTGATACAGTATTTTTATATTATATTTATAATATATTTACACAATACTGAATAGGAGTTTGACCTAGCATTACCCACACAAACACCACTCATGTAACTTCCGGTATGATAAACTCCAATGAAAAGAGATTTTAAAAATAGAATAAATAAATAAATAAATAGAAAGGTGCATTATTGTAGTGTGATTTATATATGGGAAGTGGGTACTCACCATTCATCTTGGATATGACTTGGGACACCCTTTTCCGGCAGTGGCTGCAACTCATGTTGGCCCTCATGACAATCACTTGCACCTAATTAATACCCCCATTAATTTTCCAAATAATATTATTTAATTAGCAACATTATTTAAATATGAATCACTCCATTTAATTATTATTATTGTTGTTTAATTAGTAAAACAATCTCTTACAAATAAATCACATTTTAATTTTTAAATTTAGCATTGAAGTTTCTAATTAAATTTCACTGAAAAGATTCAAGGTTTAGGATAAAAACATTGGTGTCATTAATTATGTTTATAATTGAATTTCCTTTAATGACCAATATATATGTGCAATGCTGTGTCTTTATGAAGACAAATGTGTTATTAATAATTAAAATAAAAATGAAAAAAAAAAAAGGAGAAAAGGTCAAAGATGCTTGAATTCCACTAATAAAGATGAAAGATGCACATACATTTGGGAGGAATAAAGTCTCTATGGCTGTTTGTCCTTTCAAACTTTGATGATATTATTATGATAAGGTCCTTAATCTAATTCACCAAAAAAAAAAATGAAAAAAATGAAAAAAATGAAAAAAATGAAAAAAATCTACTGACTTTTGATTCATGAGAAGTCCTGAAAACAACAAACTTCAAGCAATCAATTAACACAAAATCTTAGCTCTCATATATATGAGAAGACAAATTATATATATATAAGAAGAAGAAGAAGAAATGTATATAAAGAAAGACTTTATAATACATAAATATATAACTTCTTAATTCTTCTTCTTCTACTACTTTTTCTCCCTAATTAATAAGTACAAATATAGGGTGATACATCTTAGAGAAAAAGAGACCCTTCAATTATATATATACATCTTCTTCTTCTTCTTCTCAAATAAGTGCATGGGTTGATAAAACCTAGAGAAAGAGAGAGTCATACTCTTTTTATGGATATATATATATATATATACCTCTTATCTAATAGATAATTAAATATATAGGTTGATAAATCTTTGAGAGAGAGAGAGAGAGAGAGCACCTTAGGAAGGCTTAGATTCTCAGCAAATCTAAGAGCTTGTTTGGTGTCCATAAGTGTTAAGTTTAAGCTCCTCCACCAACTACTGTTTGCATGCAACAAGCTACATGAGAAGCTTTGGTCATGAAGTTGAAATGAACCTAGCTTCCCTTTTGAGACCCTCTTGCTCCTCTTTCAAGCTTCAAAGTCTATCTATATATACATATATATCTTTGATGTGATTCTTCATCTCTTATATATATATATATATATATATATGAGAAGCTTAAACTTAGAGTAAATGAGAAGAAAAGGAATCTTAAGAAGTTTAGATTTAATAAAAAAGGATCAGTGAACGTGAGAGAGAGAGAGAGAGAGAGAGAGAGAGAGAGAGAGAGAGAGAGAGAGAGAGAGCCGCCTTTGAATTTTCTTCGTCTCTTGTTTGAATAACTATATATATACTATAATGAAAGTGATTGTTTGGTATATATATATATACACATGCATGTATGTAGGTATATATGTATTTTTTTTATTACTATTCTCAATTCTTGATTAGTTGGAATGGTGCTTAAATCATAAGAAAATGCTTTAGAGAAACATATGTTTAATTACCTTGGATAAAATTCCAACTTTTGATTGTGTTAATTGTGCTTAATTTAAAGATTAATATAGTTTTTTTTTTCTTTAACTTTCAAGTTTTGGACATTAAGGGATTTATGTATAACACGTATATTTAATTAATTATTTGTTTATTTTGTCTTTGAAGGAAGTGCATGTGACCTTAAAATTAAAGGACATGGTCCTATGATGTGGGGATTGATCCAATGTTAAAGTGGCCCTTTTGATACAAAGACAATTCGGCAATTATGAGGAATATATTCATATCAAGTTTTTTTTTTTTTTTTTTTTGATAAAAATATTCATATCAAGTTGCTACCAATTAATAGAAATGAATTTGTTGGTAGTTGATCATTATGCATCTTTGTTATCTTTTTTTTATATAATTAGATTGACTATGATTTAGAGTTTTGTATACAATTTGCACATGATTTACATCCATTTAATTATTTTTTTGGTTAATTAAAGATGTAAGTTGGGTCTAGATCTAGATATTTTAACATTATTACGGATTAATTTTTTTTTAAATGAACATTTAACTAATTTTCATTCCTCAATTTGTTTTTTAGTTTACTAAAATTATTAAAATGCCATCAACCAAACTTTCTTTTCTTTCTAAATAGGGTTACGTAATTAATCTCTTTTGTTTATTTTTTAATTTGTTTTGTAAACATCAAATTACATGCACTATTTTTAACGAAAATTATTTATCCTTATTTATTATTATTATTTTTTTTTGCCAAAATAGACATGTTGTACCAAGAAATGCTATATCAAAAATATACACAGACAGTGAGTTTCAATCCACATATATCCTCACAATGCGTTAGTCAAGATTCACACTTGCCTTCTCGATAATGATACAAACATCATAGATAAAGATCCGGTGTTAATAGATCAAGAGGTAATTGACTATTTTTCAATATGTTAAATATCATTTTAAATAATTTTTATAAAATGTTATAATTTTTTTTAACATTCCATTCATCATTCTTGCATAGAAAACACGTGGATACTTCAAAACTTTGTTACATTATTTTCATGAAGATTGTAGTATAGAGAACATTTGTTACTTGCCTCTATTTTATGATTTTATCAATATGTCATGCAATGACATGATCATATATAATTATTGTGAAATTCAATTTTTATTTTTCTCTCAAAATAAATAAATAATATAACTATGAACTTTAATACACACATATATATATATCCATAAATATATAAAGGGTGAGTAGTTGGCTTTTTTGACTTTGACCAATGATAAGTTAGAAAGGTTAAGTTATTAAGGTGGCTCTTGAATTTACCGTTTGCTTTTTCCTTAAATTCCACCTCCGCACGCCATTAAAGTTTTTTTTTATGACTTTACCCTATCTCTAATTAAAGAATAATTAATTCAATGTCCTTATTCCATGGAGTTGGTTTGATTTCACTATCACTTTTAATCAAATTAATTAAAGTTGTTTTGAAAATTCTAGCTTCAAGGCTTCACATCAAGTGCCATCAAAGGGGTTTTTTTTTTTTTTTTTTTTGGTGGGTAGATCATTTGAAAGAATTTAGTTTTTATTTTTATTTTTATTTTCTCTCAGTTCGTGGTCAATGTTGTGATTTATTCACTTTTTCAAAAAAAAAAAATAATAATGTTATGATCAATTTAAATATAAAAAATAATACCAATAATAATGATTCAAACAATTATTTATATTTATTTTGATTTTTTGTAAATTTCTAAAACCCACTATTCAAAATAACTAAAATTTGGTTTATATAAAAGAATTGGATAAGATTCTCAATTGTCTGATCTTTTGGCGCCAGTGTTCTTCTATTTGTACTTGTTAATTTTTTTTTCAATAAATTATAATTTATCTATTTTTATAAAAAATAAAAAATAAATTAGGATTTTATAATAACTATCAAATATAGTTTTGATTTTTTGTGCATATCACTTGAGTTGATGGGAGCTATTCCCAACTGATGATTCAATTTGACAAAGTGGTATTAGACATATAATCCCCTTGGATAGTTATTTTCTGAAGACTATATATTCAGCTTTTCCCATCACCCACTCTCCTACTATAATAAGGTAATTTAATAATTGTAAGTGATTATGTGGGACTCCATCTTTCTTAATCTGATTTCCATATTGGCACTTGTACTTCTTCACTTTTTTTTCCTATGCTACACTTCAGTGTATCTGTGGATAACTTTAATATTTTTAATATATTTTTGGATGTTTATCCATTTTTCTATATGGAAAAAATATTTATAAAAGAATCACAATAAATAAAAAATAGATCACCAATGCCATAGACGAGCAGTAGTATGTTTAATTTTTATGCAGAAGATTAAGAATTTAACTCTTTTCTAAAACATAGTTTTGTTCAGGATTTAAAATGTGTGTGCACGTCATGGATTGTCTATATTATCTATAAGCACATAATAGATAGTTCATAATTTAATGTATGGTTTTCATATTCCCATTCATAGCAAATTTTTTTTTATATGTAATTATGTATAATATATAATGTGGTTAATTTATTGTAAGGATGACATGCATTCACTTGAACAATAAAAAATGCTATGAATTAAATTTTGATTTTGTGGCAGAAAACAAGTATAATATCATATTTAAAAATGTTTTATGAACGACTAATGTTAATATGGAAAATTTGGCTAAATAAAATATTTAAGCGTAAAAATTTCAGCCATCAACAAATTAAGAAAATAAAAAAAAACAACTATAAATAGAAAATAATTATTTAAGCAAAAATCATTTTTATTTACTGCTGCTACAACAGTCGAGTGACAATGCAAATAACTTCTTATTTGTGTGAGTTGGTTTATCTACATTATCGGACAAATTTTGTTCTCATTCCAAATCTTTAATTTTTGAGATATTCAATATATACCTATTCATATTAGATTGTTTTGTAAACTACGGATGAACAACAACAATAACAACAATCGAACTCTCGAATTTTTATGAGAGAAATGAGTTACTACTCCGGTGGAAGGTACCGTGTAATAATTATTTTAAATTTGTATATCCTGTTACAAGTTATGAAAAGAACTGGGCTAGCAAGATAAATGGGCCTTGACTTTTTCGGTTGGGCCCTAGTTTGGTGGTTCTGGGCTCAAAGAAGACAATGTATTTGATAATGCTCACCACATGTTACCACCCTCCAAGGGCAATCATTATCACACCAGTGCCCCGGCAATTGAGCATATTTACATTCACATGAATTGGGCTAGTATTGAATAAAGAATTTCTATAACCTGATATTTTATAAATTATTAGAAAACAATGATTAGTAATCCAAACATAATATATATATATATATATATATAGCCAAAAAGTTACAATATTTATTTATTTATATTAATAAATAAGTGACAAGCACTCCTAATTTAAAGTAACTTAGAGACATGCACAAATTTGTATCCCCGCCTTATGTGAGAATCTAGTGCTAATAGACCATTTTACTCATTCCATGATAAATTAATTTTTAAATTATTATCATCATCATATCTTTACCCATACAAATGAATTTATTGCTTTAGATTTTGAATTTAAATTTAAAAGTACATTATTTAGGTTTTGGAATTAGAAGAAAGTGGTATTTTTTAATTATATTATATATTTATATGTTTTCACAATAAATGTAAATTATAGGCTGAGAAGATCTCTAACGTGTTTTTTAAAACTTTCAAATAAAAAACTGTGATATATATTTAATGTGATAAGATTATAAGATAGTCTTAGCGCATAAACATAGAACAAGCTTAACATGTACTTATGCTGTTATAACCAGTTTTCACTGCAGAAATAACCAGCCCATTTCTATAGATTTTTCAGCCCAGTACTGTAGCAGACCGTTACTGTAGCAGCACGAATTTCTCTTAAAAACCCTTCTCTTTTCTTCTTCTTCTTTCCTTGCTTTCTTTGGCCGAACCCTAGCCCTTCTCTTGGATTTTCCGGCGAGCTTTTCCGGCGAACTAAAACCTCCATTCTCCTCCTCACATCCTCTTGAATACGGTAAGCCTTTATTTCAACCTTTTCTTTCCGTATTTTCTTGTATTTTCTTGTTTTTAGAGAATTTTGAAAACCTAGAATAAGTTTTGGATTTTCTACTTGATTGTGGATGTTTTTGAGCTTAAATTGAAGCCCTTGAGGTTGTGATTCTTTGTGGTGGATTATTGTAAAGAAAATCTCATTGTTTGATGTTGTATTTGGGAGAATACACTTGTTTAAGGCCGGGTTTTACTGTAGCACCCGAGGTTACTGTAGCACCGGCAATCCTTAGTTGTTTCTTTAATTTCTTTGGATTAGATTGTAGCTATAATCCTTAGGAATTCATTGGTAACCTTTAGATCTAGCTTTGAGTCCAACCCTAGGATTAATTTAGGGTTGTTTGCTAGAAAACCTAGGATTTTATATTAACAAGTATTTGTGTTTTCTTGTACTTTGGCAAGGAGAAGAAGGTTTGGCTCGAGGCAAAGGAGTAGCCGAGGGTTAGCTTGCGGGGAAGAGAGTCACCAATTCTGTGAGTGGGTTTATTTAGCATAGCTTTATTTGAAGAATACCGATAGCTAGACTTGATCATACTTACATTTATATATATATATATATACTTATATCATGATTCAAGTACAATTTCTTTGATTTTATACGGGCTTGGCATTTTGGTGAATGATGGTGGCATTGAATGAAATCTTGAATGTTTTATTTAGTATTTGACTTGGTAATGCTTGATTTGATGTTAATACACTTCAATGAGTTGTGAAATTTTGGGTTTTGTGTAAAACCTGAGATTTGTTGTGGAAATAATTGATTTTGTGAAATCCGGGGTTTGAAACTCATTTCAAATGGTTGAAGGAAAATGATTTCCTGTGTTGCTTCTTGTATTGAGTTTTGTTTATCGCTTGGTGTTTTAAAGCTTGAGCTTCCTTTGTATTCTTTTATTATTTCCTCGTGGAGATGTGAAGGTGTTGGTAATTGTTGGGTATTTGTTGGCAATGGTGTTTTTCGTGGACTTGTGTTATTGTTGGGTTTGTGTGGTGATGCCCTACTACGGTAGGCGGTCCCCACGGCCAGCCTGTTGAGGTGGCGTGGTAGACCGGATTATTTACTACGAGGGCCAGGTTCAGGTGGGAGTGTAGAGCCCTGACTGGATATTCATCGGGTAGCCGGAGTCACCAACCGGTGAACCGATGGGTCAACGTCAAAGACATGAGTACTTTGACGGCTCTGAACCTAGCCATGGCCACGGCGAAGGTTTAGAGAGTTTTCTAGACCACATTATGCTGGGTGAGTGTTGGGTATTGCTTTATACTAAATTTGAGATTTATCCAGTGTATTTCTTTTGTAGTATTATCTTGAATGTGCGGTGAGGGGGCGAAGCCCAGCTGTTGCTTTTAGGAGGACAGTCTCCCACATATTTGAGTTGCTACCCGTATTTTGATTATTTATTTCAAAACCTTGGCATTATGTTGTTTTACTTCTTTTAAAGATTTCCATGATGTGTGCTGATGTTTCTAAACTAGTATTGCTTTTAGTAAAGTATTTATGTTGGTAATTTATTATTATTATTGTTATTATTATTATTATTATTATTATTATTTTACTATTGTTGTTGTTGCTGGTATGTTTTCTTTTAGAGTTGTGCTAACCCCCCTCACTGAGTAACTGTGGTTACTCATCCCCTCTTTTCTCTTCCAAGTCTGTTTGCAGGTAGTAGGTGCGACGGTGTGGCAGTGTGCTGGGCATTTGCTGCTATCTTTTCTATTGTACTTCCTTCAGTTCATGTATGTTTGTTGTCATGGAACATGTTGTTTGGCTTGTGGATCCACTAGTGTGTAGAAAACCCTGTTGCATGTTTGGTGTTTCATCATTTCCTACTGTTATGCTTATTACTTCCTTGTGTACTTGGAAACCTCTGTACCTTCTGTATTTCGCTGTAATAGCTGTTGTTGTTGTTGTTACTCATGTTATGTATTGTTAGCCTTTATTCAATATCTGCAAGAGATATTGTTGAATTCCAGGTGTATTTGTTAGCCTTGCGGCGTCACGAGGGCTGAGTGGCGGGGTATCCCTCCTCGGGATCGCCGCGGCGGTTGTCGCGTCCTGTGGGCCCGCGGGTCGGGGCGTGACAATTTTATTGGTATCAGAGCTAGTGGTTTAGATTGATAACCGTAGCCTGTTCTTGTTGTTGACTGCCTTCTGTAGTAACTAGTGGATCCAGTTAGAATTGAGCATGTAGCATTGTTGCATGTAGGAATTGAGTTTGAAAGTTGTTTTGGTGTCCTTTTCAGTGAAAATGCCAGCACAACGCCCGCGCACGCGCAGTGGAGCAGTTGCTCCTACTGTTGAGCCTACTACTGCACCACCTAGAGGTGGACGGCGTGGAGTGCCATCTCCACCGTCCTCTCCTTCACCGCCTAGGCAGGAGGCCAGTTCAAGGCATGCACCTGCTGTAGCAGCGTCGGTGCACGCTCCAGGAATGCCTGAACCTGTGCCTCAAGCCCCAGTGCCCGAGTTAGCTCCGTCTCCAGATGCGATACAGGCCTTCAGAGCATATTGGGACAATCAGGATAGGCAGCCGACCTATCAGGAGTTCAGAGACTTCATGAGTTTCTGGAGCATGTATGGAGGGTCTGTACCGACTGCGCAGCCACCAGTTTCAGTACCGCCCCAAATGCAGTCAGTTCCCGTAGTCCCTGCAGAGGACAGTAGGACCAGTCAGAGCTTGTTCCTGTCCAAGCTCCTGAAGGAAGTCCGACAGTTAGGCTGCAGTTCCTTTGATGGCACGAGTGACGCTCTGGTGGCCAAAGAGTGGTTAAAGCGGGTGATAGCTACTTTTGACGACATGGTTCTAGAAGAGGAGTTGCGACTCAAGGTCGCTACGAGGTTACTTGATGGTAGAGCCAGAGTTTGGTGGGAGAGTTTGAAAGGCCGTTCCCCCGTTGTCTTGAGTTGGTCAGATTTTCAGAGAGAATTTGACGAGGAATACTACACTTGTTTCCACAGAGACCAGAAGAGGCAGGAGTTCATGCAGTTGACCCAAGGTAGCAGATCTGTGACAGAGTATGAGACAAAGTTAAAGGACCTAGCAAACTTTGTACCCGAACTGGTAGGTTCTGAGGAAGTTCTGTGTTCGAAGTTTGAGGCCGGATTGAACCTCAACGTCCGAGAGAGGATGTCGGTTACAGGAAACCAGAGCTTTAAGGAAGTCTTACAGTTGGCCCTTCGAGCAGAAAAGTTGGTTCTGGAAGGCAGACAATTCCGAGAAAGCATGAGTAAGAGAAGAGGTGCAGAAATGAGTCAACCCTCGAAGAAGAGCAGAGGTGAGAGTTCGTCTGTTGGTGCACCTTCAGTTGGTTTCTTCAAGACCCCACCAATCCAGACCAGTGGACAGCAGAGTTCAGTACCTTCAGGTAGTGTATCAGGAACAAGATCAGTAGGAACTATGCGACAGTGTTGGAATTGCCATAAGTTCCATGAGGGACGGTGTCGAGAACCGCGCAGATGTTATCAGTGTGGACAAGTGGATCACATCAAGACGCAGTGTCCACTTTTGACCGGCGGGGGACCTACACCAGGACTTAATCCAGGACGTCCTACTCAGTCTAGAAGTTCTCAGCCCGCGACTCAGGCACAGACTACCGCTACTAGATCCGTAGCAGCGAGCAACATCCCTCAGTCAGGAGGATCGCGTGCGCAGACTAGATCTCAAACCAGAATCTTTGCCCTGACTAACGAGGAGCCCAAGTGTGAAGTGGACATGAACCCAGGTACAATATCTATCTTTCAGCTTGATGCATGTGTATTGTTAAACTTTGAGTATTAGAGGTCTTTTGTTAGGTAAGGAAATTTCGAGGGCGAAATTTCTTAAGGGGGGTAGAATGTTATAACCAGTTTTCACTGCAGAAATAACCAGCCCATTTCTATAGATTTTTCAGCCCAGTACTGTAGCAGACCGTTACTGTAGCAGCACGAATTTCTCTTAAAAACCCTTCTCTTTTCTTCTTCTTCTTTCCTTGCTTTCTTTGGCCGAACCCTAGCCCTTCTCTTGGATTTTCCGGCGAGCTTTTCCGGCGAACTAAAACCTCCATTCTCCTCCTCACATCCTCTTGAATACGGTAAGCCTTTATTTCAACCTTTTCTTTCCGTATTTTCTTGTATTTTCTTGTTTTTAGAGAATTTTGAAAACCTAGAATAAGTTTTGGATTTTCTACTTGATTGTGGATGTTTTTGAGCTTAAATTGAAGCCCTTGAGGTTGTGATTCTTTGTGGTGGATTATTGTAAAGAAAATCTCATTGTTTGATGTTGTATTTGGGAGAATACACTTGTTTAAGGCCGGGTTTTACTGTAGCACCCGAGGTTACTGTAGCACCGGCAATCCTTAGTTGTTTCTTTAATTTCTTTGGATTAGATTGTAGCTATAATCCTTAGGAATTCATTGGTAACCTTTAGATCTAGCTTTGAGCCCAACCCTAGGATTAATTTAGGGTTGTTTGCTAGAAAACCTAGGATTTTATATTAACAAGTATTTGTGTTTTCTTGTACTTTGGCAAGGAGAAGAAGGTTTGGCTCGAGGCAAAGGAGTAGCCGAGGGTTAGCTTGCGGGGAAGAGAGTCACCAATTCTGTGAGTGGGTTTATTTAGCATAGCTTTATTTGAAGAATACCGATAGCTAGACTTGATCATACTTACATTTATATATATATATATATACTTATATCATGATTCAAGTACAATTTCTTTGATTTTATACGGGCTTGGCATTTTGGTGAATGATGGTGGCATTGAATGAAATCTTGAATGTTTTATTTAGTATTTGACTTGGTAATGCTTGATTTGATGTTAATACACTTCAATGAGTTGTGAAATTTTGGGTTTTGTGTAAAACCTGAGATTTGTTGTGGAAATAATTGATTTTGTGAAATCCGGGGTTTGAAACTCATTTCAAATGGTTGAAGGAAAATGATTTCCTGTGTTGCTTCTTGTATTGAGTTTTGTTTATCGCTTGGTGTTTTAAAGCTTGAGCTTCCTTTGTATTCTTTTATTATTTCCTCGTGGAGATGTGAAGGTGTTGGTAATTGTTGGGTATTTGTTGGCAATGGTGTTTTTCGTGGACTTGTGTTATTGTTGGGTTTGTGTGGTGATGCCCTACTACGGTAGGCGGTCCCCACGGCCAGCCTGTTGAGGTGGCGTGGTAGACCGGATTATTTACTACGAGGGCCAGGTTCAGGTGGGAGTGTAGAGCCCTGACTGGATATTCATCGGGTAGCCGGAGTCACCAACCGGTGAACCGATGGGTCAACGTCAAAGACATGAGTACTTTGACGGCTCTGAACCTAGCCATGGCCACGGCGAAGGTTTAGAGAGTTTTCTAGACCACATTATGCTGGGTGAGTGTTGGGTATTGCTTTATACTAAATTTGAGATTTATCCAGTGTATTTCTTTTGTAGTATTATCTTGAATGTGCGGTGAGGGGGCGAAGCCCAGCTGTTGCTTTTAGGAGGACAGTCTCCCACATATTTGAGTTGCTACCCGTATTTTGATTATTTATTTCAAAACCTTGGCATTATGTTGTTTTACTTCTTTTAAAGATTTCCATGATGTGTGCTGATGTTTCTAAACTAGTATTGCTTTTAGTAAAGTATTTATGTTGGTAATTTATTATTATTATTGTTATTATTATTATTATTATTATTTTACTATTGTTGTTGTTGCTGGTATGTTTTCTTTTAGAGTTGTGCTAACCCCCCTCACTGAGTAACTGTGGTTACTCATCCCCTCTTTTCTCTTCCAAGTCTGTTTGCAGGTAGTAGGTGCGACGGTGTGGCAGTGTGCTGGGCATTTGCTGCTATCTTTTCTATTGTACTTCCTTCAGTTCATGTATGTTTGTTGTCATGGAACATGTTGTTTGGCTTGTGGATCCACTAGTGTGTAGAAAACCCTGTTGCATGTTTGGTGTTTCATCATTTCCTACTGTTATGCTTATTACTTCCTTGTGTACTTGGAAACCTCTGTACCTTCTGTATTTCGCTGTAATAGCTGTTGTTGTTGTTGTTACTCATGTTATGTATTGTTAGCCTTTATTCAATATCTGCAAGAGATATTGTTGAATTCCAGGTGTATTTGTTAGCCTTGCGGCGTCACGAGGGCTGAGTGGCGGGGTATCCCTCCTCGGGATCGCCGCGGCGGTTGTCGCGTCCTGTGGGCCCGCGGGTCGGGGCGTGACATATGCTTTCACTTTGTCTTCACTTTAAAGGACCTAACAGGGCGTTTGGATCCTGGGTTGAAGCCTTGGGAGTGGGAATCTTAAGCACCCAAGCATCCCACTCCCATGTTTGGTACTTGGATAAGGAGCGAACAATAAAATTTTAGAGGATTGGGATTACTAAGTTAGGTGTTTTTCACTGCTCTGAAAATTGAAAGGCTTGGGTATCCTTAGTTAGGAAAAGACTATTATGCCCTTCCCTATATAAAAAAAACCTTCTCCCATATTCTCCAAGATATGAAAAAGCTATGCCCAAGATATGAAGAAAAAAAATGTCATTCCGGCGACCAATCTAACGACGCACCCTCCCATTCTTCCTCCTCTCTCTTCCCCTCCCATCTCCCCCCCCCCCCCCCCCCCCCCCCCCCCCCCCCCCCCCCCCCCCGCGGCCTCCTGATCCCTCTCCACTCGCGATCGAGTTGAAGGCCTATTCAAGCGCGCCCAGATCCATCTCGCTCGTAGAGGTTGCCGCCGTGATGCTGACCTTGCCGCTCGTGGAGCCGCAAGTGAGCTCTTGTTCCAAGTCCTTTTCTTTTTCTTTGTTTTTTTTTTCTTTCTTTCTTTTTGTTGATTGGTTGTTTTTCAAGTATGGAGGAGTTTGGATCTGTTTTCTGCAACCTTATGGGGATGAACATGATAACAATCGTTCATTTTCTTCTTCTTCTTCCACTTTGGTTGCATTCTTTACATGTTTTCTATTCCTTGTTTGTGCTTGTGTGTGTACTGGGGGGTCACTTCTTGATTTTACTTCTACCTGGTGATCTTAATGTTCTTAATTTGACTCCTTTTTTATGCTTGCTGGTTGAACTAATCTATGAGAGGTTCTGATGGGCTGTCATCATCATATAGGACTTATTTGAGGGAATTAACATGGTCCTTGATGATATCTTTCTGCGGTTTGAATGAATGAGCATGAACTATATTAAACTGTGAAACATTTCTACTTTCTAGTCTTAGAACACAAATTTTTCCAAGAGAAAGACTTTGTTATTTAGTCTTTGACTTCACTCCACAAGAAGATTTTTTTGTGTGAATTTTAGGATTACACTGAATTTGTGTAAACAATATGGTTCATACATTTGAAGATGTTTGTGATAAATGCATTATTCGAATTGGCAGCATCTTCAATTCGTTTTTGTTCAGATACAATGCATTCCAATTCATTCTCCTCAACATCCTTCACAATCTGATCAAATGCCGCATATTCAATCAGACTCATCAAATGCCACGTATTGGAGGGAGATGGTGAAATGCACTATGCTGGTTTATATTATTAGATTTACTGTTTACATTTCTGGCTTTATTTTTGTGTTGATAAGGTTTAGATATATTAAAAGAAATAAATAAGTCTTTAATTTAATACTAGGGCATAGTGTAATTATTATCATTAATTTTTCAATTAAATAATTACAACCCATCTTGAACTTTGTCCTTTGATGGACCTTCATGTTTTGATTATATAGCAAAGTTCTCTGTCACTTAATGACACTTTGCTTGTCATTAATGCATCTTGTTTCTAAGTTCTCATTCACTTATGTTTGCTAAATGTTTACATTTTAGAATAACAAAATTAATGTGAATTGTGCTATACAAATATAATAATAAAAAAACAGAGTAATCTCTCAACAGTGATGGTCTTTATGAAATTTCAATCAACCGAGCAATTAGTTTTCAATGAATTTGATTATTGGTGAATGACTTATTTGACTTTGAACTATAGCTTTTTCACTGCTGGATAAATAGAAGGGATAAAAATTAAAAATGAATACAACTCTTGTTACATCATTTATGTGTGAATTCTTCTACCTGAATTTGATATGATGTTGCTTTGGTATGCTTTTTCTACTTGCATTAAGATTTTCTTGCATTACTTGAATTGATTTATCTGTTGTTTGCTTCTTGTTTGAGTACTTTTATTATTATCCCCATATTAGATGGCATGCCAACTATAATACAATTTTCCTTTAGATCGAATTCCTTGATTTCATTGAGCCTTGATAATTTTTTGTATTCATGCCTCTATTGTATTAACCTGAACCTTCACCCACCCTTTTTGTTAATATTAGATATGGCTAATGAAAACGTGGTAGATGTTCAAGCAGAGCAATTACTTCACATGATGTATGCATGCATCTTTTTCGTTGTGAACATCATCGTCACCATTTGTGCAATAAGTGAGGAAAATGATCAAGACGATGTCATTCATTATGAGATTGAGTCAACATCTACTAGGCGTCGTAGACAATATGAGTACATGTTCCATGTAGTTTATGAGAGTGATGCCAAGTGTATCGAAAAATTCTGGATGGATCAACGTTGTTTTCACAAATTATGTCAATTATTGACCACTACTGGTGGCCTTTGCGGTACAAGAAATGTCATGGTTGACAAAAATTATTGCAATGTTCTTAAACATTGTGGTGCACCATGTAAAAAATAGGATAATTAAGTTTGACTTTGTCAAATCAGCTGAGACGGTTAGCCGATATTTTCTTGCCGTGTTGAAGGCAATTATCCTATGCCATGGTGTATTATTGAAGAAACCCGAACCTATTCTCGAAAATTCAAATGATCAAAGATGGAAAATGTTTAAGGTAATATCATATAACATTTGTTTATAGTTGTTGAAAAAAAAGATAGTGGTGCCTCAAGCTCTACTGCCCAAAAGAAGAAAAAACATGCCAATGACGTGAATATCGCATCAATTTCAGAAAATTTTTGCCATTTTGTGGATATGATGGGTCTTGGCTTCAAAGCAATGCCTGAATGTGCTGTTCGAAATGCCGATGCTAATGCACTTAGGGACGCCGCTTATAAGGAAGTTCAAGAGAAAAAGAAACTACTAAATCAAGTTATCTTCAACATTGATGGGCTATCCGAAGATGAGGCATTAGTGGTAATCCAATCTTTAAGAAAAGACGAGGAGAAGCTTAACATGTTTTGGGATTTGTCTGATGACAAAAAACTACATTTTTGTCGCCTAATTATAGGAGGTACAAGTGTTTTTTGTTTTTTGTCATTTCAGTTTGATTTGTAAAATGTTCCATGTTATTTTTTTTCATTCATTACTATGATATTCATTACAACATTTCATAATCATGACATTTTTTTATACATTAATTCACATATCTAATATTTTGTTGGTGTGTTCAATCTACTTGTAGGAAGGGACACAATCTAGAAGAGGCAATGACTTCCATGCCCAATTCGTATGATGACAAACAATGAACTTTGCTTGCTATGTTCAATAAAGAATGTTTATCATTTGAATGGTTGTAACCACTCTCACTACTTTTCTAAAACTTGGTTATCTATGGTTGTATTAAAATTGTAACCATACTTCATGACGGGGTTGACAATGTTACTTCTCTTTTGTATTGTTAAATGATGGGTTTGATATGGTGTTGAATGATGGATTTGTATTGTAACCATACTTCGTGATGGGTTGACAAAAGAAGTGATGTTGCTCTCTTGAGTTTTTTTGTTTTTTATTTTATTTTTATTTTTCTCTTAATAGCTTTTTCTATGTACATCATCAATGTTTCTTGTTTATGTTATACTTTCACTTGACGGGTTAAATGTAAAAAAAAAAAAATTAGCAATGAAAATCATATCAGTGGTTTAATTCGTATTAATATTATTTTCTTTGTTGTGGGTTTTCATTATTATTATTATTATTATTTAAATTTTCTTTGGGATTCCAATTTTATGGATACATTTTCAAGCACTAAAATATTAATAACAATAAATTAAAATAAATAACTAATATATTAAAATTTCAAAGCTGCCATTTTAAAGCACTAAAATATTATTAATAATAAATTATGCTAATTATTTATTATTTAATATATTAAAATTTTCCGTAAGTTATATTATAATTAGATGAAATATTTAATAACAATAAATTAAAATAAATAATTAAATATATTACAAATATTTATTAATAATTATGTTAATTAGTTACTATTAAATATAAACCAATGTTTTCTAAAATGTCATTTTATTTATATAAAAGGGTAAAAGTATAATTTTATTATATTTCTCTCTCTTAATTTTTACTATTCATAACTCTAATTTTCTACAACCAAACACTTTCATCATTATCCCCCTCTTTCCTCCTATTCACATTTCCACTCCTCCTTTCTTCTCATTCCCCCCTTTTCCATTCCTATTCCGCAATCCAAATGTTACCTAATATCAATAGAATAAGAGATTGCTGGCTATTTCAATATTTTATTTTTCATGTTTTTTAAAAAATAATATAATGTGTTTTTCTCTCTCCAAACCTAAAACCATTGATTTATCTCTTAAAACATAGTAAAAAAGGTATTATCTTATCTCAACGTACTATAGCAGATTTACTGTAGTAGCCGCCATTACTATTCTACCTAGATGGGTATTTAATATCTTCGGATTGAATGAATCATGACCGTTCATTCAATCTTTGGAGGCCTATAAATATCTTACCATTGTATGTATTTTGAGATATAGAAAAGAGAAAATAGAGAAGAGGTATTAGAGATAAGAGGAAGTAGAGAAGATTCGGTGTAATTATTAGTGATCGGTACATTTTCTTTCTTTTTCTCTTAATATTTTCTTCTCTACTTATTTTTTTTTTCATGGAAATCAACATATATATTTATATTGAAGAGGAATTACTTGTTGCTTATTCAACAATTATTTTTTTTTTTTTTTTAAGGCATGTAATTTCTGTATACTCCATATTATAATTTTTTTTCAATTAAGTAATATTCACAAAAAAATAATAAAAAAATAGAGGGGTAGTAGCGTCATTTGAGAGTCTTCTGGGATGGAGCCGTATATTCCGTTCTCTTGGGGAATAAAACTGCCCCCGTTCTCAGTGTCTCGGCTACGGCTGAACCCCGTTTCCCTCCCACGTTTCTCCGAGCTCGTTCATGTCCATCTCACCCATCGACGGCCATAGATCCGACCAAGCCCCTGCCTCTTCTGCTCTCTCTCCAAACCCTAGCCCCCACCATGGCCGTCATCTCCTCCCAAGGCCCCGCCACCACCAGATCGGTGGCGCTGCTCGCCGAGCCACCCTCAAATCGCCGACGCCATCCTCCTCGGACACTGTATTGGTCGCGGCTGATTCGGATTCCGGTGAGTTCTTGGCTTTTTTTTTTCTTCTAGGATTTAGGTTTTGTTTTGCGGATCAGTTGCTTGATTTGGGATTTTTTTTTTAGAGACTGAATGATTAGGGATTGATTCGAATTTGACGTCGCCGAATTGGAATTCGGAAACCCTAGCTTAGGATTTTCAATAAATTGAGAAGTTTTATTGTGTTTAGATTTCATTAGGGTGGAGAAGACTAATTTGTGTTCACTGCGACAATGGCTTTGCAAATGAGTTTTTGTCGTGTTTCTTCATGAGGTTTTTAGTTTGGGATAGGAAGGCACCAACTACCATTCTTTCATGTAGCCAGTAATATCGTTGACCTCTTGGTTGTGCTGCTTTGTGTTAAGATGTCAGGCTTATGAAAGGCGTAGACTTTTATTTTCCGAAGAAATTACATGACGATGTGAATAAAAGCTGAAGAGTATTAAAGTGGCAATTTTTATGATAGGTTCAATAACAAAATGAACATCCAATAGAGCAAGGAAATTATCAGTTCTCAAAATTTAACATTTGTGATATTGGTTAGTATCGACTGTATCAGTGTCTACCCAAGCTTATATTGAAACAAAAATATGCCCTTATGCTACATTACTCAGTGAATGCATTTTATGCACTTATGAAAAAAAATTGTGTATTCAAATATATACACTTTAGAGGTTGATGCCTTGACTATAAATCAGCAAACCTTTTCATGATGAGCTTAGTAGCTTGCCAAGTTAATGCTGAAATACTTGAAAGTGTTAGCCACAACTTTTGATCTTGAAAGGGTTTCTAAAATGCATGGTTTTCTTGCTCTCATCACAGATCCTGTGTGATTTCAAAAGAAATCAGCAGTAATTAATTTGACACTATTCCTACCTCGCACTTTGTCTTTGTATGCTCTCTATTGCATTTCTCCTGGCAATCGTCATGTGACTCCTGTGTTGTGAAAACGATTTTGACATTCTTGAATCCCTTATGGATCACCAAAACAAAAGGTAAATGACCAGACAAATTATGATTAGTTGCAATAGGGCTTCTAACATTTAAACCTAGAGAATACGCCAAAAAAAAAAGAAGATTTTTCTAAAAGATGGATGTGTCATCCCCCGCCCCCCACTCCCCATTTCTCTCTGTCTCTCTCTCGCGTGCGCTTGGTGCATATTTGGTTTATTTTCCAGTATTTGAACGGTCTCCATTTAATAATATGTCAGAGTTTTACCTGAATTTTCATTCTGTCAAGTGACAACCCTCATTTATTGCAGGACCAACGGTAACTTTTCCTGGAGATGCTAGCCATTCATTTGAGACTGTAAGTCAATCTAGTAGTTCAACTTGCATGTTTCCTGTGAACATATTTAACATATTTTGATTAAGTCAATTCCTTTGACCTGCAAATCAAAGAATGCAGTGTAGAATACACCTTTGCTCTAATAATTTAGCCTAACAATTTTACAGGTAACCAACAGTTCTACCATTACTCAGTCTGACTCGGCTGGTGGAAGGCCACCTTCTCAATTGCAGCCTGACCTACTTGGCCATGCTCAGGCTCGTAGCAATGGGAAATCTGCTGAACCTGCAAACTCTTTGCAGTATAATCGTCTTGCTGCTGGTTCTGGTAGGTTCTCAAGGTAATTCAACACAATCAGCTGCAAGGCGGAATCACAGTGTCAACGCCAATCATTTGCTGAACTTTTATTATGATCCTATCTCTCGTCCTCAGCAACCCAGCAGAAGTCCTCCTACTAGAAGGCAAAGAAAGATCAAACCTTATAATAAAGACCTGTTTCTTCAGGCAAATTTCAAATTTGTTGTGCTGGACAATGGCAGTTACCTGAGTGAAACCATGGATCCAGATAAGATGCTGCAGTGGGAGGATGTGATTTGTGTAAGATACTCCAGTTCATTTCCGGTGCAGTGTCCAATTTGCTTGGAAGCTCCTCTATGTCCTCAGATAACATCCTGTGGGCATATATATTGCTTTCCTTGCATTCTTAGATATCTATTGATGGGAGAGGAGGATCACAAAGGTGAATGTTGGAAAAAGTGTCCTCTATGCTTTATGTCAATATCTTGCAAGGATTTGTATACCTTGCGTGTAGAAAATGTCAACCAATTTCATGTTGGTGACCATGTAGACTTTACACTTTTAACTCGAGCAAAAGATTCTCTGGTTCCCTCAATTAAAAATCAACAAGGAGCAGGCCTCACTTCAGACAATTGTGATAGCAGCGATGGCACATTTTCTAAGTTTATTTTGACTTCAGATGTGGAATTATCTGTTATGGAAGCTAAGATGGAGCTCAGCAATTGGTTGGAGAAGGCAGAGTCTGGTTTGGTTGATGACTTGGAAAAGCTTCCATATGTTTGTGGAGCATTGGAGCAACTGGAGGAAAGGTTGAAGAATTTGATGGAGCATCAAAAGTTAAGTGCCAGTCCTCCCAAGAGAAATCATTCTTCTGCTGCAGCTCATGTCAAAGTTGCTCATTTACCTAATAGTAGGTCACAGGTCCCTTCTCCTACATCAATTATAAAGGCCAACAATGCTAGCTTAGAGTCATGGGAATTAGATGATGGAACAAGGCAAACAAATGGAAAACGTGACATCTCAGAGTCATCTGAAAAGCATGGTTTGGAAGACTCAGGGCCACTTTCAGTTGGATTGGCCACAGAAAAAGATAGCTACACTTTCTATCAGGTGCTTTTCCTTTCAGTTATTCTTTTAATTTTTAGCCATTGTGATCATTATGATGGCTATCAATTTGTAATTTCGTATACTATCCGTTGCCTTCTTTGTGGATTTCTATGCTTAATCACATCTAATGCAGGCAATTGATGGCCAACATCTTATTCTTCATCCTTTAAACATGAAGTGTCTTCTTCATCACTATGGGAGTTATGGCATGCTTCCACCAAGGTGAATCATCAAGCATGGAAGTTCTTTTTGGAGAACAGCAAGTTCCTTGTTTCGTTCCTTTTTGTGGTTGGGCTTTATTTATTTATTTTCTTTGACTTGATTGATGGTTGGGACTACTGGATTCCTTACTTTTTTATTTTTTAATTAATTAATTTCATTCTACTCAAGGCTTGATGATATGTTATGGAATCAATGTGAGGAGCTAACTTAGGACTTGAAACCCCTTGCCAATACTTAAGCTCAATGATATGTTTTGTTTTGTTTTTTTTTTTTTGTCCGACTGGATTGTTTGCACAAATATTGTGCATGTGCTTGACCGTTTATATATTGGTACTTATATTGCTTGCTTACATGTGTCAAGTTGTCTCACACATTGGTTTAGGGCTTGAAATTTATATTAGCTTGATTTTTTGTTTCGTTCTTTGTGCTTTTTCTATTTGTATGTAAGCCTTGTTATGAAGTCCTTGGGGAACTGTTCTCATTGTACAGTGTACCATGAATATATTGGCATAACCAATACAGTTGTGGTATCAGTAATTCTGTGTTAGCGAACAATGCTGGAAGGCATGCACATAGACATAGATATTTCAGGAAAACCTTTTATTTCTCATTCTGGATACTAGATGGGTTACTATGTTATGCCAAAATACATGCTATTCAGTTATCTATCATAAGGATATATACTTCATATGCGGTAGTTATCTTCAATCTAATTATGTGATTCTAGAAAGAGATGTGTTAAATCAGAATGGTTTTTTATGAAGTTCAATTTCTGTTGAAGACAACTTGAAAGGTATACCATGTCTATTAAAATGCTCAAACGGTTATGTGATGTATCAGATGTAGAAATAGACCAGCAGTTATATAGTCAAATAGGTTTTTGACAAATCCATGACCAAGTACTTCTTGGCTCGCAATTATTATCTTATTAGGTTTTATCATTATAGCTGCTTAGAATCCATCAACCATGAGAGGATATCTTTCAACTTATATCTTAGGGAAATAAACACAATCATGATGCTATTTTCTTGAATGAAGCTTTCCCATCTTAGAATGATTCTTTGTAGCTGCCCTGGTTAAATGCTTTGATGATGATGATAGAATTGTATGAGGCTTTGAGCATCACTAACATGATGACATTGCGGATTTTAGATACTTTTAAGTTTCCTTCAAAGACATTGTGTTTTTTAGATTCTTTTTTCTCTCAACGTGATAGTGTGTTTTTATATTCTTTCATGTTTCCTTCGAAAACATTGTGCATTTTTAGGTTCTTCTGATTTTCCTTCTTATGGGTTATGGGAGTAAAATTTTTCTGTAGTTGTATCAAGTTCATTAAAGATCACATACATTCCATGGCACATCTTTAGCAGTATTTCACATCTACATAGCATTTAACTATCTTTATTAGTTTTTATCTTCACCAGCTGCCCATTGTCTAAGAAATTTGTTTTCTGCAGAATCAGTGGAGTCATTCTTGAATTGGAGACAGTTACCCAATCAGAGGCAATGAGGAGGCGTTATCGTTATTTAAGCCATTTTTCTTTAACAACAACATTTCAGGTAGACCTCATCATACATTGTTTGCCCTTTTGCTGGATAAGGGTTGTGATTCTGATGCCTGCTAGCTAAATGCAGCTATGTGAAATTGATCTCAGAGAAAGCTTGCCACCTGAGTCATTAGCTCCATTTGTGGAGGAGATAAAGAAGCGGGGAAAGCAACGAAAACGGCTTGCTAGGAAGGTTAGCAAAAGGTTCTTGTATTCAGCAGTGTTTATTGATATCCCAGTTGCTTTGTGGTCCAGTGCCCAGTTTGAGTTTAATTTACTTTGTTTTTTATCAGTTACTGTGTCTGAGTTATGATTTATGTATATATGTGTGTGTGTGCATGTTTGATGCACACGTTCACGTGCCTTGTATCTTGCATTAAATGTGCCCTGGTTAGGCTCTATCTTTCAGTTCCACCATCAGCTGTGTTCTTGGCAGCAAAGTGAGAAACTTCTCTTAGTAATTTTTGTGGTTGCTATTTAACAGGAAGAGGTTGAGAAAGTTAAGGCTGAAGCAGCTGCTCTGAGTGCAATACCTGTTCCATCAAATCGGGGGCATTCATCCATTAATGATGCCATTTTCTCATTAGATGACTTTGAAGGTAAATATCCAATCCCAAAAAACTGCAGGTAGCCATTAATTTAGTTGCAGATGTGAGAACCATTCAGAATGGTTTTTCGTCGGATCAACATGTCCCTATGATTATGCTAGTGCCTGTTCCATTGCTTGGTTTATCGTTTTGTAATGTCTGTTTTGAATTATCTAGAAAACAAAATCCAGATATTGAACTTCAGAGAGATCATAAATGAGGGTCATCAATCTTTTCGATTTGGTGATCGTTATTTTGATATGTTCTGATTATCAATCAATTTGTCTTCAGCTTTAGGAAGTGGCATGCCATCTACAAGCCCTCCTATCATTGAAGGAAGGAAACTTTTCTCAAATGTAGCACGCCTTGGCTTTGCTGCTGCACATGATTCTCCTTCTCTGAAATATGAAGGACTTTTGGATTCAACAGGCAACATAGAAGATACAGGCGAGACCTCGAGGATTCAAGGTATGCTGGAATGTAATTGGTTGATTATTTTTTAGAAATCCTGTGTTTTTACCTCCTTAGAGAATTAATGCTCCTATTAACAAGGACAATTACTATTTCTGTTTTTTTTTTTTTTCTTGAATGGGGGGTTTCAAAGCTCTCATAGTAACCTTTTGACAAAATTTCCATTTAAATGGAAATTATCTGCAGACCTGCTATTGGGTTTGCAATGTGCTGATGGAGTGCGCAAGCATCCCCATAGTCAGTTATTGGTGCTAATATTGGTACCACTGTCAAATTTGACTTATTTAGACCCAACTCCCGTGTTTTTGCTGCCAAATCTCACTAATGTTGGCCAGTAATGCCTATTTCTTATATTATGTCATCTGAACAATTCAGTATGCTCTTTGAATGGTGAGTACATAGGGAATATTTATTTATGTGCTTCTGCCATTTTTTTGAACTTATATTCTCTGCAGATCAGAGGAACACAAACACGAACACTCTGTCATTCGCTCATGTCATATCCGCTTCAAGAACTGTAGATAGTCCAGAACCACAGAAGACAGTTGGGTTTGGAAAGAAAGGAAAGAAACCAACAAAGGTCCTCTTGTCAACAGCCGGCGGTCGCCGCTATTGACTTTCAACTGGTGTTTCTATTATCTACAACCTTGCTTAAAAGATGTATCATATTAGTAGGCGTAAACTAGTGTGCTTTTACGTCTATCTTCACAATAAGAAAGATGGTTCTTAGCATCTCAAACTGCTTTCAAGAAGGCTGCCCTCTCTTTCTGATGATTAATGAGTCACTTGCCAAACCACTTGATTCAGTAAATGGGGCTATGCTGCATTCTCTGTTCCTTATTCTTTTTCTGCTTTCTATTTCTTTCAGTACTGCGGTTGTAGATTACAAATATTGAATGGTACAAAAAAGCATCTCGTTACTTGAAAAATTCACACTTTGATATTTCACAGTTTCTTATGAGCTCCCAGGTGACTTTTTAAGTGGTACTGTGTATTCTACTTAGCTATGTCACTGTGAATTCAAATCATGTTGTGGATTCTGACCATGTTTATTTCGTCCTAGTGTGATTGGTCAAATGTGGCGTTTTGTTGCAGGTAAATGCTTTGGATTTTCAGATACAATTAGGCATATGCTGAAAACCAGGTTTTAAGCTGAACTCTGCATCTTTATCTTTACAATCTTACTGGATTTGGTTTGAGTTCCTGGATTTAGATATCCTGAAGTTCCAAATCCCTACAATCAAACTCATAGTTGCAGCAATTACTGTTTACAGTGCATCAATTAGCAGCACCTGATTTTTGGATCTCATTTAATCAGGAAAATGTCTGCATGCATATAGCATTGGTATTGCTACAATACTGATTATAAATTAGTTGGTTGTATTAATATTTAGTTAATGTAATTTAGCATATGAACAGGACTGATTATACTATTATCTCACAAATGAGGACATTATGAAGCATGATTAAAGGAGCATGTTCTTGCAACAAGTGTTCTTTTCTCTTTTTATTTTTGTCCTCTTTTGGAAACATAGGCTATGTTATTTACTTATCTATGCATTTATGATAGCTCATGCAACCATCCTTATGTTGTTTTATTCTCCAAAAACCCCTGAAAAGATGGGAAATTGAAAGGGGGCCCTTGTCCACTTGCCATTGATGTAGCTTTGTTTGGACAAGGACTGCCCACCTTGTCCACTACCTGGACGTTGGAGAAGATGAGAGGGCTTGTCTTTAGTGATGTGTGGGTCTATATTGTTAATAATAATAATAAGACTAAACAACAATCCATTTACATACATGCTTCTCATTGACATCATCTTTTCAATATTACAATGTTGTTCTTATTATCATTTGTTTCTTGGAATAATCGCTTCATGTTATTGTGAGGCAAATCACTAAATTTTTCTTTGTTTTTTTTGGTTGGATCTTGTTAAATTAGTTTTTCAGTTGGTTGCTTGAATTTGTTTTTATTCTTTTGGAGGAAAAAGTATCATATGATCTTGATTGAATTAATATTAATTTAAATATAAGTATTGGTGTTTTTTTAGTGTTGATTATTATACTTAATTAATTGAGATTGGTGGGATAATTTTCGGTCTTTTAGTTTTAATATTAAATATTGACAAACCATACATTGGTACCTCAACCTTTGACTTAACAGATGAATGAAATAAAGGGGTGGTAAAAAATATTAAAAATATATGATACAGAATATTAAAGATTTTTTTTAAATAGTCTAGTGTGTTAATTTTTTAAAATAAGTTCTCATTTATTCTAACCATAAACCAAACAGGATTGTAAGAGTTAATAATTTTTTGATTAATTAGCACTGTATTTTTTGTATATAATGTTTGTTTTTGAGAAGAAATATACGAGCTTTTAAGTTATTAATTAATGTACAATAAAGACACAAGTGCGTTGAGATATTAATTTTATGTTTGTGTAAATTTTTAATTTAATTTGCAAATTTTGTAAAAAAACAATGGTACATTAGAAAAACTAATAATAATAATAATAATAACCAATTTTTTTCAATTTTTATGCAGAAAAAACACATCTTTTCCTTAGTATTGTAGATATTTGGCAATGGAGCAAAATAGGAAATTATATGAAAAGAAAAGAACAAATAGAATTAGTGAGATGAGATCTAACATGAACAGCAGGACATGCAAACAAATTGTGTGCAGTGCTCTTCACATGGAGCCCAGAGACTTTTGTGGAGAGTGACTGAATCAACGGTTGTGATTCAAAACGGATCAAGTATGGACGGTGATGATGGGGCCCCTTCTCTTCTGAGGATAATGATTTAAGTGTCAGTGCATGGGCCCCATGCATCCGTACCTTGTGAAACAAAAAGCTCAGAGAGAAAAGAGAAAGGATTCCAGTGACTTGAATACACGCACCGCCCGGTGAGCTTGTTGCATTTCTGCTTTGAAATTTATAATTTGCCTATTATTATTATTATTATTATTTGATTATTATAAATTTTATATTTCGGGCATATAGTCTTCTCGTCTATTGATATTATATTTTTGGTATAGTGTATTCATTTCAGAAAAAATTCAAAATCGAACCTAAAACCCATGTAAAGTAAAAATATAAATGCTTATTGAATATGCTTCATGTATATGTATGTTTTTGACACTCGCTTATTGTATTTCGTCCAAAAAAAAAAAAAAACTATAACTTAGTTTTTAGAGATGGATGCTGAATACCGGAGGGTGTAATAGAAATTATAGAATGATTAAAATTTTTATTTTTCAGCCTACTCAAAATTTAAGGGTTCAGATGTTGCTAATAGCTTGTCCATAATTCTCTATCTATAAAAAATTACATTATATGTTGTTTTATATAAGTTGGTTAATAAAATATATAAAGACAATGTTTTGAAAAATATAAAAAAATCAAAATATTAAATATAAATACAATAAATTACATATGGTTGAAATATTATTTGAAAATAAATTTTGTTATTTTACATATTATTGTTGAATATAAAAGTTTTAAAATAATATTTTTTAAAAATCGCGTAGCATTCAAAACATTAAATGCATTTCAACAATGATTATTATATATTTTCTTATTCATTTTATTTTTTTAATAAAATATAAATAAATCAAATTAAATACGCATGTAAATATGAAGTTACTATTTTAATACATTTTATATTATTTTTGAACTGAGATTTAATCTCACTCCCTAAATAAAAATACAAACACTATATATACATTGGAACCGGTTCCAATTGTTACCTCTTAATTCTAAGTAAAACTCATCTCTAATATTTAAAAATAAATAACATATTTTTTTAATAAATAGTAAAACTATAAATTTTTAATAAGGAGGTATATTACAAGGGTGAAAAAACTTAGATAAATCAGAAAAGGTGACCACATTCTTTATTACCGCAAATAATTAGAACTCTAGCGACAAATTCGCCAACCGTTTTAAAACTAAATTCCCAAATTAAATTCCAACCAAGAAAAATAAATAATAAAAAGCAATAAATAAATAAAACATTTATCTATCCTTTTTATTTTTCTTTTTTTTCCCTCCTTTTTCTCTCTCTTCCTTTTTTGCCCTCTTTCTCTCTCTCTCTCTCTCTCCGCCATCCTCTCTGCGATCGTCCCTGCCATGTCTGGCTTCTCACCTTGTGCAATAACCCTAAAAGCCTTTCCCAATTCGATCCACTCCGCTTCTTGATCCTGTGAACGCTTGTCCTCAGCTTAATTTTCTGGAGTTTTTGAACTTTTTTCACTTTTTTTTAGAGATCCGGAGTTATAGGAGATGGACTTGAATGGTTTGGGTGCTGGAGATTTTTGGAGCCGGTGGAGCTTGGAGGAGGAGAATGGAGCTTGATCTCGCTGGGTTTGATGCTGTTTGGGTGGATTGAGAATGGTTTTGTTTGGTCGGTGGTGAGTTGGGAGGTCCGGAAGCGGATTTGATGAGGATTGGGAACGTGGAAGAGCTCAAGATCGCAGGTTCAAGATGCCTTTCGCTAAGCTCGATGATTCTCCTATGTTCCGTAAGCAGGTGATGGACGACATCAGAACTGAAACTTTATGTATTTTTCAATATTTTGTTGGTTTTAGCTGTTCTTCTTGCTCAAAGTTTAGTGTTTTTTGTTTTTTTATCGTTGGATTTAGAGCTTTAGAACTTCAAAAATATTTTTTTTTTCCTCATTATTGGGAGCATTGTTTCATGATCTATTATGGTTTGGTTGTTGAATGTTTTGAGCGTGCTGTGGCCAAGATGTGTTTTTTCCAAGTGCCTCAAGTTTGAGTTTTGTCTTGTGGTTTTGGAGGTGGAATTGATTGCTCCTTGAATTTGTGCAACTTCTGAATATTAGAATCAAGTGATTGTAGAATCTTTTCACTTTGCATTGCTGAAGAGATACTACATCATCATGAATTTCCGTATTTAGAAAAAAAAAAGAAGAAATCTAGATTGATTTTGATCGGCAAAAGCTGATTCAGCCGAGTGAAAAAAACCCAACTCTGCTTCTGCCATTCACCATAATACAAAAGTTTAAGTTTCCATTGTCTGCTTGCTTTTTTTTTAGTGTTGGTTTACCTGAACTAATTTTCTGAAAATGGAGAAAACCAAGCATCTAATAATCATAGCCTAGTAGTGCTGGCAACAGTAGAACTATCAAATATCCTTGGGTGTTTGAGCATTGGATGGGCCTGGCTATGCTGGGAATTTAATTTACTAGTTTGATCATCTCATTTGAAAATGAAAATAAAGGTCATAGCTCATTCACACGTTAAGATATTTACAGCAGGGCTCATCTTTCCTCTCTTTTCTATATTGAATGGGAACTGACTTGCTTTCTAATGGCAAACAGATACAGTCACTTGAAGACAGTGCAGAATTATTGAGAGAGAGGTGTCTAAAGTTTTATAAAGGCTGCCGCAAGTACACGTATGCGCTGTTTTTCCTTGTCTTTATCTTGGTTGTTCTATATGTATTTTATTTCTTTACGCAATAGGATTTTTCTGTATTTTGTAGAAGTTTGGGGTCCCATATAGTTTGAGTGGTTAACATTACACATTCTATTTTATTGGCAAGCACCCAATAAATGATAAACATGCTATAAAGCTAAAGATCTAGGTTGCAGCTTATATTTAGACGTTCATTATCTGCCCAACAAAATAAGACTTAAAATATTGTTGGAAAAATGATATCCTTGTGTTGGAAATATACTCCCACATCGGTTGTGTGATAAAAGTGTAATGAATTTATATATAGGTATAGGGGTTGAGCCATTGAGTCTTGAGATTTTTTGGTGTAAGACCCCTAAGCTTATGTAGCACCCCATATGGTCCCAATAGTACAAAATATAAAATCTAACACCTTGTACACACACAAGAGAATATGCTGACCCACCTATGTAGCATATATATCTAGTCTATGCACCTTTGGATTGTAGTATTAATCTATTTTTAATACAGTGATGATTGGGAGTGCCACTTTGCTTTTGATCTGTTCAGCAATAAGGATTCTGTTTTCACTTGCAGAGAACAACTTGGGGAGGGATATGATGGGGATATTGCTTTTGCTAGCTCCCTTGAAACGTTCGGTGGTGGGCACAATGACCCCATCAGTGTTGCTTTTGGAGGTTAGTCTTTTCTTTAAGAAAACTTTGCTCTACCTGATCATGTTTTCTGAAAAATGACATCTGAATTGTGTTTAATTGCTTCCATCTGAACAAAGACAAAAGTTGAAGTTTCTTTGCTGACAACTATATGAATTTTAAATTAATGATAAATCAAATGTTTCTATTGATGAATAATATGCGAGGCTTTAGTCTCTTTCATTTCATCTTCCTAAAATCAGCAAATAGAGTAACCAAGAGCAAGTCCTGCAGGGGCTGAATCTCCTTCCTAAGGAAAGAGGACAACAGAAAAATGAAAAGGAGGAAAAAATTATTCTAAGAGGAGACTAAAAGGATCATGCTAGTATTTTTATTTGTTAGCCTTAGTACCTGCTTTAGTCTTGTTCCTGGTGCATCAAAACCCTGAAAATTAAATTATTTGCATATGGTTGTCCATCCATGCCTATGTTTCCTTTAATTCCACTGAGGTGTGATTACTTTGATTTATGTCAATATTATTTATCGGGAGAATTTTGCTAAACTACCATGTGGTTTGCTTGTTTATTAATTCGGGACTTATGGTTTGAGTTATAGTAGTTTAGTACCCTTTAGTTTAAACCGTTTGCAAAAACGTGTCAAAACGCTTAACTTCATTAATTCTTGTTGACATGGCTTAAAAATAGACTTGAATTTACCTTTTTGCCCTTATTTATATTATTAAAGCATGTATTAATAAGAACTATTCAGTTCTATTTGCATAGTATTTAAAAACTATTCAAGTTATAATTGGAGGTAGATTTGAATGATTCTTAATTAGTATGTATTTAATAATGTAAATAAAGGCAATAAGGTAAATTCAGGTTTAAATTAATGGAGTTAAATGTTTTGGTTTTTTTTTGCAATCGGTTTAGACTATAGGGTACAAAAGTGTTACAACTCAAACTACAAGTCCCGAATTGATAAAGAGGCAAACCATAGGGTAGTTTAGCAAAATTTCCCCTTATTTATTTATAGGTTTCAATAAGTCTGTTGGTTAATTATGATAATGGAAGTAGAGTTGGAATTTGACGATGCTAGATGGCTTGTGTGTGATTTGCTTTGTCTTAAGATCTATACAGCTTGCAAGATTTACTGCATTGTACTTTATTTGAATTAATATTGGTTATCTTGTTACTAGTACCTTGCATAACTATGTTCTGTGTAGGGCCTGTCATGACCAAATTTACAATTGCTTTAAGAGAAATCGGAACATATAAAGAAGTTTTACGCTCCCAGGTATTGTAATTCTCATGTCATATGTGTGTTTGTATGATATTATTAATAAATGTGCTGGATACTTGTTAACCTTAACTCTTGCATATGCTGTTGTGGAAACAGTGAAAAGAACAATTTTTTATATATATTCCATTCAATATTTTATGAAGTTTCATATCTTTCTTGTTCATCATCATGTTCTGCAATCATCAACTATATGATATTCATAAATTTTCTTGTTTCATATTTCTTGCTTCCTTCCAGGTGCTCCGCTTGGAAATTATCCTTATCAATTTGTTTTTAAATGCTCACTATGTATTTTTAGAAGAGTTGGTGATTGAAAGAAAAGCATGATTTTAGTAGTAGTATATAGAAGGATATGTTATGGCTAGTAAGTTTATAATTCAGTTATGAGTTGAAGCTAATTTTGTTCTTGTGCTTCAATTAGTCATTTCTTTTGAGTTATCAAATGGAGCACAAATTGTCTCAGTAGCCTTTTTAATTGAGTTGGGTCCTGTTTGGCTGAATAATATTACAGACCAGTTCTCTTATCTCCTTCTCCAAATGATGATGAAATTTCACTTGTCTTTAAGCAGGTTGAGCACATATTAAATGACAGACTACTGCAATTTGTTGACATAGATCTGCAAGATGTCAAGGTAAGAACTTTTAGTGTTGTTTCAGTAAGTTCCTTAATGGGTTTGGGAACTAGGCAGATTTTATGATGCTTAGTGCTGGAACTTGCCATGCATAATATGGAAATGCATATAAATTATCCTTATTCCTAGTGGAGCTTGTATTTATTTTATCTTACATGTCAAAGCTCTTTGAATGAACTCTTTTTTTCTTATTGTTATGTTATTAGATTCAAAGGATTGTAATGTATCTTATCTCATTGCAGGAAGCACGTAAACGTTTTGACAAGGCCTGCCTTCAGTATGATCAGGTCTGTTTTCTGACGATTTATAGCATATTTTTGGCAAAGAATGATAACTGTGGTGTAATTTCTTTCTCTGATAATCTTGCAAGAAATGCGACATTAGGAATGCTAAATTGATATGTAACTCTCTATAGTTTGTCTTCTCGAAGATGGATGCATTGTAAATATTAATGATCACGCTCTCTATCCTTCATTTGTTTTCTCTATCCTTATCTGATCCTTTAAGCTACTTGCTTTTCTTTATCTTGTTCTCAATCCAATATGCACACCTTGTTCAGCTGGTTGTGTAGTTGTCTCAGGATATTGTTGATATCAATGTTACAAATCTATTTCCTCTGAATTCTTGCTCTACCTTCTTCATTCCATCAAAATTATTAGTACTGTTATGGGTTAAGTCTTGGGAAATGGATTATTTCTGTTCTATCTGAATGCTTATACTGCAGAATCATGAAATCCAAGTCAGGAATCTGGCAATTGACTATTTTCACTGCCTATCTCGTGTAACAGGCTCGTGAGAAGTACTTATCGCTAAAGAAAAATGCAAAAGCAGATGTTGCCACTGTCCTGGAGGATGTAATAATATTTCCCTTTTCGTTTTAGACTGTCGGTTCATTTTGAATGGGAGAGAGTGATGTAGTTGGTGCATGCTTTGTTAAGGAGTAGCAATATCTTGCTTCAGTTAAACAAATTCTTTTTTTGAAATCATCCAGGAGCTCCATGTTGCAAGGTCTTCCTTTGAGCAGGCCCGGTTCAGTCTTGTAAGTATTCTGCATTTGCTGCAGCAGCTGCAGACAGATCCATTATCTCTCTTTAGTGATTTGAAAATCCAAGGTAACAGTTATATGTATATCCAGATTACTGCAATTTCTAATATAGAAGCAAAGAAGAGATTTGAATTTCTGGAGGCCGTCAGTGGGACAATGGATGCTCATCTTCGCTATTTCAAACAAGTATTTCCGTTTTTCACGCCTGTCCTGTTGCTGACCATTTACATTGTTTCTTATAATAAGCTTGATAAAAGTTTCATCTTTCTGCAGGGGTATGAACTATTACATCAGATGGAGCCATATATACACCAGGTTTTAATACTTTGCATTTCTATCTTGATATCGATTTCCACTTATCTTACATGCTAGTTTGTCCGGCATTCTTATGATTATGTGTCTGTGTAGCTCTTGGTCATGAAAAAGCCTGATAGTGTCTTTCTGCTTGTATCATATTTATTCATCTGTATTCAACATTTGTTATATATGTTGTATGGAAAATATGACATGATTGACCGGATTGTATATGGTGGGAGTTTTGAGGAAGAGGATGCATTACAAACATTTGAAATCTCTTAAATGTAAGAGCACCACTAATATCCTTATTGTCCTCTAATGAGACAATAAAAGACTGGCCTGTTTTCTCAGGATTACACAAACAAATTGCATGATGCATGTTTCCTGCTAAAGCATAATAACACCTTCGCAGTCACTTAAAATCCTTTCTACCAATATTGATTTTCTACCTTTATGGTGGAAATTCTCTTCGTTTAGTTATTGAAGAAAATTCAAAAATTAGAAGTTAAGTTGAAGAGGTTCAGCAGAATCTTAGGAGCCTCCATTTTGAGGTGGTTGCTCATAGAAGGCTTGTGCAGGAGACCTGGTAAGCGGGAGAACTTTGGAAATATTTGTGTAAAGTGGCACCGAGTACTACAGATTCATCAAGAATCAGATTATCTGTAGCATTTTATTTTTATGTCATTTTTGTTTTTTGATCACTGTCCACTAGTATAAATTTGTTCCCTTGATATTGTCCACTGGATCCATTGGTCATAACTGAGAATTTGCTCATTACTTGTTTAACTGGCATTGACTACAGAGCATTGTGGTGCTGAGTTTCACTGTAAAAGATGATGATTAATCTCTGAAAGATCCAAATCAACATCATTTAGAAGCCTAAATTGCAATCTACATGACAGGCACATTTTCCTGATTTTTCTGAATTCTATGTGGTTATCTCCATTTTATATTCTTTCTTCTGCAGCATGTGAGATTTTCACACATTATTTGATGGCTGCATGTTTAGTTCCATTGAACTTCTTTTCACTATGCTTTGAATGGTTTAGTTTGTTCTAGCAGATTCTCACTCACTGCATTGGATATTCACATGAAATTAGCTACTTGTTGCCTGAAATGGGATTGGTGACGTTTAGCTAATTTATTTTTGAAGGTACTAACTTATGCACAGCAATCAAGGGAAAGGTCTAACTGTGAGCAAATAGCCCTTACAGAAAGAATGCAAGAGTTCAAAAGACAGATAGATCGAGAAAGTCGATTATCTTCATATGGCACAATTTCTTCTCCTAATGGTGATGGTATTCAAGCTATTGGGAGAAGTTCACATAAAATGATTGAGGCAGTGATGCAATCTGCTGCAAAAGGGAAGGTACTTTTGGCAAACCTTTACAGTTTACACTAATGGTTATATCTGATGTGTATGTTCTGAGATTCAAGTAGTTCTCTCGTCGCACTGCCTATTGAATCTCATAAAGTATTATCTACCTTGTTGATTCATTTTATAATGCTATAGGTGCAAACTATCCGGCAAGGTTATCTTTCGAAGAGGTCATCAAATTTGAGAGGTGATTGGAAAAGAAGATTTTTTGTCCTTGACAGTCGAGGAATGCTCTATTACTATCGCAAGCAGTTTAGCAGGCCATCTGTATGTCTTCTAGTCATTTGTATCTGAGCTTGCCTGTTTCTTGGTTTTGCTCAGCCTTTAATGTTGAGCATGTCTTTTTTATTTAGGCAAGTCATAATGCCAGGGCTCACGGTTCATCTGAACATGGATCTGGATTGCTAAGTCGGTGGTTCTCTTCTCACTATCATGGTGGAGTTCATGATGAGAAGTCCGTTGCACGTCATACTGTTAACCTCCTGACTTCAACAATTAAAGTTGATGCAGAGCAATCAGATCTGAGGTTCTGCTTCAGGATCATCTCTCCATCTAAGAACTATACTTTGCAGGTAGGAGCTTAGATCAGGATGAAATGAACTCCATTTAACAGTGTGTCAGTGTTGATCTAGCTGTCGCTGGCATTACCTGGTTATCACTATCAGTGCTTTTTACGTTTAGAGCATTTTGTTCAATTCATAAAAGGAAGGAACAGTATTTTGCAACAGGAATTTTTGCATTCATCTATGGTTCAAATTTTAGGCTTTTGTGAATTCCCTTATGTTTCTTTTTCAGGCGGAAAGTGCTGCTGATCAGATGGATTGGGTTGAAAAAATAACTGGAGTCATTGCTTCCCTTTTGAGCTCTCAGTCACCTGAGCAGGTTTGGTTAGAATCTGGAGCATCCCTGTCTATGTTTCTGGCATCATTGTTGAGCTCTCAGTCATAGCTTCATAGTTTTTATTTTTATTTTTATTTTTTTCCAGCGCCTTCTTGCCAGCCCTTCAAGCAGTGGCCATCATCGTGCTGCAAGTGAGAGTAGTTCTTTTGGTAGCTCTTCTGATCTTGATCATTTGGTTGAAGAACCATCAGTGGAAAGAAACTTTGCTGCTGGGCAGTCAGATAGATCCGTTAGAAGCTCACAACAGCATAGGTTCCACTCAAAACATGATAAACCGATTGATGTGCTGAGGAAAGTATCTGGAAATGACATTTGTGCTGATTGTGGTGCTTCTGAGCCTGATTGGGCATCCTTGAACCTTGGAGTTCTTGTGTGCATTGAGTGTTCAGGAGTACATCGCAATCTTGGCGTGCATATTTCGAAGGTAAATCTTAATCATAATATTTGAAAAATACCAATATTTCTTTTTTGCTACTATCTAAATGGACTGCCTAATGCTCTCACCCTGCATCATAAAGGTCCCATAATGCCAGCCTTTAAATTTAGAGCTGAAGTTCTTTCACTTTGATTAGAGTTCTTTCTTGTCCCTGAAGACTGATCGACCAGCAATTTCTTTTCTTTACCTGTATATCTATTAGAAATCTAGATGTTTTTTTTACTGGTGAACCTTTCTATTTGAAAAACTCATCAAAACAAAATGTATATTTGTGTATTTTGAGGATTTATTACGTTTTGAACATTGATCACCACAAATGTAATATGGAAGTGGTAAATTAGATTCTACTAATTGACTTTGAAGTTGCTTTTGATGATATATCTCTTGGATAATGCTTTTTTGCCCCATTTGTTATTCATTTATTTCCAGGTAAATCTCTCATTTTTTGCTTCATAGGTAAGGTCCCTTACACTGGATGTTAAAGTATGGGAGCCTTCTGTGATTAGTCTATTTGAATCATTGGGTAATGCTTTTGCCAACTCCATTTGGGAAGAATTACTGCACATGAAAAGCAATGGAAATAGTGGTGAAACTCCAAGGTAATATTACATTGTAGAATGTAATAATTATATAGCATTTAAATGCAAAAAAAGTTGAGTTTAAATTAATATTTTTTTTGCTCTTGAATCCTGAGTTGCAGTTTCTGTAAGTTTGAGAGCAGACAACAGCAGATGTTTGTCAATAAACCAAAGCATTCTGATCCTATTTCAATAAAAGAGAAGTTCATCCAAGCAAAGGTATTGAAAAGATAAAATTGTGTCGTAAGCTGCATAGCGAAGCTTTCCTGTATATGTGATTTGAACTAAAGTATCATTTATTATTTGATGCTTATGTTTTATGAATTCTTTACTCCACCACAATGAGGAAAAAAAAGAATATCTCCATGAGTAGAAGAATGCTGACACCAATCTACACTACACTACATATATCACTGACATTTCTGCTAGGGTTTTCCTTTGGATACGTCATAATTTTGCATTTCACTGAAGTCATCCCAATGGACCATATGTAATGATTTAATTGTGGATATCTGATAAAAGCAACATTATTTTGCATGAATTATGTATAATCACATCACACACTTGCCTTGTTATCATGTGCATTTGAAAAGTGCCAAGCGCCCTTGTTGGTGTCACTATGATTGTTATTGTCGTGTTGGCTGTCAGGCAGCTTCCTACCTTGTTTGATGTCCATATCCATAGTGGTTCAGTCCAGCTGCCCTAATGACCAATTTGAATCATTGGTTCATTGTTTGCAAGATGCATGTGAAAGCCAGATTCGATTCTTCTTCTGCCAGTTGCGTGTAGGGATGCATGAATGTGCAGATGAACACATATCCACATTCACATCTGCTCATATTTTCTGTTTGTTTGCATCAATCCTTGCACAAATGGCACAAGACACTTGCAATTTATGCTGATCTACTGGTTGTCAGTAATTAATTACTGTTAATAACCATTTTCTTCAAATGATAAATCTGAATATATTTTACTTGTGTTCTATGATTGAAATCTTCTTCCTCATTTTCCTGTGCTCTTTCAGTATGCAGAAAAGGCTTTTACTCTGAAACCAAAGCCAGATCAAGATCACCTCTCTGTTGCCAAACAGGCATGGCAAAGCGTCCATGCAAATGATAAGAAAGCAGTATATCATCACATAGTGTCTTCAAATGCTAATGTCAATGCTGTGTACGGGCAAGCATCAGCAAGCCCCTCAGCTTTAACTCTCGCAAAAGCATTGCTTCTTCAAGAGCATTCAGGATCATTGTTGGATCAAAGTTCTAGTTGCACTGTCAGCGAACCCCTTCACAAGAGTTCTCCCACAAGCCCGCCTCATTCAGTGCAAGCAACTGAAGACAGGATTGAGTCGGGTGAAATTATTGATGGCTTCTCCCTACTTCACCTTGCATGCCACACTGCGGATGTAGCCATGGTGGAACTTCTATTACAGTACGGCGCCAATGTAAATGCTCCCGATTTGCAAGGCCGGACACCTCTACACCATTGCATTATCAAAGGAAAACTTGCATTTGCCAAAGTGCTACTTTCCAGGTGATTTTCTTTGTAGTTGCTTAGCTTAGTAGGAAAAACTTGTGATCACCATGAAACTAAAATGAAATTTTGACGCCGGTTTGTGCACGCAGAGGAGCTGATCCACATGATTGTGATATGTACGGAAAAACCCCTTTACAGTATGCCGTGGAGGCTGGAACCATCAATGACGAAGAGATTCTTGTTCTGTTAGAGGATACACACAGATAGCAGATACCCGGCTTATATGATTTTCATAATTCCATTAAGGCATCAAAGGGCTGAAACTCCATAAACTTCATAATTACAAAGGTGGAAGCATTTCCAACTGGAGCTTCTTTGAGATTTTTTTTTGTTTTCTTTCGTCTTTTTGACATTTGAGTAGCTGATGGCATTTCGCCTTGTCACGTAGTTTTGTTTTCGCAGCCAGCGTCGATATTTCTTCCAGCATTGAGGCAAGCATTTGACTCCGAGATGTCTATAATCTTTGCTATCTATTTATTCGATTCGGTTTTATCTGGTTTCCAGTCAGCTTGCTGTGTGTGAGGTTTGTAAATTATCGATATCGAGTTCAATGTGTCGTGTTCTTTTGCATATGCTTGCTCAGTTGCTGGAAATCTGTATATATTTGTTTGATTCAATAGTGAGATACCAATTGGAGGATACATGTATGAACATTTCATCATTTGGATAATCTCATGGTTTTGTTGTTGTTTGAAAACCTTGAAGCATTGCAATGAATGATTCTACATTACAAGATGGTAACTGTTCAAATTATAAGCCAAAATGCAACAGGTTTTTTTTTTTGGACATAAGCCGGTAGGGATTTGCGCGTGGGTTGGGAATTAAACATTGGAAAAATTGCTTATAAACCCTTCAGAAGTTCTACAGTTGCATATTTATTTTCAGAAAAAACATAATTTTATTTATATTTTTGAAAAATATAGGTAATTACAGATATGCACCTATTGTTATATTCTGTTAATATAAGTTAATCAAACTTTATTAACTGTAGTTATAACTTGGATTAAAATATACAAAAAGTCCAAAATAACCCATGTAAATGGTCATTTTACAATAAAAACTTTTCAAGGATATATATGCAAAGGGTATAATAGTCATTTTATATATCTGCTATTTGTTAACAGATGGATTTTCAGCCAATTTGAACCCCAGGGGTATATACGTAATTATATGTATTATTCAGGAGTATGTATATAATTATTTTTTATTCAAGAATAAATATGCAATTTCAAAATTATTTAGGGGTACACCTGCAAAAACCTTTTAAACATTTCATCCATGCGCTATCACACAGTGGCACTAGTCGGATTGTGAATTTGAACTAACAATTAGAGATCTATTACCACAATTGTGTCTAAAGGTATTTAAACTTGGAATTTTTTTAATATCTCACATAAATATTATTGTGCAAAAGCAAACAAAGAATATACAATAGGGAATGAAAAAATAATGAAAAATGCACAAGAACACAAGAATTTAACGTGGTTCGGCTTTGAATCAAGCCTACATCCACGGAGCAGCAAGAAAAACCCTCTTATTATCACGATGATGAGTAATTCACCTATACAAAGGGGGAAGAAAGGAAAAGTTTCATAGAACCCCCTAAGTTATTCCAAAATTGCAAATTTGTAAAATAACAAATCAACCATATAAAATAATATAGAACTAAAATGCAAAATAAGATATCCAACTTAAGTCCCAAATCAACAAATATTGTTTACAGTAGGGTTAATGCTATGAAGCTTTTTTGCAGCAAAGTTTCTATTCAATTCTTTTATTTTCTTATTCGGAGCATCAATTCCAATCGTGTAATGACAGTGAGTCTGCAATGGATGAAAAGCTAGAGATATTTGCTTTTGACAAATAATTGTATGGTTGAGAGCATTGCATCTGTTTGTTCTAATATCCCATTTTGAATTTATGAAAAATTAAGGATTCTCTTCATTTATGAAGATTTTTAATTAAAAGCAAAGAAAATCAATCCATTAAGCTCACACAGTGGGTGGTGGCAGGTTTCAACCCGGCCCAGAACTAGTTAGCCAAGAATCATGCTAGTCATAGAACTAGCAGGCCAGTTCAATAACCCATAACCGAACCTACTAACGCAAGGTCTAATTATGGGTCATGAGGAGCTCGACCAACCAACTTAACAGGTCGAACTCATTAGTTAATCCATCTTATCAACTTTTTAATCCGCCTTACTGGTTGATCCGTGAACCAATTCGGTATGATTTACCAATTTAAATTGCCTAACCCACCGGTTCAACCCGAACCAGGTAACCCGACCAAGACATGAACCAAGTCCGATT
This sequence comes from Dioscorea alata, assembly GCA_020875875.1. Lineage (NCBI taxonomy): Eukaryota > Viridiplantae > Streptophyta > Magnoliopsida > Dioscoreales > Dioscoreaceae > Dioscorea > Dioscorea alata. Next base: position 17,789,130 of record CM037024.1, read on the forward strand.
GACCAAAAACCTAAATGAGACCCGGTGAGTTGGGCCCATCAGACCGAGTTAACCGGCCCTATGCCCAACACTAGGCCCCGTTTACAATAAAGTTTGTAATTAAATGGGTTGTGTTAATATTATTGTTAGTTAATTTAAAAAAAATTAATCAAAGCATGTCTTTTCTTTCTAAAAAGGGACGCTAAAGGATTAAGAATTTCATGGCATAAAGTAAAGGGGCAAAAAAAAAGGGAAAGAGGGCGAATATTCTAAAAAAATTTTAGGCCAAATGGCCCAAAAGTTATTCCCATTCTCCTTATCACTCTCACATTATCCCATGTATTGCTTTTCATATATATGCCATGTTATTCTCACATTTATTTATCCGTTAGGTTTTGATGCCTATCAACTTTGTCTGATTTTTTTTTTCCTTTCACTAATTAAACCTCTTTGCCTTTTGAAAATCACCTATATACTAATTAATTTTTATTAAAAATAGATAAACCACACAACAATTATACGCTTATAACATTAGATAAAAGTGAAGAAATAATAAAAAGATAATAGATAAAGTAAGTAAAAACTAAAAACTAACAAAATGAAATACAAAATGTCACACAATCCACTAAAAATGAAACAAAGGCGGATATAAAAAAAAAAACATTAGTCTACAAAAAAAAAATATTTGTGGTGCCTAACATACATATGATCATGAATAATGGGTTCATAAAATTATTTTATTTTTAAGTGATTTTTTTTATATTTTTTATAAAAATATGATAAATCACATCAAAGATGTGCACAAATGTGAAGTTACCTCAATATACTTGTGTTTTCACTTCACGTACAAAAATATAAACACCTTATATATGAGATTTAGTGTCAATAGATCAAGTGTTTGTTGGCTAAGTTACGTATCTTATTGTAAAATAATTTTTTAATATTTATGTGAAAAAAAAAACCATCCTTATGTACTCAATTCATTAACAACTTTTTTGGTTTTTTTAATGAAAATATACTATGACTAAAAAGGCTAAAATTTATGTTATATGATTGTTTTTAGGTTTTTTTTCTACTATATTTATTTTTTTACAACTTTAATAATTTAAATGCATAAATTAGACAACAACTTATTTTGTTTTTTAATATAATTTTATATATAGTTCCATTAATTTCTAATTTTCTTAAGGCTTGGATAAAAACACAATTTGAACTATTGAGTAGCTATGATTTTTTTAATATCATTTCACATTAAAAATTTGTATGCTATTCAATTGTTGAATGTTATGTTAGTTTAGGGAATGCGTGAAAGAATCTAATTTTACATTAATCATAAGAAACATATTCTTTAAAATATGAGCTAAATTAACAATATTATTAGGGTCAAATAAAATACAACCCGTATATTTAAATTAAAATTTATTTCATCAATTAAACATGGAAACATGTATTTCATATATCAATTAAATATTAAAGAAGGGGCCTTAAGAATTTATTAAAAAATGAAGCTAAACAATAATTTTGAACTTTTAAAGGAAATAATAAAAAATAAACAAGTTGCATCTCAAGAAACTAATTTTATCTTTATTTTGGATCCAAATAATCAGATGTAAATTTGATTTACATTTCAGTTTTAGTAGGAGAGTGAGTAATAATTATTTATAAATAAGATGAAAGTTTGTGATTTGTTCATATTTATAAAAAAAAATATCAAAAATATTATTTTATTTATCTTTGTAAAATTAAGTCTTAATATTTTAATTTGTACCAAAATAATATTTTTTGAAAAAAATCATATTATATATATATATATTATTCCAACTGATTTAAATAGAAAATAAGCTATATTTTATAATGATATAAATTATAAAAAAAATTATAAATAATTAAAAAATCACCAAAATATAAAAAATAAAAAATTCAAGAGGTGTGAAGTTAAAAATAAAATTATATAAATTAAAAAAAAAAACGAACGGCTGAGATGTGCTCGTAGTTTGAAAGAGGGCCCAAGCACGCGGTCCGATGCGTCGCTTTCTGGCCTCGTGATGTCGACAGAGCCGCCCCCGATGGGACCCACCGCACGGACTCGAAAAATTAGGCGGGAAATTACACGCGGGCGTGCGCGAAGTCTTACCCACCCCCGAGAAAGTCACCCACATAAAGTAACCCAAAACCCTGATTCGAGTCTTAACAAAGTGACCCAATGCTTATGAGGGTCTTCTTTTCTGGTTCAATTATATATATATATATATATATATATATATATTAGACAATTTTTTTACTCCCTCCATTTTTTTTTTTTTTTTACTTATTTATTTAAAATTTTATTAAATATTAAGTTTTTCAACTTTACTAAATTTTTAATAAATTATATTCAATTATATATTTTTTAAAAACACATTTTAAATAAAAATAATTTTGAAAAGTTTGAGAAACTGACTTCAACAGATTTTTTTAATCCATATGAATTAGATAAAATAAATAAGTAAAAAGAATGAAAATTCAATTTAACTGAAGGCTTGAAATCCGGCGACATTTAATAAATTATAAGGTCAAGTATTACTGGACTTTCATTATCAATTTAACTAAAAACTAGTAATCTAGTGATATTGGCCCAATGAGGAAAATTGAGTGTGATATATTTAATAAATTAAAAGTTTTAGTTTCACTTAATACAGTGGTGGTAACATATTCTGATTGTGTTTTGTGAATATAGCACTTACCGCATTTTTCAAAAAAAAAAAAATCAATTTATATGTATATTTGTAAACATTTAATAATCTAATAGTTTTTTTTATATATAAAATTAATCTAATGGTCAAAAGTAAGCTTAATTTTGGTTGAAAAATATCATTTTATGGTAATCACAACTTAATGTTATGAAATTGAGGGGGAAAAAATTGTTTTTTTTAGGTGGTATATATCTGAAAATCTAAGCTATTTATTTCGTCATTAAAAAATTGATTATCTTAAGGTAGACGAAGGAAACTATTAAATTTACTGCCAAAGGTCCATCTATACCCTGAGAATGAAATAAGTTTTAATTTAGGAAATAAATTATAAATATTCTCAAAATTTTAACCATATATATTAATGTAAATTTCTCTTATAATTATAAATGAATTTGCTTTATTGAGTTATTATCAATAATAAACTTTTATCACTAATTCCAAAGATCAATGGCTACCCATGAACATGAAATCATGAATTAGGAACAATTGTGGTAAAAATTCATTTTTTTTTTCTTGTTAAAAAAGTGGATAAATCACTTCTATAAAATTAAAAGAAAACACAAAAACCTCCCATAAAAAGAAAAACACGTAAACAGCGTAACACTAGATGTGGTACAATCAGTCAAACAGAATGAAAACAGAAAATAAAGACAAATGAAAAACAGGATTCCTCAAGTTATTAATAAGAAAAAACTAATCGGCAGGCGAGAGCTATATCTCGTCAGTCGACGTAACTTCCACAACACCATCAGACTGTGGACCAAAGAACTTCAGACTACGTCTGATGCTTTTTAGGGACTTCTCAAGCTTATTTTTGATACTTTCTTTCTTGATGTTTTCAATAGAAGCTATGCCTCCTCCGCGTAAAAATTCATTTTTATCCTCACCCTGTTTTTACTCCGAAAAATATTTTTCCCCCAAATTTTCAAGACATTAACACTATAAAATTAAGTTTTTTAAATTAAATTAAATTAAACTATTACTAAAATAAAAAATAAAAAAATAACTTGAAGCTCTCTCTCACTCTTCTGAGCATCTCTACCTGCTCTCATTTGCCATCCAGAAGACCGTTTCCCATGCATCTCTGACTCGTTTCCCATTCACAAGTAACAAACAAATGAGAAAAAAAAAAAAGAGTTGCTTGTTGAGTGTGTTTGTATGTGTGTGAGTGAGTGAATGTGCTCTCTTCTGTAGAGAATCTTGTACAGAATACGCCAAGTTTTGAGCTTTCAAATGGGACTTGAATTCACATCAAAATGTGAGTACTTAAGAGTTTCAAAGTTTTGATTTTTTCTTTTTTTCTGCATGATTTGTTTGGTAGGTGAGCAGTGTGGGTTTTGTGTTCAATTTTTATTTTTATTTTTTGTTTTAGTTTTTGGAAGTGTGTTGATGTTTTAGTTTGAGGTTTTTAGATTTTTTTTTTTTTTTTTGTGTGTGTGTTTTAATTTCCTGTTTATTTTACCTTTTTTTTTAAATCATTTTTGTCTCTTCGGTGTTTTTTCTTTGGAATGTGGCTTTTGTTTTCTTTTTCCAGGCTGCTGCTTGGAGACAATGAAATGCCCAAAAACTCTATAGAAAAGTTGTGAGTTCATCTCTTTATCTTTTTCTTTGAGCTTATCTAGTTCTCATTGTTTGAAAAGATTGCTGCTTTGGCTTTGAAAGTGCTGTTCTTGATGTTTGTTTTGAGGTTTATAATGCTGTTTGCTTGTGTTTTCATTCTTGAGTTCAAAGGGTTTGATAGAACAACTTTGATGGTTTAGTGTTAAATTCTTGAATTGTTCTTCATCCATTTGTCATGTTTTGCTGCTAAATATCTCATAAAAATCCCATCTTTGGCTGTGTACCAAGCTCCATCTCCTTCCATGGAGTTTGGGACCTCTAGGAGGAGGATTTTTGCTCCAAAAACCCTAACCCTAATTCTCTTTCTGCTTTCCCAAATCCAACAATCTTCATCCTCTCAACCCCTCCATTCAAACCCAATCTTCTCCCAATCTCCAACTCCTCCTCCAACTTCTATGCTTTCAAACAACACCACCACCAATACCACCTCTTCAGCTCATCTGAGAAGAATTCTTCTTGGCACTCTTTTCGGTTCACTCACCGGAGTTTTTGCCTCCATTGTCTTCCTCTTGTTGATCCGTCTCTTCATTCTCTTCGCCAATCGAACACCTATACTCAAAGGCCCTGTCATCTTCTCCCCAAGAATTTCCTCAAAAAGCCTACAACCTGCCATTGCAACTCAATGCCTATCCACCAACTTACTCGGTTCGAGCACCAGTGGGCAGTATTACAGAGTGGAACTCGATGACGGCTTTGTTGTTGCCGTGAAACGGATTGAAAACAATCGTGAAGGGGCCTCTCCGATGCGGCATTCCAATGCTTTCAAGAGGCAAGTGCAAAGAGAGCTTGAATTGCTAGCAAAGGTGAAACATGAGAATTTAATGAGCTTAAGAGCTTTTGTTCGTGATCACAATCAGTTCTCATTGCTTTACGATTATATTCCGAACGGAAGCTTAGAGGATGTGATGAAGAAGGTGAGATCGCAGCAGCTGAGGATTGGATGGGATGTCAGGCATCGGATTGCGGTGGGAATTGTGAAAGGGTTGAGGCATCTGCACTTTGAGTGCAGTCCAAGGATACTGCATTATAGGTTGAAACCGACGAATGTCATGTTGAGTGAGGAATTTGAGCCTATGTTAGCAGATTGTGGATTAGCAAGGCTTGTTCCGGTTTGTTCAGATGCCACCGTCTCTACTTGTTATGTTGCTCCGGAGTGTTTCCAGAGCCGCAGGTATTAAATTCATTGTTTTACCTGGAGACTTTTATTTAGATATCTGCTTTAATTGCAATTTCAATCATTCATTTATGCACAAACTATCATTCTAAACTTGCTTGTGATTGAAGTGTGCTCGATTTGCTCTGTTTTGAGTGTTGATTACTTAATTTACAAGAAAATTTGAACTGTTATGTTTGCATTTTTAAATGCATAGTGTGTGTTGTGTTTGAGTTTCATTGTTTGGATGGAAGGATACAAAATCAGTGTCAATAGGAGAAGCTATAGATTACTGAAGATCATGGAATTCTGTTGGACATCACATGGTAGAGATAGCCGCTGATTAAGGTGTCGAAAAGAAAAACTATAGATCAGACAAAGCGGCATTTATGGGCTAATAAGTAGTTTGTATGAACAATGGGCAAATTCAATTAAGCATAGGAACTGATTAGATAGTAATGGTTAAGCACAAGTAGCACTAAAGTATATGTTGTGCGGAATCATGAACTACACTTTTTCAGACACAAAGAATTTCATGTACTTTACGTATGTGGTCCGAAATGCTGCCACTCAAGCCATAGTGTTCGAGATTCTGATTTTTGTCTCCTTGGTGGTCTATATATTTGAAAGTCGGCAACCTCCGACCTTCAAATTGTAGACACTGTGTTGTTTGGTGGTATGCTGCAAAGGAAACGAAAAATGCGCTTTGATGGACATTGTAGCATCAAAGTCAAATGTTGAGCTAAAAAATCAACATTGTTGAGTGAGTGCAGTTTCATTAGAGGACTGATTTGAGAGTTTTGAGGTTGCCGAAGAAAATCAGTTATTATGCGCAAACAACTCTTTGTAATAAGCTGCAATTCAAAACATTATGTACTGATTTGCGAGTTATAATTTATCTAATTGAACTAATCCTAAATGAGGATATTTTTTCTTCATGCTAACAGATGTTAATTGGAAAAATGAATAGGTATACCGATAAGAGCGATGTATTCAGTTTCGGCATGATTTTGGCCGTGCTACTAACAGGAAAAGACCCGTTCGATCCTTTCTCCAATGGAGAATCTGGAAGAGGCGGTTTGGGTAGGTGGCTCCGGCATTTGCAACAGACCGGAAGCGCGCGTGATGCATTAGATAAAGGAATTATCGGTGAAGAAATGGAGGAAGACGAAATGCTAATGGCCGTAAGGATAGCTCTTGTATGCCTATCCGACTTGCCAGCAGACCGGCCGTCGAGTGATGAGCTTGTAGCCATGCTTACTCAACTCCACAGTTTCTAAGACCAGCATCGAAGCTCATTCTACCGATAATTTTGGGTTTCGGCGGTGTGTTTCGAGATCGTAGAATGTATAGATGTGTAACTTTTGACATAATTTTGCTTGCTGTGAGTATATGTAGATAACATGTATTTTGAGTGAGTATTAATACTTTTTTTTTTTTTTTTTGTGGTGAGTTTATTCACTATTTTGCTGGTTTTGGAAGTAGCATTGAGTTGTTTGAAATGATTCCTTAAAACAATTTCTGTTGAAAGGTACATTGTTGGCTGGTTTGTCTTGCTTTCCTTTTTATTTCATCCGGTGCTTTTTACATATCTATATAAATATTTAATATATATACCCTGTGAAAATTTGTAATTGTATATGCATGTAACTAATAATCTCTCCTTGTTATATAAGCCTGGGTTTTTTATCCTGTTAGCATTGACTTGAATTAGACCCAAGTAATATGTTTAGTTTGTTTGCATTTAACACTCATGAGGTCTCTCAAGAAGGTGTCATTGTGATACATTTTGGAGTTCAGTTAAATATTTTTTATCATTAATATTTCATCAATATGTTTAAGTATATAATTCTTTACATTTGAATTATAATCATTTATAAAATAAATTTATAAGAAAAATATATGTATCTGTATAGTATACATGCAATAATCATTTTACCTGCTAAGTTTTTTTTTTTTTTGAACAAATGAACAAGTTAGTATGTACAGACATAAAATTGATACTTCCACACAATTTAATCTTACATGAGCAGATGCTTGAGCCACCTTCAGTAAAAACATAAATATTCGACACAGGGATATAGGGGATTTGTGCTAATAGATCAAAAGTTCGTTAGTTTTTGCATTATAATCCGATAAATATTATTTTGCAGTAAAAGAATTAAAATAAATATATTTTTATTTGAAGGGGTAAAAAATTAAAATGTGAAGGAACCCACAAAAGGACCCACTGCTTGCTTCATCAATAAACAAAAGTCTCATGCCTAAAACCCTTACGTTGAAATTCAAATTTACTAATTTACCCATATGAATTACTGCACAAGAGAAAGCCATTTTTACAAATCCAACAACTATCATGTCCACCATGCACAAAAAAGGTAAAACAAGGTTGCCACATAAATTTATTAATTTACCCATGTGAATTACCTCACTAGATAGAGGGTGTCATTTTTACAAAATCTATCCATCATGTCTGTCATGCATAAAAAAGGGTAAAAAAAAGGTACCCTCACAAGTCACAAGCATGCATTCTTAGGACCTTGAAAAGGCTGTTTGTTTGTGTTTGTGTAGGGTTTTACAGGCATGCAAGCATGTGAGGAACCTGGAAAGTCACTGGGTTTGTCCCACAAAAAAAGTTTACCTTTTAAAAGATAAAATAAAGAGGCAAGGTGAAAAAAGAGAGATAACAAAAGGAAAGCTCTATGGTTTCAAATCATTCAACAATACCAGAAAATCAACTGTAGATGATTTCATTTGAATGTGAATCTTTTGAATTCAAGGGTGTTTTTGTCATTTCATAGAATTTTAAAATACATATATTGACTAGTCAGAAGGACTAATTTATTGCCACAAAAAAAAAAAAAAAATTGTGGTGGATGAAAGTCAATTATTAACCACAATAATTTCTCACAAAAATACTGAATCATTCATCCAATAATTTTTCAGCAGCACGCATCTCAAAGCAGGTCTAATTATCTATGTGAAATTAAAATTTATCCTTATATCATGTAAAAAAATTATTTTTAACCAGTTGCCTTATATCATCACTCTCTTGTACTAACTCTAATTATACCCTTTTATTAATTCAGCCAAGAGTAATAAAATAACAAAAATACTCTTAACCAGTGGCTATATTTTATTTTATATTTTATTTAAAATAGACAATTCACATTATTTACATTTTTAACCAACATTAATACATGGAATTAAAACATTTTAACTAATTTCTATTATTTACTTGAATACATATTTTTATAAAATTTAATAAATAGTTTTTTTTAATCACATATACAGGTAGAATGAGCAACAAAAGAAATAAAGGTAACAAGCTCCATTCAAAGTTACAAACAGTAAATCAAATTCACATAACAAAGATGATTGAACTCTGTTTTGCAAAATATCCCAAGTTTTCTTGTCTGTTTTCCAACCAAACATGAGAAAAAAAAATCAACAATACCTTATCCATTAATAGATATTAATGCAATTGAATGGAGGAGAATGATTCTTATCTAGACCCACTTCAAACAGTTATAAATATCAAGTAGCTGAAGCTCTTAATTATTCTTCAAAGAAAACCCCAAAGAAAGCATCAAGAACATCATCAAGAATGCAGGCTGCCACAGTGTGCTTCACAGGGCCAATGCCATTGAAAAGCACCAAGACATTGGTGCCCAGGAAATCAACCAAGACCTATAGAACAGTGATCTGCCCGAAGGCTGTAGCTATCGCCGCGCCTGACAATGATACCGTCGACTATACCTCCTCGGCTTCGTAAGTCATCTTCTTCTTTTGGTCTGCTTATTTACTATAAATTCACGTTCATAAAGGCTTTATAATTAGAAACAATCGAAAAATTAAGTTGCGTGTAATTTCTAAATATATCACATGCACTTATCGATAGAGCACAATCGTTAAGCTTTCGAAGTCTAAATTTCAAGAATCAAACTATAACATGCTTTTGCGTATATCTACAGCGTGTTTCCGGCAGAAGCCTGTGAAACAATTGGTGGAACAGCATGCGACGTTGAGATGTTTCCTGAAGTGAAGCTCCAATCACAGCCCAGCAATGCTAAAGCAAAAGTTGCCTCCACGGAAATTGATCGAGACTATCTTGAGTACAATGAGCCCTAGAACGTGAGATTCTAAGAACCAATTTAGTAACATTAATTGAGTTAGCATCAAGACGACGCACATAGAACTAAATGTCTAAAAATTTATTGTGTTTTTACAGGGTGTTCCCAGATGAGGCATGCGATGACCTTGGAGGAGAATTCTGTGATCCTGAGTACCAGAGGGGTGGTTAATGAGAATAGGATACATGTTTAAGTTACTAGAATTGCTCGGTCTCCGGTTCCTTGTGGTTAAGCAGTAAGGTTGCACTAATTATGGGCTAGCAGCACACTAGTGGAGTTCAATACCTATAGAACTTTATGTACTCTGTAGATAAATTGCTTTGGTGTCATATATTATGAAGTGTGGTGTTTCTATGTTATATGTGCAGTATTTTCATGGGTTATCTATGCTAAGCAGCTCAATGCTTCGATTATGGAAAATAAATGACATCTTAGAAGTAAAATTGAGATGATCTACAAGATTAGATAAGATAGAGAACAAGTCAGTTATACAGTACTTATATGTAGTAGGTTGTTCATGAGAACAATTTCCAGGGCAGCTAGATAACAGCCAGTTGATGTTAGGATTTACAGCAATCCAGGGTAGGGGTTTCTAAAGGCTCCGAGCTCAATTACAATTCATCACTATCTCATAAACATAGAGAGCGTATGCACTAACATACACAAAGCACAAATGATTTGCTGGAATCACTTAAATCAAGAAAAATATAAGCAGCACGGACTGAAAAAAAGTGTCAAAAGCAATAAGGATAAGTGAGTACCAATACCATCTTCATTTGTCAATCATCTCTTCAAACACTAGATACTGAAGTGCTACAGAGTATTTGGCAGCTCTCCTTACTAATCTGTTGCTTGGATTGGCACTGCCACTCACAATAAATGAGCCTGAGCCATCACCTGAAAAAAAAGTCCACATAGCAAATTAGTCTGCTTGTGCAAACATAAGGACACAACCTCATTTTTACATTCAGAATCTCCAGAAGCACATATAGTGAGCAATAGAAAGTTAGATATCAGAATAGGCACCGGTCTTTTTAACAAAATATCACACCGTCAAATTCCAAGAAAAGTACCTTTGGGCTTGACATAATCTCAAGAGTCCAACAACATCAATTGCTCAAAAGTGAATACCTACGACATGTACATACCCTGAATTGTGAAGATGGACTGAATCCATCTCTTATATATGAACAATAATCTTGGGCTGTCTCCTTGGTGTGTATCAGCAAGTAGAAGCTTGCAGGCCCCCCTGAATTGTAATAAATAAACTACATTATGTATCTTATGAATCATCTGATCAAATATGTAGTAGTAATATAGATAGTCTTACTTTGTATGATTGATGGCATCTTTACACAAAGCCAAAGTTCGAACCATAGCAAGATCTCTACCTCTTGCATTGCCATATCTATTTTGACAAGTTCTGTAAAATTCAAGCAAGGTAATAAGAAAAGAGGACATGAAAGCAAAGGCCAGATTAGCTGAAGATGAGTCACAAAAGAGTAGATCATGCAATGCTGAGCAATATGGTGGATAGGACTTTCTCCAAATCTAATAAGACACAAACAAAACAACAACTACAACAACGACGACGACGACGACAACGACAAGAACAAGTAACAAAATATACTAATATTGTTAAAATGTATAATTGCTATTTTTGCAGATTCTTCAAGATTTTAGTGAACCCAATTCTCTTGAGTTTATTAATAATTAAAATATAAATAGTTGTGGTTCAGTTCCTTCCACTGATATTTCGCAACTTAGCTAGTCGCACAGTTCACAGGTATATATTTGCCATTATTGTCACCCTAATGCTAAGCTTTCCGTTCAATCAAGCAATTTGATTGAAGTTATTTACCTTTCACTGAAGAAATCAGCAAAATCATCAATGATAACTGCTACGGGAAAGCTCTCATGCAAGTGAAATGCCGCAAAGTATTTCTTAATTCCATCTTCATCTTCAACATACCTACAGAAGCCATTATAATGTCAAAACATTGGAGATTAACAAGTTGGCTAAGATGGACAAACAGAAGAAATATAAAAACACGAACTTCAGGAAAATTACAAGAGAATTCCATCCTTAAAAAGGTTAACCATCATTCATTATAGTGAACAGATGCTCACAAAATGATGCAAGAACAAAGCATCTCACACCAGTATCATGTTGCCAAAAAAAAAAAAAACACAGCTATTGATTAGTAGGTTAAGTCACATTTCTAATTAATGAAATCATAGATCTATAGTTGCTCCTTGAAAATTAGCCCGCCCAATATGTCTCAAGTTTGGCAATCCTAGTCACAAATTTTTGCACCAAGCATCAATCCCCACCATAATCTTATCACAATCTTCATGCCATTATTAATGTTATACAGTCGCCGAATTGCAAGCATGCCTCCAAGTCTCAAAAAATTCCTGTAATGAAAGGCTATGTATGCACATTTTCAACAACACCTACACTTGTCTGAGACAAAATAGTATTGCTTACTTCATTTGTATCCTCTGAAACACATCCGAAGTCGGATCAATGCCCTGAAAATAAATCAAATATCAAACACATCATAAGCAAAAAGGTTTATCACATATCCCAATATTACTCTACACGCATGATTAGCAAAAAAAAAAGAGTATTATTTTTCATTTTGGCATCTGAAGCTATTGTGAAATAACTGAATTTTACAAAAACCAAATTATACCTATGCCAATGCAAATGAAGAATTGTTAAAGCATAAGTACAATAACATTTAGATCATTTCCCACAATTCTATCACTTTTCTAACATACATCAACAGAAATCTAATAGCATGAGCCTAATAAATGAAATACGAAGGGCTCTGTAAGTTAACACAAAAAAAAAAAAACTCTAGCTTTAGCAGGAGTGCTTATGCAAGTGAACATTTTTCCAAAGGTGTATATACTAAATTAAATACATAGATAAACAAAATAATTATGAGGAATTAGAAACAGAGATTTCCTGAGATAAAAAAGGAGGCTTGCTCTCCAATCTCCTCTTGTTGCATATAAAGATCACTTCACCAGAAGAAGTCTCAGAAGCACAATTGATAGCGAATTGGAACAAAAGCGACGTCTTCCCACTGCTCATTGATTCCAAAAACAATCCAATCAAACACATTAGAATGCAGGAGATGAGAAGAATTAGGATGGGAATTCACGAAGAAAGGAGGAGGTACCAGCACGGCGGGCCGGAAAGGAGTGCCAGCGCCGGCTCGGCGGACAAGGACTGCTCCACGGCGAAGAATCTCTCCACCATCGCTGGCGATCAGCGATGCGTATCAGTTGTTCGACGGAATGCCATCACGACCCATGAGAGATCTTTTTACAGTGCTACCTGGGATCATGCACTAATGCTATTTTTACCCAATATATATATTTTTTTTTTAAAGTTTCACAAGTGAATTTGCCATCCACGTCATCATCCTAGTTATTATTTTTTATATAAATTTAAATTTTAATTTTTAACAAATTTTAAAATTTTAAATTAAAAAAAATTATAAAAACTTAAGTCCAAATATTACAAACTCTACACTTAAAAATATAAAAACTTAAACCCTAAATAATAAATATTAAACCTTAAAATCTTACGCTTTAGGGTTTAGAGAAAGAGTTTTTGGATTATTTAAATTTAGGATTTATATAATTAAAAAGAAATTAAAAATGACGTGGAGGCTGACATAGATGTCAATTTTGTATTTTCATTATTTAAAAAGCCTATTTAAAAAATTTATTTAGAAAGAATATCATTACTACTTGTGAGAGAAAAGTTTTCATGTAATGTATTCTTGGCCCTTAATTTTCGTTGCATTCAACTAGTCTATGTTGTTTCTATGGACAATATCATTATGTTAGTTTTTAGAACAACAATTCTCTTATGCTTTTTGTCGTTTTAATTTTCTTTTGTTGCTTTTTTTTAATTGTTTTGTGACTATAGTTTTAGTTATGTCAGTTGTTAATCCCGCTTTAACAAGAGCTTCTTGGTGTGTCTTTTTAATTAATTTTCCTTTCAGTTTTTATTTATTTTTTGGATGAATCATTTGTTTATCTATTTTTACTAAAAATAAATAAATAATTTATATTCATTTTGACTAACTTTCTTTTAAACTATCAATAAAATTATTTAGAACTCATGTGAATCATCGAAAATAATAATACTGTTAAATTATTTCATTATTTAATTATTATTATTAGTTCCGCCGGTTAGGGTTTGTGAACTTAAAGGAACACTCACTCATTTAAACACTCAAAAAAAGCAAACACAAACCACACAAGAAGAGACACAAGACGTTGGTAACCCAGTTCGGCATCCACTTGCCTACATCTGGGGGGCCATGTCCGGAGATAAACAATTCACTAAAAAAAAGGTAAAGATAGAAGAGTACAAAACACATTTGTCACTCTCTCACAATACAAGAATACTACTTTCTCTAGATTGTCCGATACCTCCCTACTCCCTCTTTCAAAAGTTGTACCCAATCCTAGGCCAAGGAAGTATATATAGACGCCTCAACGTCCCAAATATAGCGCATACCCTTTTTAGAATCTCCGCGGCTTCTAACTTTGGAACCTTTCAAAATTAGATGTCGTAACTTATATTGTAACATTTGTTGCGACATTGGCCCTGGCTGTTGGCTTGGCTGAATTCTGGCTCCATTGCTAAGCGACCTCAAGACACCCTATCTGTCGATGTAGCTCGATCACCTGATCCGAACCTACCAGCAACTAACCTCCCTCTTCAGCTCCTCACCACACAGCCCCCTCGCAAGGGGCGCACGTCCTATGTGCGTCTTCATGAAACTTGCCAAACTTAGTCTTCACTTCACCCAAGTTTGGTCTTCAAATCTTCTACAAAGATCTTCATTCAATTAGCTGAATCTTGCCAACAATAGGCGCATCTTCAAACATACCCTTAATAGACTTCATATCATCTCTATTAGGGTTCTTCAAATCTTGCCTTCAATTAGCCTTCAAAATCATACCATTGATAGGTTGTTTCTTCATTTAAGCTTCACCCATATTTAGTCTTCAATCACATCTTCTAAATATGGTCTTGATGAGATCTTGATATCATCTTGTTGCTTGCTTGATCTTCTTGCCTAAAATAACTTCAACAAGATATTCATTTAATCTTCATGAGAGTTGTAACTTCTTGCCAAAAATAGCTTCTCCAAGATCTCCCATGATATATTCCACCTAGCCAAGATTGTTTGTCATGTCATCCATCATTCTCCATGCCATGTCATCATGCTTGCCATGTCACATTGACTAGGTGTCAAATTATGCCAATCTTAAAGTACATTTGCACTAACAATTATTATAATGATGTAAATAAAATCACTTTACACAAACCCTAAATCTTTAACTATACTTTTTAAATGAGTTGAATCATTCATCTTTCGCATATTAACATTATCACTTGGCATTTGCGAAGATGTCAAGGTGGTCCTAATGTTTTTTGTAAATTAAAGTACAACAAAGTGGAAATAATTTGATATTGAATTTTCCATAAAATGGAAAAGCAATGGAAGTTGCATCAAATCTACCTCTTTATAAGTTGAAATGGGTATAGTGTTTTTTTTTTTTTTTTTTTTTTAAGTTTTAAATCTTTTTAATTGACTTGTTCTGAAATTAACACACATAGATAAAAATTAAATTAAAATATTTATTAATCATTTAATTTTGATTTATATGATCATATATGAAGATCCATTTATGTAAGTTGTATGCATGCAAAATATATTCCTTTATGAAAAAAAGAAAACTCGTATTGGTTATCTCTGCACTGATTGCAATGACATATGAAATTGTGGATGATTACTTTAAGACATTGAACAAACTCATTTTATTTATAGCAAAATCTCCCCGGTATAAATAAATTAATTGATTAAAAGAAAAATAAAAGAGATTGCTACCATACAATAATATCAAGCTCAAACTTTATTTCCTCTACTAAATTATAACCTGTGGTTTATAAAAATCTGCTGGGTCAAAATATAAAAAAACACACAAAATTTTGAGGTGGGTTTTGCAGATGTATCTCTGAATAAATTTAAAATTATATATTTGCCATTGAATAATAGATAATTGTACATATATCTCTGAATAATACATATAATTGCGTATATACCTCTGGGGTTTAAATTAGTTAAAACTTAAAAACCATCAGTTAACAAAGACCAGATATATAAAATTACCATTATATCTTTTGCATATATACATTTGAAATTTTTTTTTTAATTGTAAAATGAAATTGTACGAGGGTTATCTTGGACATTTTATATATCTAAATCTAAGTTATAACCATAGTTAATAAATTTTGATTAATTTATGTTAACAAAATCTAACAGTATGGGTATATCCGTAATTACCTATATTTTTCAGGGGTATATATAATTATGTTTTTTCTGATGGTAAATATGTACTTTTGGAGTGTTTATAACGAATTTTTCCAATTTTAAATGCCAACTATTTAATCCAATAATTTCTTTTGAAAAGGAAAAAACAAATATATATATTGAAAAAAATGTATATTACATGTTTTTGCGAATTATTATTATTATTATTTGTTTTTAATTTCGTTATTCAAAAGTAAAACGGATAATATTCTCTTGCTACTGTGCTCCCCGGAATCTCAGAGCGAGTGAACGGCGGATATGCTGTCTCTAAAGAGGGAGATCCTACGGTAGTAGCCTTCGGGAGCACGATAATGATACGATCCGCCGGCACAAGCAGTAGCCGCCTTGCCTATCGAGGCAGCGTGCGTGGACCACCTGATGAACGGTGGAGCCGCGTCCTTGAATCCCATCAGGTGCTGCTGTCGGATGCGGTCCCCTCCACCGTTCGATCTTCACGCCCTTTGCGGGGCCCACATCACTCGCGATCCTGACCGTTCAAATGATGCACCAGGACCACTCTACTAGAATGGATACTCACGGCGTTATCCGCCGTTTGATTTGGATAAGAAATCGATGGTCACGATTGAAAAGCAGGAAAATCTCCACCGTCAATTTTCATTCTCCTCACGTCGTTATATTTTCCGTCAAATAGATACTTGGGATAATTCCAAAACCATATTTTATTTTTTTATTAATAACGGGAAAAAAAATATTAGTATTTTTCGGGATAATTTTTTTTATTAAAATGAATTAAAATAATTTTAATATTTGTAATGACACACCATTTATGCCCATAGAAAACATGATTCTATGCACTTTTCAAAGATAACACGTGTTACACCATTTTGTTATTTTTATTGTTTTTTGAAATATTAAAAAATTAAATATTTATAGTCAAGTTAAGAAAATTATAAAGTAAGACTAAACCAAATATTTTATATTAAATAATAATTTTTTTCACATCTGGATTGGTTGAGAATTCAACCTTCAAAACAATTAAAAAAAGAAATACCAACTATGAATGTTAGTCCCATGAAATTGCTAGTATATTTCTTGCAAGCAATATCAACTTCCCATAAGTATGATAAACAAATGAATACTTAGTATGAATTATATATTTAAAACTAATATATATATATAATTATATAATTAAGTGCGTCTAGACTTGGCAAACAATTCAATTAAGTTAACACTTATCTTAACCAAAGGAAGTCATGATGTGGCTCATTGTCTTCACATTCTTAGATACTGGCATCTTTATCATCAAATAAAGTAATTAAATAAGTATTTTTTAAATGGCTATTAAGCTAGCTAGTTGGTCTCATTTAAAGTTAATTAGCTTGTCATTGTCTTAGTGCATAACACCAAGGACTATAAAGTGTGTGTATTCTATAATTAATCTAACATCATTAGTTTGTGATTAGTTGGGGAACTCAACGCTAATCCGTGTCACTTTGTACTTAATTACTTCAACAACTCATTCAACAAAAGCGGTTTTATATATTAAAAAAAGACTTATTTTTGTACACATATCACATGTTTGTGAAATCATGGAATTGTAATTGATTTTTTTTAGTTACATAGTTTTGAAAATACTCATAGTTGTTTATTTGTTATAAAATAAGTGTGTTATTTATAATAATTAAAATCTACCAACAATATTAGTTTAAAATGGCATAGACTTCGGTCTAATGGTTTCGAGTTAGAATCATTACAAAAAAAAAAAACATCCATTTGTAGAGCCTTTGATTTTTAAAAATATGGTTGGATTATAAATAAAAAATTAAAAGTTAAAAAATTATTATTAGTTTAAAATTTTTGAAAACTAGGAAATAAATTTGTGTTACGTCATCGATCTCTTAGCCTATTTATATAAGAGCTCTTGTATAGAGTGTTTTTTTTTTTTGGAAAAAACATGATATCAAATCTCAAATCTCATGCAACATAATGACATATGTATTGAGATATTAAATTTAAACGCACACGCATATGTGATTTATTTTAAAGGGCAGACAAAGACACAGTTGATGATTATTGTCTTTTCGTCATGGACTGAGTAGCCTATTTTAATAATTCAACAAACAATCCCTTGCATGGACCTTATCATATATTTGCTGAGAAAATTAATAATTTTTTTTTAGTTTAAAGTTTTTGAAACTAGGAAAAAATCTGTGTTACATCATCGATCTCTTGGCCTATTAGTACAAGAGCTCTTGTATAGGGTGTTTTTTTAGAAAAAAACATAAGATCAAATCTCAAAACCCATGCAACGTAATGACATATATATTGAGATATTAACTTTATAAGAACATAGATATGTGATTTATTTTAAAGGGAAGACAAAAACAGAGTTGGCGATTATTGCCTTTTCGTCATGGACTGAGCAGGCTATTTCAATAATTCAACAAACAATTCCTTACATGGACCTTATCATATATTTGCAAAAAAAAAAAAAAAAAACTAAGAAGATTAATAAAATTTAAATATAAATATAAATTAATTATATTTAAAATTACTGATAAAGTGACAATATTATGATAATAAATTAAATAAAAGACATATTTTCAAGTGTACAAATAAAAAAAATCTAGGTAGACATATATAAATCTACTTAAAAAAAAATTATAATAATATATCTATTCTTCAGTAATTTATAATTATATTTATATATTAATATTATCAAAGAAAACTAGAATTATGACGTCACAAACAGTGGATATGACGTGCGGTGAGAGCACAACTCACACTGCCGACGTGAAGGGGAAACCGTTCCGGCGGAACAATCTAGCAAGAACGTTACGTGCACGTGTCAGCACACAAAAGGCTCGTGGGCTCGAAGTTAGCTGGATTTGAATGGTCTCTGACGTCCGGTGAGTTGGATCGGACGGCCTAGATTGAAGGAGAGAAAAGGAACACTTTTTTTGGCCTGTCTCGCAGTGGGAGGCACGGGTCTGGTCAACCACCGGTGAACAGAACACCAGGCAATAGATTAAAATAAAAGTACAGTAATCATTGATGCAATGTAGCCGGTGAAGGGAAGCATCGAATACAGTGAGGTGACTGTATCCAACACTATTTCAACCAATAACTTTGCGACACGTAATCCCACCACTAATTAAAGATACTTTAATGAAAAAGAGGTTGCTGAAAATTAAGTCTTAATTACTAAAATTATTCAAAATCAACTAAGGAGTACTTTGTTAGCAATTTGTTTTCAATAACAAATTATAATTTCCAAAATTTATTCCACAAAAAAAAATATTTAATTAATAATTTCCATATTTTAAGATTTTTTTTTGTTATTTTAATTTTCAGATTTTATAATAAAATTAATATAAAAACAAAAATCACTTGGTTTAAATAGTTGATAGTACAAAAATAAATTTCTCGTGTGGCATGCTAAGTGGTAAAGATTTAAATTTTTATTGAAAAAATTAACACATAAGTGATGTTGTAACCAATTCACGTGCTACAGAAATAGGGTAGATGTTGTTTTTTAAAATAAAAAATTAAAAAGTTAAATTGAGAAAATAAAAAATAAAAAATCCAGCTTAAAATACGGTAATAAATCAAATAAAACCATAATTAAAATAATTAATATAATAATAATATATACATGTATGATTGATTCCTGCTGTTTCCTATCAAACAGCAAAACCCAATGTTGTAGGTCTTGACAGCAACGTTTGCCTCTCCGTCAAGTGGGAAACTGACGTAACGGGCCGGTTAAGTGGGGCCCATAAAGCAAAAGACTCACGATATACACGGAGACGGGAGACAACGCCGTCAACGCATCCAACCTCGTTTCCCGTTTCCCTTCTCACCATAACGCGGACAAAATCCCGGTTGGGTCGCTTTCCGGGCCGGTCCGGTTCAGGAAAACCAACTACGGTCCGAACGGTTACAGCACGTGGGACCCACTGTAGAGGCACGTGGCGGATGTCTAGTGGTCGGGTCCGTTGGACTAGGCTAAGATGAGGATTACGTTACCCTTGTCTGCTGGAGCGAAAGAGAAGAAGAAGAAGACCCTTCCTTGTTTGAGCTCCTTGTTTCTTGTTCTTCTTTGAGGACGCGGAGAGAAGGGGGGGGAGAAGAGGGAAGCGTGGCGAAAGGGTTTTGAGCGGTTTGGGGGGTGATCTCTGCTTGCTGATCTGGGTTTGGATTGGAGGTTTGCGTGGTTTGATTTGGTGGAGATTGAGGTTTTGTTGAGTTGAAGGGGTTTGTAGGGTTTGGGGATTGGGTTTTGGTGGATTTCAGTGGGGTGTTTTTTTGGGGTTTTGGTTGTTCTTTGTTTGATTTTGGGGTGGTGAAGCTTTGATCTTGTTTGGGGGGGTTGGTTGTGTTGGGAGAGGATTGATTTGGTTGGTGGAAGTCGAAGGGTTTCTCGTTTTGATTGAGTTTGGGTTGTGAGTTGGGGATTTGAGGGGGGTTTTCAGGGTTGGAAGAGATCTCAGTGTTGAATTTTGTAGGAATTCGGGGTTCTTCGTTTGTGATCTTTGTTTATTTCGGGTTTTTGGGTGGTGAGGGCTTGGATCTCTTGAGTTTAGGTCTATTTGCTTGGAGATCAGCCGTGGATGAGAGATCTGGCTCGTAAAACGTGAGATGACGTCAACGGAGGCGCCGGCGAGGGTGAACGGCGGCAATGGGAGGGAGAGTCATCCCTCTGGTGGTAGCGCGCCTGAGGGAGGCGGATACGATGCCGGACGGGGTTTCGGTCCCGGGATGGGCGGGAAAGGTAGGGTTTGGCTCAATATTCACAGACGCTTGTGAAAAGAACTTCTGATTTTTCCTTTTTTCTTTCTCTAACAATTTGTAGAGGATTTTTTTGAGAATATTTTGTTCTCTTGTTTCAGAATCGGATGATGCTCTTTATAGGGAGCTGTGGCATGCGTGCGCGGGGCCGCTGGTGACGGTGCCTCGCGTGGGAGAGAGGGTTTTCTATTTCCCTCAGGGCCATATAGAGCAAGTAGGCCTCTGTCACTCCTCCAGGAGCTCAAATTCATACCTAAACTTTTTTTCTTTCGGTGCTAAAATCGTTGATTGAAGAGTTTCTTCTGCTTTACCTTTTCAGGAAATTTTATTTTTACCTTCTTAAATGCTCGTCCTATTGTTAAGAATTACTAGTTTTTAATGTTTCTGAACTATTTTTCCTTCTTTCCTCTTTTGAATGACCTCCGATTTTCCGAAAATCATGGTTCTAAGGGTTTCTCGGTTCAATTTCAAATTAACTTAAAATTCTTGGGGTTTCTATTATTTCTTCTTAGTTACTTGCATATACTTTTACAGTATCAAATTCTCCATCATTGGTTTGTCCTACCATGCCTGAATCATGGTTTTTTAAGTTCTTTCCAACAATTTCGGTGATTTTTTTTTTGGAAAATTATGTTTTCCATAAATTTTGTGGAGAAATGGCTTCTATTTTATTCTGGTTGTTTCCATCAATTGTTTTGAAAGAGCGGTGCTTATGTATGTTTCATTAGGTGGAGGCCTCAACTAATCAAGTGTCGGAGCAGCAAATGAAGATCTATGATCTCCCATCTAAGATTCTTTGCAGAGTGCTCAATGTTGAGTTGAAGGTGACATTTTTTGCTCTTTCTTTTCCGTAGTACTAAAGTTTTTAAAATTTATCTCCTTGATGACTGCTGACATTTTGTGTTTTTAATTTCAACAGGCAGAGCTGGACACAGATGAGGTCTTTGCTCAGGTGACATTGGCTCCAGAATCTAAGGTTTGGCTTTTCTTCGCATTCAGCATTTTCTCTAACCTATATTTTTAATATAAAGTAGATGATTTTATATCTTAATGCTTTAGTCAATTTTTTTCCCCAGATCGTCATGTTTAATTAGTTAAATTTATTTTATGCACTTCTGGATTTCTTGTCTAATTTTGCAACTATTTGAGATGTTAATTGAAATTTAATTTGTTTTTCAGCAAGATGAGAACTTAGTGGAGAAGGAGAGTTTGCCACCCCCACCTCCTAGGCCGCATGTCCATTCATTCTGTAAGACACTCACATCCTCTGATACAAGTACTCATGGTGGGTTCTCTGTTTTGAGGAGGCATGCGGATGAATGTCTCCCTCCACTGGTCAGCTGATTCTCCCGCCTATGTTTATAGTTTTTTTTTTTTTGTTTTCTATTTCTATTTTAATGCTTGATTTTGGGAGGAGCTGAAGTTCTATATTTTATTTTATGGGATTTTTTATAAAGGACATGAGCCAGCAGCCCCCATCGCAAGAGTTGGTGGCCAAAGATCTGCACGGAATTGAATGGCGCTTCCGGCACATCTTTCGTGGTAACCATCTTTTCATTATTTTGGCGGATAATTTAACTTACATTGCTTTTGAGTCTCCACGGGTTTTTTCTTCCAATTTATGTGCATTTAAATTAAGAAAGTGTTTAGCTGGAGCATAACTAGTGTGTGTCTGCTCTTAAGAAGAGAGATCTCTCTGAAATATTTTATAGGTTCTACTTATAAAATTACCTGAACTCAGGTAGAATGGATCTTTTTACGGTTTGCTTTTGATAGTATTCATGAAGGGGTTTCTAACATCATCTTTGGATGGGTGACAATCACTATTCCCCCTACCAACAATCCAGCATGAGCTGGTGCATATTTTTATAAAAAAATCATCTTTTAAATGAACATAATTAATAATATATAGATACTTATGTATGTATATATGTATTATTATTTAAAAAACTAAAATTTAAATGTCAAACTATTTAATCTTTTAAATGAACATAATTAATCTTTACTAATTAAGTCAAATTAAAGGGAATACCTAATATTTGAAAATGATTACTTTACCATTACCTTTTATTTTATCTTTCAATCAAATGCCACCTAAAATCATCACCAAGCAGCTTGACCTTGAAAGATGAGGCTTTCTGTGTGAAGGAAGCAAGCATGGTAACCAATGTGGTGATATTACTTTCATGTCATGATGTATGGGGTGTATTTGAGGAGCACGGCGGTTGTTTGCATATTCTTTGAAATTAGCTCGACACCTCCTGTGGTTTGCCAAGCTAGAGGTTTTATAGTTATCATGATGAATCTGACCATCTGGTATTTCGGTTTGGCGTGATTCCAACTTCGATTTTGTATACCTCTAGGTCAACCAAGGAGGCATTTGCTTCAAAGTGGTTGGAGTGTATTTGTTAGTTCCAAAAGACTTGTTGCTGGAGATGCCTTCATATTTCTCAGGTTTGAATTTTCCTTCCATTTTGGCATTAGTATGGTTTCATTGCATCTATACTCTTAGCGCTGAATACTGTTTTTGCTCTAGAGGAGAGAATGGTGAACTACGGGTTGGGGTGAGGCGAGCAATGAGACATCAGTCTAATGTTCCATCTTCAGTCATTTCAAGTCATAGCATGCATCTAGGTGTCCTTGCAACAGCATGGCATGCTGTCACCACAGGAACCATGTTTACTGTCTACTACAAACCAAGGTGCGTTTTATCTACAGGAATGGTGGCACATGTATTGTCACATCTAGAGCAGGCAAACATTGTACCTATGCAAGCAATTGTAGTGCAAGTAGTACTTGCTTGTTAGGACGTGGCATACTATGCTCATTATTGTAATCTTACTTAAACTCTGCACCTAACAGGACCAGCCCTTCTGAATTTATTGTTCCATATGACCAATACATGGAGTCCCTCAAAGTCAATTATGCCATAGGGACAAGGTTTAAAATGAAATTTGAAGGTGAAGAAGCCCCAGAGCGAAGGTATAAATGATTAATTCAAGAAATAAACTCCCTAGTTAGCAAGCCATCAAATATAGGCTGCATCTGTAATATCTGTTCTGTGGTAGGTTTACTGGCACTATAATCAGCATAGAAGATGTTGATTCCAACAAATGGGCTTCTTCAAAATGGAGGTGCCTCAAGGTAATATTCCAACATAATTTTTTACTGTTTGACTCAGTTTAACTTGAATGAGATTGATCTTGAATTCTCTCATTTATCCTCAGGTGCAATGGGATGAAACTTCTTCTGTTCCTCGCCCAGACCGGGTTTCTCCTTGGAAAATAGAACCTGCTTTAAGTCCCATGAACCCCCTTCCTGTGGCTAGACCCAAAAGGCCAAGACCACAGTCAATACCATTGTCTTCTGAGTCATCTGTCCTGATTAGATCTGGTATGTTGCCTGCAAGTATGACATCAGAAGTACTGACAGTCTTTCTTTGGAAAAAGGTATAAGCTTCATTGTTTGTCCCACTATAACAGGAACTTTATTTGTTTCAGGTGCACCTAAAGTATCTGTTGATCTTTCCCAAGCTCATGGAATTCCTAGTGTCATTAATGGCCCAGAAATCATGGCCCTAAGAAGCAATGTTACTAATAGCAGTGACTCAGATATTGTTCAAAACCCCGTCCTGTGGCCTACATTACATAATGAGGAGAAAAATGATAGTGGTTCTGCTCAGAGGAGGCTAGGTTCAGAGAACTGGATGCCAATGCCAAGACATGAACCCGTCTTGACAGATATACTATCATTTGAAACTCCTCGAGGAAGCTCGAAAGGGGGGCTTTTCTTGAACCAGACTACAAGTGAGATTAATAGTTCAAGGAATTGCTTTAAAGATCAGGAAGGAGAGTTCAATTTCCTACCAGGCTCATGGTCATTGATGCCCTCAAATTCTTACCTACCCATGAATGATTCAAGCCTAAGAATAGCCACACAAACTAGTGAATCACCTTACCATAAGCCTGGAAATGCTACTTACAGTGGTTTTGGGTGTAAACCTGCTTCGCAAGCTCTTGGTGTGGAGAAACATCCACCACATTGGCTAGCTCATCATCTGTTACCTAATTCTGAAACAGAAGCTGCATCACATCCAAGGTTTGTGAGACCTCAATCTTTAACACCAATCCACCAAGAGTCTGCCACAACCAAAGCAAGTGGCAACTGCATGCTCTTTGGTTTCCATTTGAACAGTACCCCAGCAGTCCCAGACCAAGCATTATCACACATGAATGCAATCCAAGAGTCAGAGCCTGATGTTCACCCAGATGTTACCTTGTGCCAATTGCATCCCCCAGAAGCTGAAGCATGTTCATTGCAATCTAAAGGAACAAAATCAGTTGACTCTTCTCATACGGGGAGCGAGCAGGATTTGAATCCAGCAAAGGATGTTCACAGCAAACATTATGGCGGTTCAGTGAGAAGTTGTACAAAGGTTCATTTTTCTATTACCTTCATTCTTTGGTCTGATATTCAGTATCTGATTCTAACCTTTTTAATTATGTTAGAATGGAATGCTACAGCAAAATCCACAGTTTTGTGACACTTTAGTGATGATTATTATTATTTTTCAATTTATTTTTTAGGTACACAAGCAGGGGATCGCTCTTGGGAGGTCTGTGGACCTCACAAAGTTCAATGGATATAGTGAGCTCCTAGCAGAGTTAGATAAGATGTTTGAATTTGAGGGTGAATTGATGGCTCCCAATAAGAATTGGCTGGTTGTATATACAGACAATGAGGGGGATATGATGCTTGTTGGGGATGACCCCTGGCAGTAAGTATTATCCTCATCTAATCATTTTGCAACTTGTTAATGAACAATGGCGTCGTAACGGATGACTTTCCTTTAATGCGCACAGGGAATTTTGTGCGATGGTTCGAAAGATCTCCATATATACCAGGGAGGAGGTTCAGAAGATGAATGCAGGAACACTCAACCCGAGGGTTGAGAATTTCCATGTTAAAGAAGGGGAAACAGTTGAGAAAGAAAACAATTGAGACCAAAACCAGGGTAAGTGTTTGCTCATACTGGGCCATGTTCTCTATTGTTGTTTTAATCACCATGCAATCGATATAAATACTTTTCATTATTGCAAGTTCAAAGTTAGATTTTCATCAGTCCTCACCATCACGCTACTATACATTTGATAAATTATGTATGTTTTACACATTCACTCTTACAAGGTTTGTAAGATTTCTTGAATATATATGTTTTTGTTGCTAAGCATCAGAATATTTGATATTGATCCAGAAAGGAATAGTTTCTAACATATATATATATATATCTGTAGCAGGCAGACAGTGTGTGGGCATTTGTGGACAAAGCAAAAAACATGTATTGATGGGTCATCATCATATGGTCGGTTCTGTCTGCTGATTGAATCACTTACTCACTGGTAAGCCTCTGGTCTGTGCCCACCACCACCGTCTCTCGCCTTGTCTTGGTATTGGTGGTGCTGTGCTTATTTACTTGATTCATCAAAACCAACCAGCCACCCATCTTATAAATATTTCTTCTTTCTATCTCCTTGTGCCCATCCTTGGGTACCTGATTTATATTAACACCCCCCCTCTTTTCTTCGATTTCTATTTGCTGACCCAGAGTCGTTGTTGTTTGTACCTTGTGCTTTTTCCCCTGCTGTGAGTATAGTAATGGCCCCTTTGAAATGTAGTTGGCTTTTATATCTCCTTTTTGCGTTTCTATTCAGCTGTCTATGTTGAAGGTAAGGTTAATTAATGTGTGAGATATGCAATAGCAATATATATATATATAGCTTTGGCCCTCTGATTGCTAGAATGATTGATAATATTATCATCCTTGCTTCTCTCTTCGTCCATTTTGATTGCAATGTTGGCGCCAGTTTTGTATGTGCAGTAGTATATTATGGTTCGTGAGCAGCTGGTTAAATAAGAACCACCATGTTCTCATTTCCTTCATTGTTTTGGGGTTTGAAGGTGGTGGGAAGAAAGTTGGTGATGGTATCCTCTGAAAATGTACTTTTAAATGATTCCGAATTAGATTCTCGCTTTTTTTTTTTTTTTGGGTGGATGAGATTCTGTAGGTCTAGTTGGCCGCAGATTAAAAAAGGTTTCGACTATTATGGCAGTACAACCAGATATACTAAAAAAAAGCTGCATGTTTATGTATATTTGGCTTTGTTATATTTATACCCTTGTTAATAACCCTAAAATTATGCTTATGTGCATATATACCTACACAAATATCGTAGATTATGTACAATTTGTTTTCATGTCCTTTAAATAAAATTATTCTTTTCAAATATTGGAGAGAATAATGTGGGGGTAACATTTCATTCTTATAAAATACATGTTAAGTTGTATAAATAAATAATCATAATGCATATTCCACCGGGAGCTATGCAAACATAAATTTTTATAAATTTGTATAGGTATATCTATGTATATTTACATAAATGTAAATTTGTCAAATATGTATATGCACCTGTAACTGTTCGCCCTTCATCCAAAAAAGGAACGAACACCCAAATCTAGGATATATATTTCTTGTTTTTTAGCATTCTCTAAATAACCAGTAAATCAAATAATAATAACTATCACGGTAATACAGTTGAAACAGGCAAACACGTAGCCGCGATATAAATGTCACGTGCAAACAGCCACTAGAAAAGCTGCAAAACAAAATCTCAATTAACTAACTATTTCATTCATAATTTAAAACATCGTTCTTTCATGAACCTGCCGTGCATCAATTATCATTTACAAATAGAGCTTTGGTGTTATCTCCTCCTATGCATTAGGATCTCCGTCTCCTCCTCCTGCATTCGTGTCCCCTAATCTCCGTCTCCTCCGCCATGGCTGGCGGGGGCCAGTCCTCTTCTCTCCCCCCTCCTGCTCCTCCGCAGCCCAAATCCTGGGCGCAAATCGCTTCGTCTCTCAAGCATTCCACAGACAGCTCTCCACTCCATAATCCACTTATTCTCAATAAGCTTAAAGAATCGACTACCAGCTTTATCAAGCTGGATAATGAGGCGCTCAGTCGCGGACGAACTCAGTTTCAATATGCTCTTTACGGGAAGCTTTTTGGCAAACCTCCATTATTCGAACAAGTCAAAATTGCACTCCTTGCCAAATGGAGGGATTTCGGTGAAATCCTGATCTCCGATTTACCAAACGGTTTCCTGCTAATTAGATGTCCCTCCCATGCTGTCATGCAAAACCTCCTAACTGGAGGACCTTGGTCTATCAACGGTATAATTTTACAACTTTCTCCATGGAAACCATTCTTCGAACCCTCCTTCGCCAAGCTTAGCTCTGCGGCTATTTGGGTTCAATTCCACAATCTTCCTGTGGAATGTTGGATTGGTGAGACCCTTGAAACCATTGCCAGTCATCTTGGAGTCCTTCTTAAGATCGATGATCTTACTGCCTCCTTTGCTCGATCTAAGTTCGCTCGTGTGTGTATCGAAATTGATCTCTCGAAGCCTTTGTGCCGTGGTTTCTGGATCGGGGATGATGAACAACGGGTCTTCGTCGTCGTGATGTATGAACGTCTACCTACCTTCTGTTACAAATGCGGTTTAATCGGGCATGGGTCCAACTCTTGTAAACAACCGACGTCAAATGGAACCGGAGGACCTGATCTGCCCTTCCACGACACACGGAAGCAGGTAGTCAGTCCCTCCTTGGCTCCGTCTGATTCTGATCAGCATATGGACACCTGCGATAACCAACATTCTAATTGCCCTCCTTCGGAGGACCCCCCTGACTCGTTCCAGATCCCATCGGAGACAGATTACGGTCCCTGGCTTCTTGTTTCCCGGCGGCGTGGTCGCGCTCGCGGTCGTGGTGGAAGCACCCGTGCTGATCACGTGACCATGAGCGCGGCAGCCGACACGGGCCCTACTACTGACATGTCTCGTGATCTGGTCCCTCGAAACTCCCGTGGAGGCTCGAGAGGCTCTGGCAGTGGGCGGCGTTCGTATTCCAATGCCACTCGCTCTCCTTCCCATACCACTAACGTCCTTTCAAAAACCACTTTTGATACGCTCCATGCTTCTCGCTCTATCCCCAGATCTGATGACTCTGCACACCTCAATCAGACCGTTGATACAGCTGCCCCTTCCGTATCTCTAGGAGACTCTTCTGTTTCCCAAGCACCCCCACCACCCGCTCCCCCCAATCAAATCGTTCCTTTTTGTAATCCCATCGACAAGGGTAAAGCTCCTGTCATTCCTCGAGAATCTTCTCCACCGCCATCCCTTCGTTCCTCTCTCCTAACAACTCTTTCTCCCGCTCCCCCCCCCCACCCCCTCCATTCCCTTGTCGTGGAGAAAGTCTCCTCGGCTTTGGATGTTGGCGATATGGATGAGGACAGTGCTGAAGACGATGAAGATTATACTGATGATGATGATGAGATGTCTGACGATGTGTCGCCTGATGATGACGGCCCCGACGACTCCATGACCTTAGTACAGTATCAGGAGGAAGCCCGGCGTGTGGCCCTCATTCGAAAAGGCCCTCAGTCCCCTGAGGTCTCTCCAAAGAAGGGAAGGCTCGAGATCGGGGAACCCAGCTCCTGATCGCTTTCCTGTCCTACTTTGCTTCTAGCTTTCCCAGACAGGAAGTCTTTCCTTCTTCTCTCGTTATTTCAGTTTTTCATGAATATGCAAGCTGCCAAAATAATTTGTTGGAATTGCAGGGGGTTGTTGACAAGGGACTCTTCTTCCCGCATCTTTCGTTTAATCCGCAAGTATAAACCTGCTTTGGTCTGTCTGGTTGAAACTCGTGCTAACTCGGATCGAGTGGACCGTTTCTGTAAAAGGTTGCCTAAGCAGTGGGACTGGGCCTCAATCCTGGCCGATGGTTTCTCTGGGGGTATTTTTGTTCTTTGGCATAAAACAATTGGTATGGTTACTCCTATCGCGGTTTCCCGCCGTGCTTTACATATTATTGTCTCGTCTACTTCCTCCAAAAGTTTTATCATCTCAGTGATTTACAATTCCTCCCGTTTTCAAAAGCAATGCTTACTTTGGTCCGAGCTCTCAAAAATAGCTGTTTTAAAAATCCCTTGGCTCATTTTGGGGGATTTCAACTCCATTCTTTCCAATACTGAGCATAAAGGGGGCTCTTTTTCGTATTATAGACGTAAATCTCGTTTTTTTCTGGATTTTGTCGATTCCAACAACCTTCTGGATTTAAAGTACTCTGGCTCTGCTTACACTTGGTGCAATAACCAGTTTGGCCCAGCTCGTCGCTGGGCTAGACTGGACCGTTGCCTTGCGAATGCAGACTGGAACACTTCTTTTAAGTATTATAATCTTAAACACCTTTCCCGCTCTTTTTCTGATCACTCCCCCCTGTTTCTCACTGTTAGCTTTGTCCCTTCTCATGCTAAGAAAATCTTTCGTTTCGAGAATTTCTGGCTCGATTTTTTGGGGTGTCACAACGCCGTTTTGTCTGCTTGGAATTTTAGGCCTCATGGTAATCCCATGCACGCCTTCTCTCACCTTATCTCCCGCACGCGTTCTAATCTTATCTCTTGGAGTCACAAGGGTGTTAACAATATCGATGCTGCCCTTATTCGTACTGAAGCGGAGATTCTCAATCTTGAACAATATGATAACAATCCTAATACTATTCCTATTCTCATGGATCTCTATGCTAAGCTCTCCGCCCTGCAGAGACAACACAACACCAAATGGACCCAACGTGCTCGTTTTCGTTGGCTCAAGGATGGCGACAGGAATACCAATCTTTTCCATAACTCCGTTCGCTCCAGGTCCCATAGTAATTTCATTTCCCAGATCATTGATTTAAATGGAAACACTCTCTCTTCCCATGCAGATATCAGTACTGCCTTCTTAACCTTCTACCAACACCTCTGGATGTCTCCTACGGTGGACACTCAGTACATTCTAGATGCGCTTCCCTCGGACCTCCCCCGGATCTCTGTGTCTGACGGTTCACATCTCATCCGTGAGGTTTCTCGCGAGGAGGTATATGCAACTTTATTGGATCTTCCTACTGGTAAGTCTCCAGGTCCCGATGGCTTTAACGTGGAATTTTATAGAAATTTTTGGCATATTATTGGCGACCATCTTTACGCTGCTATTCATCATTTTTTTGTCTCTGCTCGTATGCCTTCTTCCTGGGGACGGACCTTTATTGTTCTTGTCCCTAAGAAAAGCAATCCTTTGCTGATTTCCGATTTTCGTCCGATTTCTCTTTGCAACGTCTGTTTTAAAATAATTTCTAAAATCCTTGCTAATCGTCTTATGAACGTTCTTCCTAGCCTTATTAGTCGTGAACAAGTTGGTTTTGTTGCGGGTCGTTGCTCTTTTGATAACATTATTGCGGTCCAAGAAATTGTTCACTCAATTGAAAGAGATGTCAATGGCTTCCCTAGGATGCTCCTTAAAATTGATATTGAAAAGGCTTACGACACTGTCAATTGGTGTGCAATTCTTGCTGTTCTCACCAAAATGAATTTCCCCCCCACTTGGATTTCTTGGATTTCTTCTATCCTTAATTCCAGCTCTTTTTCTCTCCTCATCAACGGCAATCCTACTCCGTGGTTCCATTCCTCTCGGGGAGTTAGGCAAGGGGACCCTATTTCCTCTTATTTATTTATTCTGGTCTCCCAGGTTCTCTCTTCCCTTCTTAACTTTGGTTTGAATAATGACATGATCCCTGGTTTCGATCCTAATCTTAGACATAATCTCAACCATTTAATGTATGCTGATGATTTGCTTCTAATCTCCCATGCCTCTCGTAAAGCTGCTAGAAACATTCGTCTTTGCCTAAACATTTACAACAACCTTACCGGTCAGAAGCCTAATTACTCCAAGTCTCAAATCTTTTTTCCCTCTTGGTTTAACATTCATATGAAGAAAAGCATTTGCCAAATCCTTAACCTTTCTCCAGCCTCCTTTCCTTTTAAATACCTTGGAGTCCTTATCTCCCCCAAACGTCTAGCTGCTCAGGTGTTTCAACCTATGATCGATAAAATTCGCAGTTTATGCAATAGGTGGTCTTGTCTTCATCTTTCTTATGCTGCTAAGGAAATCCTGATCAACTCTTGCATTCTCTCCATCCCCATTTATACCCTCTCAGTTTACCCAATTCCTGATTCCATTCTATCTGAGATTTCTAAGATTGTGCGGAAATTCTTTTGGAGTCGTAACAGCAATGGAAAGGGCATCCATAATGTGTGTTGGAATGTAATTACTGAAGGTAAGCCTGAGGGAGGTCTTGGCATCAAAAACCTTTCAATTGCTAAACACTCTCTTTTGGCGAAACACATTTTTCGATATCTCAATAGTGACAATGTTTTTTGGGTTGATATCATGAAACTTAAATATGGTCACATTAATTTTTGGTCCGATCATGCCCCGTCTAATTGCTCGTGGTTTTTTCGTGGTCTTTATAATTCTGCTTCGCATATTAAGCATTGCTGTAAAATTCATTATGTTAATCCCTTTAACACCTCTTTCATGATGGATCCATGGTGTTTTGACTTACCCATTGCATTCAAGCCCACCTTTCTCAATATGGAGTCTGATTTTCATCAGTTAGGCATCCTGGATTTGGTGAGGGATAATAATTGGGACCTGAACAGATTTAGCTTCATTTTTGGTGCCCAATTTGATCCTTCTTCTGCT
The DNA here is from genome assembly GCA_020875875.1 of Dioscorea alata. NCBI lineage: Eukaryota > Viridiplantae > Streptophyta > Magnoliopsida > Dioscoreales > Dioscoreaceae > Dioscorea > Dioscorea alata. Next base: position 17,821,557 of record CM037024.1, read on the forward strand.
ATGCTGAGTCGTTTGGCTCCTGATTCTGTGAATACTTGGGTATGGTACCCTAAACCGGGTGGCAGTGGCAGAAGCATCTCCTCCACTGTTTACCATCATCTAAATCAAAAATCTCCTGTTTCCGATAATTGGATTGGCTGGAAGTTGCTTTGGAGCATCAGTGTTGCCCCTCGTTTGAAGCATTTTATTTGGCTTTGCCTTAAAGGCCGTCTGTCCACTACCAATTTTATCTACAGCCTTCACCTGGGGCCTGACTCTCCTTGTTCTCTATGTGGCCTGGCCAGAGAAACCATTGACCATCTTTTCGGTCAATGTCCCAAATCTCTCTTGGTTTGGGAACACCTCAGTATTTATGTGAACTTTAATATCTATTTCCCTGATGGTTTCTCCTCCGGAACTTGGTTATCTTGCTCCAATTATTCCCCATTTACTCTTGCTGTCATTGTTGCGGGAGCTTGGTTCATTTGGAAAGCCCGGTGTGACGTCATCTTTAATAACATATCTATGAATTGTATGCTCATTGCTAACAGATCGGTTGCCCATGTTAATGATAACTTTCTCAGCAACTGCTGTCTTCTTGGGCGTCGTCTCATACTCAACAATTTTACCAGCGCTGATGATCACTATCTCTTCACACATGCAGTTCGCAGCGAAGCCGGACAGGTACTAGCCTTTGGTTTTTTCTTAGCCAACACTAACTTTCATGTCTCGTTTGCAGGTTGCTGCGCCCAACCTACAAATGATAATTCTTCAGTTGTCTTGTCCGCTTTAGAAGTTGCTCTCCGCATTGCAATGGAATTCCATCTTCCAGTCAAGCATTTATTCTGTGTTCAACACCACGATCTCTATCTGCTCCATAACTCGGACCCTGTCATCTGCTGGCATCTTCACACCCAGATTTCCAATGTCCGTTTCCTTTTGGATATGAACAGCTTCATCAACATTCACAACGTTCCCCCTGATTGGATGACTCCTGCTGCCATGCTCGCTTCACACGGACTGCTGCATCAGACGCTTAATCTCTTCCTGTTCGGCAAAGATTTGCCGCATTGGATCATGAAAGCTTTCCTTAAATTTGGATTTGTTTTTTAATCCTGTTCATATTTAATTGCTTCTCTTGTTGTCTCCCTCAGTCCCTCTGTTTTATGTCTTCCTTTTCCTTGTTGTTCTTTCTTTGTTTTTATTTAATATATTAGCTTCTCAGTTGAGAAGTTCTTTTAAAAAAAAAAAAAAAAAAAAAAATTATCATTTACAAATAACATAATACATAGATTGGAACACTGGGGAAAGATCAGCATTGCAGTAAGGCGTGCTGTGAATCGGCTGAATTCAATTACCTAAAAACATGGATGAATAATAATAATAATACACTTTTATCTCTAAAACTACAGTACATGTTCACCACCACATCCGTTTACAGTGGTGGGACGCACAGCCGCACCACCATTCTGGAGATCTGTCTCAACTTCAGTCTCAAAGAATGCTGAATGGAGTGCCCTAACGCATTGCTTTGCCTCTCTATCATGAACCACCAGCGATATGTTAACCTGCTGTTTTTTCACAGATGATTAACACAAGAACCTAGTAAAATCTCATATTCTGCTTTAACCTTAGTTTCTCAAAAATGTTACCTTTGACGCCCCTTGAGAGATCATCTGGACATTAACCCCATTCTTACGGAGAACATTGAATGCCTAACATTAAAAAATAAATAAATAAATAACCAAAGGTTGGAGAAACAGATGATAGCAAATATGTAAAGTGGAAGGAATAAACGAAAGATGTTAGACCAAACCTTTTCAAGTATAGAAGAAGAGCGTTGCACATTTCCGATGAGCGAGATTATTGATATGTTCTGAAGGAGCCGTACAACTGCAATTTTTTCTAGTTCTTCCACAACATGATCAAGTTCCTGTTTATATTAACAGAACCTCAGATTGATTTTTAACAGTAGAGGAAACCAATTGTAAAATCGCATGCTTCTGTTGTTGATTAAGACCATTAAAAAGTCAAAGATAGGAGTCTAGGCTATATAGCATTCCTACACAGACTCATGAGGCTAATCAAATATATAGCACCCAGCATCAGTGCAAATCACAGTTTAAAGCAAATTAGTGTATTTGATTAGTAGGATATAGCAAAAGCATTGAGGCAATATAAACACTTGCCTGTTGAATTAATTCTCTGCTCCAAAGTTTAGATGGGTCTAATGTCAAAGATATGCTGACTTCACTGGTGGCTACACAATCAACAGAGATGCCCAGGTCTTCAAAAGTAGAAAAGACCTGCATTTTTTCAGACAAAAATACTTGTTTTTTGATCCCAAAGTCAACAAAACAAACTAAATAAATCAAACACAAATGGCTGTCTAATTCTACCTTTGCTAAGAAACCATATTGGCCGAGCATCCTAGTGCTCACAATGTCCAACATTGTGATATTGGATTTCAAAACTATGCTGGTTAGGACAGCCTGAATTATGGACAATGTAACAACATCATGTTTCCAGTGCTGAGATTTCCTTCAGGAGAGAATTTTGTGAAGAGCATGCTATTATTAACAAAGTAGCTACAAACCTCAGTCATATCCCTTTCCTTGGTAATAAGGGTACCGGGAGCTCGAGGGTTGTATGAGTTTTTCACCCTAACAGGTATATCACTTTCTCTAGCAGGTCGCATTGATTGAGGATGCAGTACCTGCAATAATATATGCCATAAGCATTATATGACATGAAAAATACCGTGACTATATGCTTCAAAAAGAGGACTTCTCAAATAATGAAGTCCAGTATCAGCATATTCAGTAGTAAGCCAATAGTTAACAATAGACTGGCAAGGAAATGTCTTGCATGTCTACATACTTCACATATCTGTCAAAGTGCACTTTGAGTCCTGAACTATAAATCCGTCCTCACCTTGGTCCTAAAACTTGGAACAAGTTCAATTTGGACATGAAATTAATATGGGAAATGCAGGTCCAAGCCCTAAACTATGAAAAGACTAAACAGTTCTACTCCCTATTCAAAAATAGATTTCAATCCTTGGAACAAAACAAACATTGGACATTTTCAAGGACCAATTCCAATAGCTAAAAGTATTCAACACCAACTAACAGAGTAAAAAAAGGTGGCAATTTCACGGGTTTGACGGGTAATTGGTTTACCTGAAACCTAATAGCACCCATTTAAAAAACCTTTTTAAGCTTTTGAATTTTTAATGAAAACTGCAGGTTTGGGATTTGACCGTTCCATGCATGAAACCTGACCTTATATATAAATCTCATGCTTATATAGTATACAATCTGTGAAACTCAAGATCAAATTTTATATTTATTAATATAATAGTATATATTATTGGAATCTTTTAATATTAAATTAGTTAATTACTATTATATTACATTAAATTTAAACAGAATTTCCTTGTACTTTCATACTATTATTTTGCTTATTTTTGCCAAATTTCAACAAATCTAATTAATATTTTACACCTTGTCATTTTTGAAAAGTTTTTACATACACCACTACAAAAATGCAAAATCATGCCCACCCTTGATACATATGTTTATACTCACTTTTAATCTCTAATTACTTATCAAATATAAGATAATTGGTTTTTTTTTACCAATTGTCAACTGAAATAAAATAAATTTTATTTGCTTGCAAGGAGATATACATAAAAACATTAGTGTTTCTCAATAGTATATTTACAAAAATATTCCTCTTTTATGAATATTTGGCTTATGTAAATTAGATTTTTAATAAATTTCATAATGTTTTTGATGATCAATTTATTTAAATTTGTAACATTGATTTTACTATTGAAAATTATTGAACATGTGAATAAGAAATTCTAGACAGGCTTGGGAATTGTGTTTTTCACAAATACACGTGGCATTGCCAACCCTGTAAATAAAAGCATACCTGAGCACCAAAATATGCAAGTTCCGCTGCCTCCTCAAAAGTTAAGTGCGGTACAGGCTGTGCTTTTGGATAAATATTAGGGTCGCATGTTAAAACACCATCAACATCCTTCCAAACCTGCAATTGTAACAAAGCATAACTCTTACAATGGATTTTAGGACACAATAACAAAGTTCGTTGTAAGAAAAACTGTAGAATTGCATTTCGGATGACTAGAATTGAAAGATTAGCACACATAAGCTGAATAACAACAAAGGTCACTGAGACATCTAACATCATTATGCCAAGTTCAAGCAACTAAAAGAATATCTATTTCTTTTATACATATACTTCTGGAGCTGACCTGTATCTCACGTAATCCTAAAGCTTTACCGATAGTTGTTGCCGTCAAGTCACTCCCACCTCTACCTAAGGTAGTCACAGCACAGGACTTCCATCCCTGCAGACGGAGAATGAGATAGATCAAGAACTTCAGCCAATTCTGATCACGCAAAAATAATTATAGCCAGGTGTTGGAAAAATAATGACGGTTAACACCTTTCCAAGAAAGCCTGTGACAACAGGAATTGCAGGATCATTATTCCAATCACTATACAACCTCTTTGCAACAGCAGGGTAAGTTGCTTCCAAGATATCCGCATTTGTGAAATCGTCTGTTGTTATAAAACCAATATCAAATGCATCATACTGCACGACAGTTTACACAGCACGACAATTAGTTGAAAGAAGATAAATCTAATACAGTAAGAACATGGAACAAATAAGAAGATACCAGGCATCAGAATTTGATGATATCACACCTAAGACATGCTAATTAAGAGATGCATGTGAAATGGAACAAATCAACAAATAATGTAAATATAATTAACGTTTATCATAATACAGTTGTGTAACAATCTGCACTTCAGCAATTCAGGGGTGTGACATACACGGGTTCATTTTTATTCTTGTTATTTGAGAACAAAACATAGGTTAGACTCGTTACATTTACTACCAATTTTTTGGGATTATTTGTCACCTAAGGTTGCAATTGATCCTAAAAGAGAGGATTATGCAGATGTTCCATCCAGAAAAGCAGGTTTTCTTGGAATAACAATGACAGTTTAAGCCTTCTGCTACAAGATTGATAAAAGAATTAAATAACCATAGTTGGTTGTCAACAAGGATTCATTACCTAAGGTATTGGTTCAATGCTCCTAAGAATGATGGTGCCATAGAACAGCATGTCTACAAAACATTATAGGCTATATTAGACTGAAGGCTTGGCTTAAGTTGTTCTAGAAACTGTCTATACAAGGATGGTTTACCATCATTATAGCACCTAAAAAGCAACACATAAAAATGATTTCACGATTTCTTTTCAGTAGCATGATTTGCACAAGCTTTAACGAGGATGAATGTAATAGATCCTTACCTGCCGAGCTTTGACACCAATTTTGTTCAAATATGCCGTGAAAATTCTTGTGGACATACACTCTCCAAAAGAAACTAAATAATCTCTTGAACGAAGGGTCAGCTCCTTCATCATGGCAATGCCTTTTAGAAGCTGCTCCAGCTGATCCAACAAACCTGCACAGATCATAAGAAGGCATCTGAAATGACAGAACTAAAGGAGAAGTGCTTGATTCCACTTGCAATTGGCAGTTCAAATGATGATCACTTGATAATCATGAATTAACAACATGAAACATACAATCTGCATAATTTGGCAATTTTAAAAATTAAAACTATATTTCTGATTCTCAGAGGTACATATATATAAAGTTGAAACAATGTTTTGTGAATGGTATCGTATCATTGCTATCATAATAGAGAAAGTCATTATATAATAGCACTTTCATGACAATGTACTAATATTTATAAATAAATAACAGAATTTACCAGATAAAACAGATTTGTCAATTCCAAGTTCCTCAATAGTCCTGAATGAAGGAAACCAGAAAGACATCAAAACACAACTCATCTAGCACTAATGAAATAATGATAGAAACAGACAAAAAAACATACTTCAGATGTAACTCCTTGATGAAGCTCAACTCTTCTAGATCAGATACATTAGATACACCACAACAAACCGCTTTTTCTCCAGCCTAAACCACAAGTGTTAATAATAAACCATTTCGTCAAGAAAACCAAGAAAAGCTTAAATCATCAACGCCAGTTACCAGCAAAAGCTTGTTAGTAGTCTTCCCCATCGCGGAGAGAACAATCACCGGCCTCTCTTCCGGGAAGCTAAGAATAAGGTTTGCGACTTCCTTCATCCTCTCAGCTGAAGCAACTGAGGACCCACCGAACTTCATTACAATGCTAAACTGCTTGGCATTATCATCAAGTTCCCTCTTCAACTCATTTTTTTCATTCTTCTCCACCACGGCCGCCACCCCTGTCTCGCAGCGCACCTTCAAACCCCTCATATTCCCCCATTTATCCTCCTTTTTCTTACATATAGACTTCACAGAAGCCTCAAATCCATATCCGTTCCAAGAACTCCTTGAAAACCCAAGAAATGTCGGCGAATCTTTCACTAACCCGGCTGAATAAGCTCGGGGAACAAATTGAGTAGCAGCAGCCATCATCAACGCTCAAAAACCTAATGACACCACCCACAAACAAGTCCCATCATCAACCACATCCACATCCACATCCAATAAAAACCACAGACATGGCAAGAAAAACAAGAAACCAAAAAACGCCAAAACGCAAAACCACAGAAATGCCAAGAAAAACAACAAACAATAAACAGAAGAAATCATTCCAAACCAACAGAACCCATGAAACCAAACCTCAACACGCCTGCCTTCCCCTCTCGCTAAACACAACAAACCCGCAAAACCAAAGATCAGATCCAAGAAATCAGCACAAAACCCAAAGAAAAACACAAACAACCCAAAATGCCAGTTCAAAAAACCACACAACAACGAACCAAAACGGCAAAACAACCAAAGAAGACCGAAAATGGAGATCTAAACAAGGAAAACAACAACGAAATCATACCTGAAGTTCAAGAACTCGAAGATCAAGATCTAAGAGCACAAATCCCTAGGTTTCTCTCTTCTCGCGAGCCCGAGAGGAGCCGGAGCTCCGACGGAACGAGAAGAGAAACACAAAGCTCCGACGAACAATCAGCGGCGGCTCAATGGAAAGATGGTTGGAATGGAGCTATTTATAGGAAGAGAAAAGAAAGACAAAACACTCCCGCTCGCATCGCATCATACTGAATGGACGGCCACGATTCAAACATAAACCGCGGCGGACCGTCAAAATCATCGGGTCCGCCAACCGGTTCCCGTTCCGGTTCAGTTCGGTTCATCTGAACCGGAAGCAATCAGTGGTCGGTGTCACATGGTTTTTTTTAATAATAATAATAATAAATGAATAAATGAATAAATAATAATTTTTTATTTGTGAAGATTCTTTATGAACATATAAAAACCTTAAAAATTTTAATTGAAATTGGAATCAAAATCGGTGGGCCCCAGTAACCGACAAAATCTTGGAAAAATTGTATAAAAGCCCTTGAAATTTTGTTGAATTCTTTAAGTAATAACTAATAAGAAGACTAGGGGCTTTAGTTTGATAACTTTGATTTTCTAAGTGATGAATATTCCTTGGATCCTTCCTATGAATGGCCATGATTTTTCTTTTGATGTGAATTATATGTAACTTTAACTTTGATAATTGGGAAAAAAAGTATTATTTTGATTATATATATATATAAATTTGGAGTAATGTTGAATTATATTTGTTGAAGGTTCAAAGTTATTAAGGTTGTGAAATGAATTAAAAAAGAGAGTGCATTATGTTTCTATGTCTCTTGTTGTACATTATGAGATCAGAATAATGGTCCCTCATGTCATGGCCAATGGAAAACACAGATCTTGAAAACCAAGGCTTATCTTGTCTTATTGGCACATGATTTAAATGATCATTTAAATAATAGATTCAATCCATCTGTTTATTATTTACTCATAAAATTCATGATAGAGAATTTCTTTGACGTAACTTTGAAAATACTAACATGTTCCATCTACAACAGAAGAGTTAACATTTCATTTTTCTCATAATTTATTGGACTTTTCATTGTTGCATTTAATTAAAATCGGGAGTTTTACAAGTGTAACTCTGAATAATTTTAAAATTACATATTTAGCTCTGAATAATATATATAATTACGTATATATCCCTGGGTTGAAATTAGTTGAAAAATCATCTATTAACAACCAAGAGATATATAAAATAACCATTATACCCTTTGCATATATACTTTGAATTTTTTTTTATTATATTGGTTAAGTTGCACAAGGATTATTTTAGATCTTTTGTATATTTTAATCCAAATTATAACTACATTCCGAACGTATATCGGCAACTATCTATATTTTTCAGGAGTATATATAATTATGTTTTTTTTAAAGTAAATATGCAATTATAGGACTTTTGAGGGGTTTATAACCAATTTTTCTCTTAAAATTCTAACAAACCAGATTGGTTAAATCAATGCAAAATGCAAGGTATATCTATATCTCATATAACCAAATAAGGGAACAAATACTTTCAGAGTTCATGGAGGCAATAAAAAAAAAAAAAAAAAAAAAAAAAAAGACAAAGATAAAAAAATAACCAATATGACTAAACTTGATACAAAATTGAGGTAAACTTGAGCCTTTTTCCCCAGAATCTCAGATAACTTCATGCATTGCAGTAACTTCACATTAATAATTTTTAAAGATTGAGGCTGAAATAGAAGAAGCTCATTGCAGCCATGTAGCCTACAAGATATCAATGAATCAAACACAATGGGTCAGAAATGAAAATAGATGGCCGAAAGAATCAGAGCATTTTTCGTCGGGAACTCACCGTTTGTTCTATGGCATCACAGTTTGTAATCCAGCAGAGTTCAAAAGCACTGTTTTGATGTCTTCTGGCAGAACTCTGGGGACATCCTTGCATTGCTGATAGTAAAATCAAAGAAAACATAATCAGACAATGCATCAATGGTGAGAGAGAAGAAGATAGCAGAAATTAAGAATACCTCAGCGCGATAAACATCCAATGCAAACCCATTGAAACAGCTGATGACTGCTTGTTGGATGTCGAGACCGAGACCATCAAGAGCCCTCATTGTTGAGAGCAGGAGACCAGGCCGCTGCGCACAAAACATATGAATGTTGACGGTTCGACCTTCTCTTACCCTGACTTCAACCTATATTTGGAGGATATTAATCACAAAAGTTTGTGCAACATGATCACCATATGAGCTAGTTTACGAGTTTAGTTCATTTCAAAAGTTCATGCAATGTAACAACCATTTGAGGTAGTTTACGAGTTTATTTTGTTTGAAAAGTTCATGCAAAGTCACCACCATATGATCTAGTTTATGAGTTTATTTCATTTCTAAAGTTCATGCAACATAGCCAGTTTATGAACTACATATGAGCTAGTTTACGAGTTTATACCATATCAAAAGTATGCGCAACATTAGCCAGTTTATGAGCTAGTTTCCTTGTTTATTTCATTTCAAAAATTCGCGCAACATTAGCAAGTTTATGAGCTAGTTTCCTAGTTTATTTCATTTCAAAAATTCGCGCAACATTAACCAGTTTATGAGCTAGTTTCCGAGTTTGTTTCATTTCTTGGAGTTCCTATGAGGACTTACTTACCAGGTAAATGGTCTGGTGCAATCAAAAGCAAATGAAGTCGACAGAGCTAATGAGAGGATCATTAAATCATTCATTCAGATAAACATAGAAAATCAAGTGAGCATTCACATGCTTTTAATACTAAAATTGCAACAGAAAACGACAAGTGGACTTAACTTCGACGTATCAAGCGAAAGATTTAATCATGGCAATGCACTTACCCTTGGTGTTTGACTGATTGGGCTTGCTAATGAGCTTGTGCATAATTCCCCCTTGACACGGCTGGGCAAAGTTGGTGTTGCCGGTGTCAGAGGGAGGAAGTTCATGGTAGTTGTATGCGGAAATGCAGAACTGGAAGGTGCCGTCCCGAGTTCATTGTGAAGTTCATCAATCCTTCGCAAAAGCTCCTTCAAGTACTCAATGGCATCGCCGAGAATAGAGGCTCGATCCATCTGTCAAACAATGAATATTCACCCAGCATTTAATCACAACAAAAAACAAAGATGCAGACAAGTGTTTGTTTCATATCCAAGGAGAAAACAAATGGAATGTAATGAGTTGTGAAAGAGCATATATCAGCGAATGAACACAAGAATTCAAGTAAAATTAGACAAATTAAGCAGCAAAAACAGGACAAAACATAGCACTATAAACTACTACACATTAAAGAAAACAATTGAGAAAGAAATCCAGAGATTTATCAAGACAAACTCAAACAATTTTGTTTGGAATTTTACTGCAGATTAAAGCATGTAAAAGAAAAAAAAATGATCTTTTTTTTAAAAGTTGATACCTTGCTGATCTTTGGAACAACAGAGCGGAGCATGTAGAGCCTGTCATTGAGCTTCTTCCTTCTTCTCCTTTCGGCCAATAAATTCTTTGCTGGTTGGCCCTTCTTCTTCCCCTTCTCCACCACTCCATCGCCATCCCCATTGCCCTCCTTCTCCTCTTTGTTCTTATCCTCTTCATCTGAGTCCCAATTCATCCTGGACCCATCCTCGTCCTTCTCCTGCCCCTCTAAATCCCTAAAGCTCGCAGCTTTATCCATGTCAAGCCCTAGATTTTGTCTCTGCAACGCAACTCGCTTCTGGAATAGAGTGGGCTGAGCTCCCAGAGAAGGGAAGACCTGGAGAGGTTGGAGAATCTTGGACCTATTGAACGTCGAAGAATTTTCTAGGGTTTCAAAGCTCACAGGGTTGGGCACCAAACCGGGGTTTGAGAACTGGGGTTTGGAGCTGAAATCAAGCGAGTTGACGCCCAAATCAGAGGAAGTGAAGCCGAGATCAAAGGAAGGGTCGAAGGGGATATAACTCAAGGAGGACTTAGGAGCGAAAGAGAAGGACGAAGCAGAGTCGAGTGGTGGGAGAAGAGAGGCGACGTCTTGGCGCTGGGATTGAAGGGACTCAAAATGCGGCGTCGCGGAGCTCGCGGTGGCGGAGGAGAAGTACCAATCGTCTTCAAGCATGGTTTTGAAGGATGGAAGGCCAAGACTGAGCTCCTCCTTGGTGAAGCGAGACATGAGGTTGGTCGGCGACCCAGGCTCCGCCGCCGTCGGCGGGGGTTGCGTCGCCCATGGAGCTCCTGCTGAGGGGTTCTCCTCCTCCGTCCAAGACGAGCCATTGATCTGCGACAGCATTTGAGCCAAGAGAGAAGAAGAAGAAGAAGAAGAAGAAGAAGAAGAAGAAAAGCAGCTCCTTTTTTTCAGTGTTGCTATTTTTGGAAGGTTATGAGTCTTATGATGGTGCAGTTGGATGTATATATATATAAAAATGAAAAAAGAGAAGCTTGTTGATTACTATTTTAGGAAGGAGTCAGTGATGCACTGATGAAAGAGAAAGAAAGAGAAGCTTGGGAGGTTTTGGTGTTGGAGAAATTAATGGAGTTTAGAGAGAAAAAGAAAGAAAGGCTTGGTCTTGTGGCAATGAACACCATATAAATATATCTATACATAGACAGATAGACAGACAGACAAACAAAGAGAAGATTTGGTGTTGCAAAGAGAGAGAGCAAAAGGAAGGAAGGAAGGAAGAAGAAGAAGAAGAAGAAGTGGGTTTTTTGAACGTTAAGATGTAAGGCAAGAAAATGTCAGGGGCTCTGTGTTGTATATAAATGGGAGTGGGTAGAGGAGAGAGAATGAGCATATATTTTACCAATTGTTAATTATTATTTATTTATTTTTTAGATTGTTATTATACCTGACTTTGTTTTTGTACTCTTAATTATTGAATTTATGGTTTTTTTTAATGTCTTAATAAATACAGTGAGGTTCATTTTTTCACCTTTACTTTATAGTTTTCTTTTAAAGAACATTTATATTATTATTATTATTTTGCAAGCGTTGAAGAGTGTCTGTGTGTGGATAGTGTGAGTATCAGTTATATGTTATTGTTGTGATAATGATTGCTGTTAAGAGAAATGCATGTGTTTACTTGCGTATTGGCGTGTGAATGTACTTGAGTGTTATTCTGTCATGACGTGGTATAAGCTATCTATCACTTATATATATATATATATATATATCTATATATATGCAAAAAAAAAATCTTATTTTTCAACCCTGGAGCAACATAGACAGGAATAAACAAGTGAAATGATAACGTTGAAGTGGTCGTGTAAAACGAGTCAAGAGTCAAATATTATATTGTATAAATATAGATATAGATTTTATATTTAAAAATTCTAAAAAATAGGGGTTTTTTTTCCTTACATACAATCAATAATTTTCTTCTTCTTATGGATGGATGGTGTTGTTTGATATTTAAAACAAATAATTTAAAAAATAACTAACATTCCGATTGCGTACTTACTTTTTATAGTTGCAGTTTAGTTTACTAACACAGTTGCATAAGTTCCAATTACAATGATTCAAGTGGTGTTGAAAAATCAAACTTTGAGATCTATGTTTTTTATGGATGACGATGTTTGAAATAAATTTTTTTTTTAAAATGACTAAAATTCTTATCGCGTACTCATGTCTTATAGCTACAGCTGAGCTTACCAGCGCAACTACACAGAATTAGCCATAACTTCTGTTTGAAATTGGGTTTTCTCCTCCAGCCTGATACTTTATAGTTATAAAATGATGACACTGAAACAAGCTAAAAAAAAATCAATTACTTGACAGAAGGATTTATATTTCAAGACTGGTAAAGATCAAATTAAATCCCAATATTTACAAATCTTGTGGGTCTCCAATTTATCTCCAATCAAAAGAGAGACGAAGATTCAATGCATTAATTTGCAAGCTGTTAATTACACTTGAGAGAAAATGGCCCGACGGTTTTAGTTTCCATCGACTTCCTCCATCAGTACATGGTAGAAGCTTCAACTGCAGATCTGAAATCAATGAGAGTCACAATGCCATTGCCGAAACCGGCTACAACTTTATCATTTTCCCTATTCCAGCTCACATGGTAGATGATGGCACCACCGCGGCTGTATGTTTTCAGGATACTACCGTCTTTGACTGACCATATATGCAAATGCCGATCTTGGGATCCACTTGCCAAATAGTTGCCATTTGGGCTAAATGCGATAGAGTATACAGCTTCGCTGGTGTGCATTGCAACATTTTATAGTAAGTGGACATGCAATCATACACTTACATATGAACAAACAAATAGAAAGCAAGGAGAGGATACCGGTGACCATTCAGAGTGCGAAGAAGATGGCCTTTGTGGGCATCCCATAATTTGATGGTTGAGTCACCCGAAGCACTGAAATTTGACAGAATCATAAGAAATTGTCAATATCTATGAAAAGAAGATGAGTGTGGTCTTGAAAGAAGTGGGTAGCAAAAGAATGGAAGAAACGAGTGAAAATCTTCATTTTTCATAGAGAGATGGATGCCCATTTACATGCTCAGATTACCATCGCACTTCGACACAGAAAAAATTGCAGTACTACCATGAAGTAAGAAGTTAATTACAAGAAGGAAAAAACCTAAGATATAATAGAAAATATAATGTACCTTGCAAGCACTAATTGTTTATTGGGATTGATTGTACCCGGGCCAGTGGGACTCCATTTAATAGTGTACACTGCCTGGATTAGTGGTTTCTTATGAGATCATTAAGAAATAAAGTGGAAGAAGAATGACCAGTGAAAGCGTAAAACCTCATGGTGTCCTTGGAGATCATGTAGACACGTGCCCAGTTCCAGACTCCAAATCTGACAGAATTTCAAGATAGGGCTGATTATATGAATTGTATTTGCACTAAAAAGTCTAACAGCAATCAATAGAATGAGATTTTAATCTGATGTGAACCTAGGAACCGAGACAAAATTAGGTGCTTGAAGAGTGTGTGTGTCTGTGTGTGTGTGTGACGACACATGACATGCTGTTAAAAATACACCAGGGTTTTCTGATAAACCAATTACCAAATCCTGGACATTGCATGATATGATATGGTTAATGAACTCCACTTCTTAATCGGGCACGAAAAGCTAATAATAAGAGGAAAAGAGAAAGCCAAAGTATTGTAGAGGATATGTCTAATGGCAAATTGAAAGTTTGTATATTTGTAAGCATTTGCATCATAAATTAAATATGCAAAAATATTAACTTTATATGAGTCTGCACACAAATAAAACTCATGTACATAGGAAATTTTAGGATCATGTAAGATAACATAGCTTTTATGGAGATATCCATGGGAAAAAATGAATAGCTAGGCATTTTGTTGCAACTTGAAATAAACATCAAAATAAAATTTCATTTCAATAAAGAGTGTTTACCTTTACAGATCTGTCATCAGAGCAGGAAGCCAATAATGTACCAGTCGGGTCCCATTGGATAGCATTGATCTCATCCTGAAATAATATTCCTTTTGTCAGTAAGAGTTTACAAACTAAGGTTGGAATTATTGACTTTGTTTTTAATAATAGATGTCAAACAAAACACAGAGGCAGCAGAAATTGACACCACATCTAGGAGCATGAACATTGTTAATGGTGACTATCTAGAAAATGACTGATTTTTCTTCTCAGAAGCAGCCATACTTACAAATCTACACAACAGTGTTTTTGCCATCTTATCACTAGCTATATTTCCAGGACAAGACATGCCACAGGTTCCAAAGAAGTGATAAAGTGGACTAACTTAAGAAGCCAAAGAATAACAGCAGAAGTGATCTGATAAGTTATATATTCATTTATAGAACACTATCTGTAAACAAGTCAATTGTCAGCATGCATGCCAATATAAAAATATTTTCAATGTTAAGTTGCCATCACAGCTGGCATTACAAATACCAACGGACTGAAAATAGGTAACAAAGTCTTGAAAGTTTGGTTAGTGGGCATTGTATATGATAAAGCCTGCTCCAATTCAAGTTCTGCCAAATAATGAGAAGGGTAAACTTGAAAGGAAAATGGTTTCATACAAACATGAAGGATGACTTCAGATCTACAAATCTTTTGGGAATGTGGAATGACTAAATAAAGTAAATTTTAACATATTAGTCAATGATTTGAGTGTTGAAACCTGATGTTCAGAAAAAGCATAAACTGGCTGGGACTCTCCAAAGCTGCAAATGTAAATCATCTTGTCTTCTGAGCATGTTGCAAATGCTGTATTGTTTCTAAATTCAACAGATATCAATGGTGCTGCAAAAATAGATATCATGCGCATGATTCTACCAGAAGAGTACCAACAGCAAAGCATAGAAAACATAACAACTGAAAGAACTCACCTGAATGAAATGCAAACTGTTGCTTACACTCCCATGTGCCAGTGTCCCAGAGAATCGCAGTGTTGTCAAAGCTTCCAGTGAGGAGAAGATCACCTCTCTTGTTCCATTGTAAAGAGAAAATAGATCCTGTATGTTTTTTGAGTATCTCCTCTAATTTTCCTGTTATATTAATACAAGCACAAGACAAGACAGTAAAAAAAATGTCCACACTCCAAGTGCACAGCTAGAGGTGTTTTGAGAGAAAAGTGTGACAAGTAGCTTAGCATTTGAGATGCTAGGACAAAAGTACCACACTTACAAACAGAAGAAAGGGGGTAAACAAGAGTTTGAAATATCAACTCATCCTTGATGATGGAAGGATCAAGGTGTATGCTCATGCCAACAATTGCTAAAATTATTGATAAATTATTGATCACATAGAAAGCAGTTATGATTTTATTAGATACAAAGTAAATGCAAAGCAAATTACCATTCTTCCTCCAAATACTCGCTTGCCCTTCATATGAACCTGTTGCAAGCAGTTCCCCTTCTTCCTGTTAGATAGATATTTATATAGAGCATTAATGGATGACAAGTTACTAAGAGGACTCCATGTAAAATGGAAAAAGGATTACATAAAGAACAATAACATGAACCAAAACAAAGTGAGACTCACATTCCAAGCAAGTGCTGTGACTGCATTGCTTTCATTATTTATACTAAAATTAAAATGATTTAGAACATGCACATTTGGAGGTGAACTATGCATACTGGAAATGCAGGGTCCATTTGAAATTTCCCAAATTCGTGCGGTTGAATCTGAAGAGCTATTAGTTCAAATCAAAAGTTAAATTCCACAAATCATGGACAAACAGCTTGAACATGGATGTGCAAACTTTAGCTATACTTAAATATCGTAAAATATTATCAAGTGTAGTCATTCAGAGCTTTTACAACAGATATAGATCCAATAAAGAGAATAACCCCTGGATTTCACACTATTCCATGAAAATAGTAGCTAATCTAAAACCAAACCCACACTTTGATGGCTAAAAAATCCATCTGAAAGGATTTTTTTTTCATTGGACTATACAGAATCAGTTGTTTAACTAGTTAGTAGGGTGGTCAAAGCGGCGTAACAGCTAATGAACAAAATCAAAGAGCTTCAGGAATTATAAAATGAGAATTTCTGCACATAAACTAGTAGAACTGAGATAATTTGCAAATAAATACAATGTGCATCATATCAATGTTATATAAAAACCTAGAACATGGAATTTTCATTTGTTCCAAACTTCAATAGCATGCATAATTTCAATAAAATTAACCAAATACACCCACCCAGATGCCAGAAGAGAACCAGTTGGGCTCCAAGCACATGCAATAACCTAAAGCAGGACCAAAAAGCATAAATAGAGCTGCTTGAGTGAAATTTACTATGCACAACCAAATGGTATTCAGGAGTATTATCACAAGGATTATCAATCAAACCTCAAGACTATGTCCTTCCAAAACATACAGATCAGAGTCAGAAATCTCACAACTGGGTGATACCAAGCTAGGAGTGAAGTCCATTGGTGATGGCCCTATAAACAGTAGAAAGAGTGATGATAACTGATTAACAAAGAAAAAAAGAAAAAAAGAAAATGAACACAGTTGACATGTTAGTCAAGATTACTGGTATTGCAATCAGTTATGCAAATCTAAAAGAAGAGAAAAACAGTGAAATTACCGAGATCTTGAACTAAATAACAGAATATAACACACTAGTAACTCTTCTTGATTATGGTGTAGGATTTACAAAAAGCTCTGTTTTCTGAGTTAGTAAATCAAAATAAAGGTAGTATATGAGCTATGATGAAGAATATAAACGTGTTCTACCTTCATTTCCTTGTCTATGAACTTGAACGTGCTCAGTATCTCTTCCAAAACGATTGCCTAGCTCCTTAGCTTTTTCCTTCTTATTGTTAACAATTTGTTTGAGGCTATGAACATCTTTTGTGAGAATATCAATAGGCTCAAGATGAATATAGTCACCATCAACGTCCACATCACTCTGCAAGTATTAAAAAAAAATCAAGAAAAAAAGAATCCAAATAATAAGAAATACAAAGCGCTTGTCTGATAGACAAACCACCATCCCAAAGTCGAGAGGAATAAAGACGCAAAATCACTTACACTGTCCATGTTTGCTTCCATTTCTGAATACTGAAAACCTTTTGCTAAAATTGTAATAAGGGCACCAGTGCGGATTGAACTTTCATCAATAGGGTTCTTAAACTCTGGCTGATGTTCCAAATTAAATACAGTGTGTGAGAAACCTGAAATGAATGACTCAAGCAATATAAGCCCCTTGAAAATTTCTCCAACATTCAATCTACTCTATCTTACAAGTGACATAATTAATTATAATAAGAGACTCTGAGGAGAAAGAGAAAAGAGCAAATAAAAGCAAACCAGAAGATGACAGCAAACTTTTACAGTTACAATATTTCATAGCAAGAGAAAGAAGAAAAATGAAGTAAAAAATAAAGTAATAACTAGTACCATAGGTATTGTAAAATAACTTCTTAATAATAACAGATAGTCAAGAAACAAAAAGTACAAATAAATTGACGTTGGCTAACTGGAAGGATCTCATTCAGGTTTTATCACATCGAGGACATTTGCCAATTGGTTTTTTCAATTGAGCAGGTTTGGCATGCCGCTCCAATACCATTTATATTATATAGTCAACATTCCAAGCAATAGACCTTAATTATAAAATAATAACAAAGGAAAATAAAATGTAAAATGTAATCAAGCTAGAGGAACAAAGGCAAGAGCAAGCAAGGAAGATCTTTTATTTGTGAGTTTAGCTTGAGAAGATTCCTTTTTTATTCTTTTCCAGTTCAGGCCATAAAACTTAAGTTATTCACGCCTTCCAGATGGAAAATTCATAAATTAACACTTTTTATACCATTAAATGCATCATTCCAGATTTAAGGAGGGAAAAACAGAAATTTTGGCTAAACTTGCCACAAAAGTTTTCTTACTCATCATACCATTGTTAAAATATGCAGTTTTTATATGGCTATAAAAACCGCAGTCTTAGTGCACATAGTGTCCATTTATCCTTTGTTCTAACATAGAAATTCAACATTGCCCTCATCCAGAAAAGAATTTACAAGGCCACTCAGATAAATCCCACATTCATATGCTATTACTAAATACAAATGCTAAAAGAAGCATGATTGTAATCAAGAGTCAGACAGTCAAGGCATTTGGTTGCAAAACAAACAAAATGCTGCCTAGTTTTTCTTTTCTTTTCTTTTTTTTTAACTTTCTTTAACCTTGTGAAAATTCCTGAAACCCTTACCTTCAATCCTCAAAACCCCAAACATTCATTATGAGAGCAAAAGAAATTCCACATTGCCGTCATCCAGAAAAGAATTCACAAGGCCACTCAAATAAATCCCACATTCATATGCTATTACTAAATACAAATGTTAAAAGAAACATGATTGTAATCAACAGTCAGACAGTCAAGGCATTTGGTTGCAAAATAAACAAAATGCTGTCTAGTTTTTCTTTTCTTTTCTTTTCCTTTTTTTTAAACTTTCTTTAACCTCGTGAAAATTCCTGAAACCCTTACCTTCAATCCTCAAAACCCCAAACATTCATTATGAGAGCAAAAGAAATTCCACATTGCCGTCATCCAGAAAAGAATTCACAAGGCCACTCAGATAAATCCCACATTCATATGCTATTACTAAATACAAATGCTAAAAGAAACATGATTGTAATCAAGAGTCAATACAGTCAAGGCATTTGGTTGCAAAACAAACAAAATGCTGCCTAGTTTTTCTTTTCTTTTCTTTTTTTGTTAACTTTCTTTAACTTTGTGAAAATTCCTGAAACCCTTACCTTCAATCCTCAAAATCCCAAACATTCATTACGAGAGCAAAAGTGTACCCAATGATCAACCAGAAGTAGGAAGAAACCCCAAGAAACTCCACAAAACCCCTAAATTCATTATGAGCACTAAAAAATCCCAACCCTCTAACAAAACCCCAAATTTAACACCCAAGATCCACAAACACAACAAAATTCATTACATAAATATCATTAAAAATCACAAAACATCAAGAAAACCCCTAAAAACAAAGAAATCAATAAAAAGAAAACCAGAAAACCATTAGAAAAGAAAAAAGGATAAACCTGAATCCTTGAGGTATCCGAAGACGAGGGCATTGATCTGGTCGGAGGTGACCTCAAAGCGGGGTTCGTCGGGGAACGCAGCCGGCCGGGGAGGGGCCGGCGGCGGCGGAGGTTCATGGAAGCGAGGAAATGGAGGGGTACTCAAAGCTCGTTGCCAAGGTTTTCTTTTTCTCAGATTATAACGTTCGCGTTTCTCTTCCTTTCTCGCGAGTGCTTGACTTCGAAGCTTGTAAACGCGTTTCTCATCCGATTCCATGCTGTGACTCGGAGTTGGATCACTGACTCTCTCTCTCTCTCTCCTCTCTCTTGCCTTGAAAACAAAGAAATATGATTTTTTAGATATGTGCTATTATTTTTCGGTATTTATTTGGATTAAAAAAATTATTTTTTAGTCTCTGAGACTTTTGAAATATTCTAATAAATCTCTCTGACATTTTTCAATATTGATAAGTCCAACTTTTTTGAGTTTTATATTATTGCACCGCTCTCGTTACTCTCGTTAGTTATATTTTTTTTAATATCCCAAAACTACTCTTGTGTTTAGAGGGAATGTGGCCTTGATAAGGAGAAAATTTAACCTCCCGGTTTTTTTTTTATATGATTGGGCGTACCTTGATGTCTTACAAGAGAAGCTTCTCCACCAGTTTCTTCTTATTATCCTCCTCCTTCATTGGCTCTACTTGTTATGTTCTGGTCGTTGCGTGGCTGACTTGTTGGAGAAGCATCTTAAAAAGTTCAACTTGATTTCATTTATCAACTTCAACTTCAACTTCAATTTTTCTATTGGACGTGGGAAACTTTCCCCGTAGTGAAGGTTTCCGATTTGGTGAAGAACCTTAAGTGAAAGTGGGTTAGTTTATTGATGTTATGATGTTATGTGAGTTTGTCTTTAATTTTTCCCCCTTGTAGGCCTCAGATGGATACATTTATGGTATTGCGAAGTACAAGGAAGATGGTTGTATCGTAGGGTTCTCCATTTTGTTTAAATCGGAGTTTGTATTTGATGAAATATGCACACGCTGGTCCCTTCATTCTCCTTTGGTAAGGGTAAAGTATTTAATCCCTGACGAGAAGAATATGACAACTTGCATTAGCTCAAACAGTGATTTCTAAGGAATGTGCAACATTCACTATGCGTTCAAGAAGAATATAGTTAACATGGTGGTCGAGGTGGTTGACGAAATGATAGAGCATCCCTTCTGGTCGTCAATGCCGTTGTAAATCCCGGCCTCTTTTAGATTTTACACTCTTTTCAATTTTTTAACTCTCACTCATCGAGTTAAATTGGGGTTAGTTTCTCATTTGTCGGTTTATTATCTTACTGTTTTAGTTAAAACCCACTCTAAGTGTTTACTAATGATCGTTTTTGTTTATATAATGTAATACTTGTTCATTTACGGCCGTTTTTGCTTATATAGTGTAATAATTGTTTATATACGACCATTTTTCCTTACATAACTTACTAATTATTTTCTTATGCTCCCATAATTAGTGAACCAGTATCATAAAGTGCCTCATGTAACCTAAGCCTCTTGGTGCCAGCGATGCCATGTGGGGGAAGCCATAGCACCACCTAGTTCTTCACGAAATTATGAGAATGACATAACTATGGTTAGACAACATTATGAAAATGCAGAAAATTTCAAGGAGACATTGTTTGACTTCACTATCAAACGTAATTTCAACTTCTGTTTCATAAAAAACGATAAACAGAGAGTGGTTGCCACATGTGCGGCCGTTGGCTGTCATAAGCTTTTGACAAACGGGAGTTGCACTATAATCATTGTAATGAAGTTGGTTACAATGGAGTTACTTGCAATGAGGTTATTGTAGATTGAATGTTCAAACGAAACTATTTTGATATGAAATGTTATCTCCTTATCCATTTTATTATGATACTCACTTTATAGTGACTATTATGTTAAAGTAATGGCCAACTTATGGTTATAAACAAAGACTTGTGAAACTGATCAAGACAATTAATAAATTGAGAGAATGAGATGAATATGTACAGGATATTGAGAAACCATACATGACATGCATGATTCAAACATTAATGCAAAATACCAAAATGGAAGTTCTAATTTTCATCAACCTAGAGATGATAGTATCTTGGAACAAACAATGTAAAGGAAGTTTCAGATTTGGGTGGGTCTGATAACATTAGTTAGATAATCATAAAGTAGATAATTGTATTTCATTCCAATGCATTTTTAGACCCCTCGGGTGGGTTAGTTAAAGTCTCAATTGTTCTAGATGTGGGTGGGCCGGGGGGAGGGGGGGTGGGGGGGTCTATGGCCATGTTATCTTTTGCAGTTTTTAGATACCATGCTCTCGACAGGATCCTCTTCAGGGACATGGGTGGCACTAGCGTTGTCAGTTGCAAGTTCCTTTATATCATTAGCTGTAGGGTTTTCCTCTTCAAAGTGCGCAGTATCCTATTTCACGACTGGGGTGTGTAGTATGCCATTTGCAAAGATTCTCGTAGCATACACAAGCAGATAGAATGCCACATCACCAATTGGCAGCTGAAGTTTCTTATCTTGTAGTATCAATTCCATAAATCATATTACATAAATAGGGCAATCCAAACTGTCCACCCTTTGTTGGGGACAATTGCGAACGTGCACTAGCTGGTATGCATTGGTGTCAATGACGACAAGTTTTACTTTCAATAAATTGTCAAAAAGCAAGTGCTACATTTCATAGAAGAAAATGAAGGTGTGAGTCAAAACAAATAACACAAACACTGAGAGAATAATTAAGTTTTATGAGTAACCATTGCAAGCGCATCTTTATCGTAGACATGACTCGTAAATGAAGAGTAATGATGACATTCCCACTTTTCTTTATCCAAAAACGAGAAGATGGTAATACTTGTGTAGTATTATCGGCATAAGGACAACATCAACAGTTGTGTATTCATCTAAGACGGGGGCTAACAATTTATTCAATCCGTCTTCAGAATAAGGTCTCTTCGACATGGCAAAGCGACATTGGTCTAGTAATCGTGGCCGGTTGCTTAAATTGGCCGGGGAAGTTCCTCAAAGAATCATGTAATATCAAGACAAATGCGTTAACAATGTCATCAGGGACCATATGCTTCCCTTCAACCAAAGTGTGAAGATGTTCACGACTAGTATGGCCGAATTCGTTGCTCGAAACATATGTCCTACACTAGTGGGGAAAGGAATTAAAAACCGTTACTAGTATTTATGAACAAACAAAAAGATTACAAATTGCATACCAATCGTACTAACCATTTATACATACAATTGAACAAAAACTGAAATATATGAAAAGTAACATATCAATTTGATTAGGAGGCTATATACACAACGGAAACAACAAAATCTATATAGTAAACTAAAAAAATAAACAAATTAAAACTAGGAAAACACTTACGCATCCATCCGGCAATTGAGGAAGACTGACAACGTCATCTGTCGCATCTTGTCCAGCTGTGAAAACCCTAAGGTCGCTTAGTTGGAGGGATGAAATTTGTCGGTGCCTCTACTAGCTTCGCAATTTCATCTGTATCATCGACTTGGTTATTATCTCCATCGGCTGAAGGTATCCCACTTTTAAGGGATGTGAGTGACTCTATTGCTCTCTCAATGGCATCTAATGTGTCAAGGTTAACTGCAGTCATCTCAGATTGTGGTTTTTCATCATTCTTTTTTCCCTTCCCTAAAGGGGGCAACCTTCTTTGATGGGCGGGTTCGAGTACGAGATAAGATGCGGATGAAGCCGTTGCAGCACTGGTGGTGAGGGGTCTGGTATAATGTGTACCCTCCATTGGGCCATTGATATAAGGTTTATTCTGTCTTCGCTTGGGTGCATTCCGTTTCAACCATTTACTTTGGGGGTGTGTGTAAGTTCCTGATGAGAAGGATCAACATTATCCTTCAATTCTACCTTTGTCTTAGGCAGCTTCTCCTTTTCACTGTTTCTACTGAGCTTCTCCTTAAGTATACTGGCTCTTTCTTTAAATTCCCTAACTTCATTCAACACCAGATCTAGTTTCTCGTCATCATTAACCTTTCCTTTACGGCTTGCAGTGGAGGAATGGTGGCTACAGATCCATTAAGGACTATCTGGATAGATATTTCGTCGACTCTTTTTCAGAGCTTGCTTTCCTATTACTACTTCTTTTCCCTTTCCAAGTCTTGTCTTCACCAATCTTGATGACTGTATTGTTGTGGACGATTCTACAATGGGTCTTCGTGTGGTCTTGCCGTCAAGTTTTTTACTGATAATAAGGTCAACCTCATACTCATTCTCTGGGGCTAAAGCAAAAAACTAGTGGGAAATACCAATCATTAGTAAATACCGACAATGATCCACATAAAATAAACAAGTATCCAACATACACAAAATTGAAGCTATTTTATAAACATTAATTGCTCATTATAAACAAAAACTCAAATAAGTGAATGGTAAGTCATGATATAAATGCGTACATGTTGTTTTAAACTATCAACTCATAATCTCAACAAATTATACACAACATAAAACATAAAGTTATATAGCAAAGCATTAATCCGGTAAAATAATTAGTTGACACAATTTGTAAACATTTATAGATGATATGAACAGTAAAGAACTTACTTCCTGTCCTCAAGTGTCTCCATTAGGGCTTCAGCATCAAATTGTTTCTTGAAACTACTTTTACTGTAGCACAGAATGCATTGTGATTTTCCATAGTAGGTCCTCTTCCACATGATGAGCTAACCATGATGGTGTTGAACAAGTGGTTAGGAAGAGCAACAATCCCATAATGTATATCAATAAAAGCTTAATAAAATTTTCTTCTTCCATGTGATCTCTCTTAAGGGCCATGTCCTGCAATACCCTGACCAGACAATCCTTGTTTCTGTCTACTCCTTTTGTGAAATATTCCTTTTCCAGCCTGCAACATTCCTTCTTCCTTTTAAACTCTACAACAATGCCTTTGCACCCTAGGCCGAGTAAAAGGGATACATCCTCAACCCTGAAATGCAAATGGCTCTCCCTAAGTTTAAATGTTTTCGTCAGCTCATAAAAAACTTGCATCAAAATGTTTAGTATACTACGTTCTTGCACTATGGGTTCAATGTCCATCAGATGGCTAAACGGTGTTTGCTTCAGTATGTCCTAGTGCCTTCGCGCCATCTTGTCCCTCAGTTCGTGTATAATGTCTACAAGTGGTGCTAAATAGCACTGTCCATTCACAAGATTCCCGGAACCACTTGGCATAATGTGCCATTGTAGAACAAATCAGTTCATGTTTGTAAACATATTAATGGAAAAGGTAAACAACACAAGCACTATATTGTAGATTGAAGTGAGGTTTTCAACAATTCACACTATACAGTGAACATGCATATAAGTAAATGACATATTTGGTGTTAACAGAATGACAAGATGCATTGATTCTATATATACACTATGAATATAATGGTCAAATCAAAATTTCCAATTGAAATAATAGTAAATGCACTAGTTCTCCAATTGAAATATTGAGTTTTCCAATAACTGAACAAAATTGGATATATATACACAATAATTATTAAAAACTAAACAGAACACACATTGAAATGGGATTGTTTTGGAGTTTAATTCACGACGAGAGGGATCATATGCACATAGAATGGTATTATAGGATTAACTCTCTAGATGTAATACCTTACTCAATTGTTCACATAATCTATAACATTTCCCCACGGTGACAATCAATAACACCTTCAAGAACACAAAATTTGAATGGAAAAAAGGGTAAACATTATATTTCTACAAATTGAAAGAAGATGTCTAGATTACAAATAAAATTCGATTTATCTTACTGCATATAATATTTTCTATGAAAGTCCATGCGTCAATACTAATACTTCACTCACAATATTTGAACAAGAATGCAAGAAACTAATAATGTATCTGGAATACTTATCAAACTCATTCACAAATTAGAGCATAAGAACATGAGTTCTATGAATTGATAAGCAAAAGGGTTGCTAGATTGGGTGTTACCGGGCGTCGAACATATCAGGTTTGAGGACAGATCACTTATCTTCTCTGTCGCGATGAAGTGTGGCTTCAATCAGCAAAGGAAGGCTCCAGCATCAGGGGGACACTCACGGTGTTTTTCTCTCAATGGTGGATAGTAAGATCTCCGACAGTAGAGAAGTGGAGAAGAAGATGAAATTATTCTTTGATTCCTTGGGATGTGAACAGATTTGACTGGTAGGATGGTTTGAAGGCTTTGAAAATTGGACAGTGCTTCAATGGTAGAAAAGTAATATCACAGCTATTTTCACACTGTTATCAGGTGGTTGGACTAGGAAGTTATGGGCATGATAAAAGAGGGTGTCTTTGGGGATATGTCAAAATCAAAGGTTCTTTTGTGGTTATGGTAAAATATTGGGGGTTATTTGAACAATTTCTCTTTGGATTACTATTTATGATTTTTTTTTTTTAATTTCACAGAGCTATTTATTTGAATTATTTTTGGGGCACCATTATTTTTAGATATATATTTGAATTCCTTATGAATTTTTTTTCACAGACCTATTTATTTGATTATTTTTAGGGACGGTATAATGTTACGAATTTTAGATCAAGTAATCACTCAATCAAGCTGACAAGCAATTCACATCCATAACTAACATTCTCCTATCAATAATGCATTTATATGACCTAAAATCTCATCATGAAATCAACAGAACAAGAGTTTAAGTTCCATACATTCACCAAATGAAGGAAACTATCCTTCTTTCTTCTCTATCCCTTCTTGCTCTGCTCTCCTTTTCTTTTATAGACCTTTGCCTTGGGATTAACTCTTGTGATCCATCTATACAATACCTATCCCCATGAATCATTACATATTATTTTTAAATATTTATTTGAATCCCTATTTCTGATTTTTTTTTCACACATTATTTGTTGGAAGTATTTTTAGGGATTTTTACTGGTCACTTTCTTGAAAATTAGTAAAATTATTTACCTATTTGGGATGTAATCCATGTGATAGAAATTTGTTTTTTTTTTTTTAATTTAATTTTTATATATAACATGAGAACGGTCAGATCTATTTATGTTTTTTTTATCACTCAAACTGGTTCACCTCATGTGAAAAATTCGGCTAAGATTCAAGTAAATTATTTTTAGCCAAAATTAATAACTAAAATAAATCTACATGCAAATCAACATCAAAATTAATTAAAACCTTTTTCGTTACAATAAAATTTATAAGTACTATTTTATTAATAATTATCAATAAAATATAGAACTATTATATATATTATCATTTATCAACAAATATTGGCTTTTGTGCACATAAAAAGTAAATATGGAAAAAAACCCAAAACCCAAAATTAAAAAAAAAAAAAAAAATGCTAACATGAGTGAAGGATGTATCACTTCTGCTACATCACCACATCAGAACAAATGAACATCTGAAATAAAGCTTTTGAAACATTCTAAAATGTGCTTGTTTCAACAAACTCAAAGAATCTCTTTACTCATCAAGCAAAATTATTTGATCAGTTCATTAAGTTTGCATGCAAAATAGATGCTAGATGTTGTTCTATCATTGTCATTCTCAACCTGCATGATTAGTTCAGTAGAGGCACATCCATCTCTCATGCATAGAGAGTAATTAATATAGAACCAAACATTTAAATAAAATTGCTGCAAAAGTTTAATCACAAGTTATAAACAAATAACGACGTTTCATTCCTGTTTATTTTGGGAATGAGCATTAATAGTTAACACCATCAGTTTATAGGTTCAGAAAAGCAAAATTGCTCAACAGAAACAAAACCATCTATTTATTTACAGAGCAATGTATCAGCAGTAGAATAAAGAGGAAGGCCCTTTGGAATGTACAACAGAGATGAGAGACACTTACAACTGCTAATTTTCAGATGCATCTTCTGTTGATAGATTTTGATCGATTTCCCTTCGCGAAGTCTCCCACAGTAGTTGTTCGATCCCCAGCTTCCTTAGCTCCATCAGACCTCGCTCAACTGTGATAGAAAACCGTGTGGCATATGTTGCAGGATATCAATTGTTTTCAGTTGAATTCAGTGTATGTGCATGTTCAAACGTGCCCGTATTTTGTGACAATGAAGCTGACCAGGATTGGAAGCAGGACTTACCGTCAACAGCATCATGAGATGTCGGTGATTGGCCACTGTGGCTGATCCAGAACTGCAGCCGATCTTCAGCAATGTCCTCTTCGACACCATGGCCTTTCGCTCTTCTCCAGAAATATGTAAGCCATGCCTACAAAGACAAAATTATTTATGAGAAAACTAAGAGATGTGAGCACCTTAAATAACAACACTTACACACCTGCTTGAAGAATACATCCTCTGATTCTGCTTGGTTGAGTTCTGCAAGAAATGTTAATTTCGGTAAGGGAAAGAATCTGAAAGAAAGCATGTAAGGTAATATATACAATGATGATTCGCATAAAATTACAAACAGAAATGATATATAAATCATTGGATGCATTTGTCAGGACACAAAAAGGGAGTAACAGTTCTTTATTTAGCAGGAAAAACAAAAGAAAGGCTCAAGTGTGTGCATCAGATGGAACAGAGTATTACCGAATGCCTCCATGTACTTTGGATCACCAGGTGATTTGAGATCTGAATGAACAAAATAAGGAATAGTCAACAATTAGAACTCAGTGTTTCATATAGCAATTCACAGCAAACAACAATATATAAAAGAAAATTTTATGGTATACAGTGGATGAAACAACCAAGAAAAGACCTAAAGCATGCACAATTACTTAAAAGATAAGCACATGCTTATATTTATAGGTGAAAGTTTCAATGCTGAATTTCTAGTTAAATTGCATTTCAATAAATTCAGAAAGCAACATATATTTTTTGAATGTGAATAAATGTTGATGATCAAATTGTGACTTGACAAACCTGAGGTGGATACTCGAACATAATTTGGCCGCCGATGCTGACCTAATGCAAGAATAACAGCATCCTCTATCTGCAAATTAAATTGCCAGGATATAAAAGACAATAACAAGAATGAACTGATGACAGCTGAAGTGAGGGATAAAGAGGATGAAGAGATAAAAATGGGACTGATTTTCATGAATTTTAAAGAAGAGAGATGGAAGAGGGAAAGCACCTTCAAAGATGCTAGTTCTCTTAAACCCTTCTCAACCAAAAGCATGCTCTCTATATTTCCTTCTCCAGTCACGTCACTCAAATCACGCGCAAGCTTATTTATCCTCGCAGAATCATCTCCTGATGAATGTTAAAACACAAAAACAATTATTTGAAGAGGATAATCCTCTGAGAGGAGAATATAACAAAGGTAATGTTGAAGTCATTTATTGTGCCTTTTTTCCATGAGTCCTCCTTAGCTTTTTGTCCAGCAGAAAGAACAATTTCAACAGGAAGAGGAGCTAATGATGACCAATACTCATGTTTTGCCACAGCAATTTCTGGGTATATAGCTACAATTCAAGGAAAAAAAATTCAGACAAAAGATCTGAGGCATGTGCTAAAAAATAACTCAATATAACATAAGATCCAAAAATAAGTCAAAAACGCATGCAAAGATATGTTTCAATATCTAGCAGCATCTAGTGCATTTACATCTGCAGAAGCAAAATATTTATTAAGAAGAAGAATGCATTCATCTTAAACTAATGCAACGCAGCATGTGAAAGCAGATTACCATGCTGAACAGCCAAACCCCAGTAACGAGCAAGCCAGCATCTCTTGAGAACAACCTCCTCCTAATTTTTTTAAAAAATCCACAGAATCAGATCAAAATGGATGATTGTGCATGCACACACTTTTAAAGTAAATTGATAATAGAAGCACCAACCATCTCTTCTTGAGTTAAAATCATTCTCTGAGTCATGGAGCAAAGAGAAATTGCTTCAGATTGAGCTTCTCTAAGTTGCTCTCTCACAGTTTCAGCCTCTGCTTTTGCAGACTGTTCATAGTACAAATCCAGGATTATAATGACAATGGTGACGATAAAGAGTATAAACCAATTGTTCAAGCAATTTGAGGCTTAATACAAAGTGGCCAGTGAAAATGGAATGGGTACCTCCACTTCTTGTCGAATAGCAAATATTTCCTCATCTCTCCCACCCCTGGTTAATTCAGCAGCCTTAAGTGCAGCCTGCATTTTGCCAACAAGATCATTTTCCTAGTTTAGTTGAGTATCTATGATATCCTAACATACCTTAAAAAAGGTGCAGTCTGAAAGAAGCATACTAAACATACATAAAAGAAGTGTCATTATCTTGTGTATGAGCAACAGAACTTTGCAAGAATTTAAAGAGACATCATTTCGGAATGAATTCAATTAGTAGTTTCAGTTAATGTGAAAGCAATATGGACATGGCTATTGAACTATAAACCAAAATACCATATCCAATTGGATGGTGACTCTATTGCATAATAATGCACTCCAAGTAAGAACAACTTAAGAGCCTTTTAATCACTAGAATCCTGAAAGAAATGAAAAGGATAAGTTTGACAAAACCACATTCTACTTTATGGCCATTACTGCAATACCAAATGCATCAAGGTTCAAGGTCGAAGGCAATGGCATACACTTTCTTCATACCCTGCAAATACAGGAACAGAACTTGACTTCCCACACTTCCTTTTCTCCATCAAATGGACACAAGGGTGGTATTGGCATTTATCTTGTTGGTTCTGCTACTAATTGATAATTGTAAACTTCAACCAGTCTTACTCTAAAGAGTTAATTTAGATGGTGACATGTGAAACATGCTAGATGCATTGAAGGTCTATATGTTGATAAAGAAGAGGCATTCAACTAGTAGGCTTTATACCATTTAACCATAATAACATGTGCATTGAAGGTTTAAATGAGAACTGTTAGCCACAATGAAACTAACAATAGTAGCAGGCATTCTCTTTCATTCGATCTGAAAATTTTCCATGATCAACAGTTCTTTGGTCTTCCAACTATTGCCGATCAAGTAATAAGCCCGAGAATTAAATGCTCCCTATTAGCAGAACCCAATGCATAAAATTGCAGGTCAACTTTGGGCCCACAAAAAAAAAAAAAGAAAGCTCATTTTGAAAATATGAAAAGTATGTAATGTACCCCAATTTCAAAATCAAAGCTCAGGTCTAGAAGTATACAAATAAGAAAAATTCATGTCAAGTGGTTACCTCTCTTTGGCGAAGTGCTGCCTCCTTCCTGCAAATAAATAGCACAAATGTCATCAAGATAGGAAACAAGAAAAAGTTGGAATATATGCAAGCGTCAGCACTTGCCTATTCAATAGTCGAGCCTCCAACGAAACCCCTTCACCAAGATTAGCAACCTGAAATTAAGATGATACAATGGATTTGTCTCTTCAAGTTTTAAACATATTTATGTCATACAGACATGAAAATAGAGAAAAGGGTGAGACAGAAATTTCCCCTGAATAACAAAATACAAAGATAGATTCTGTCTTCATGCAAAAGTCCACAACTACCAGAATAAGGTGAAATGATACATAGCATAAACATGATTTATTTATCATACACAGAACAAGAACAAACTCACCACATGCCACATGCACAATAAAGGATCTAGCCCAATAAGACACACATACATGACAAAGTTGCATTATGTACAGACTACAGAGCAACCACATCATGTTGTAATGAAGAACAAGAATGACAAGTGTACCTCTTCATGCTATACATAGAATCAACGCAAGAATAAATATTTTAGAAGATGACCTGTTTCTCAAGCTCCCTAGCCCTGGCTTCGGCTTCCTCACATCTCTGTTCAGCAATACGAAGCTAGATGACAGATTCAGTCATTCAGACCAGTGCCAAGTAAGACTATTAGTAATTTATGAATGATATAGGATGCCGTACATACCTTTTCATGAATGTTTTCATTCTCTTCTTGAAGCATGTCAAGCTACAGAAGGATGAAAAAGTCGGTTTAGTCACAATATATTAAATTTCTTATAATTCATATGAGGATTCAGAAGCCTGCAAGTCAAACATCAACACAGTTGCAGCTATGGTCCAGAGTTCAGTCCATATATTTCTCTTATAAAATACAAGGCCATGCCAGGCCATATGATTAAGTAAGCTTACACGCCTATGAGTCGTCAGCTTCCAGCTGACTCCAGATTTTGGAAGAACACCATCTCTGGTTCCCCAGAGGATGCCACCACCAATTGTATACAGTCTAGACTAACAGGAACTAACCTGTCAAATTATTTCTTATTTCCTCAATCTTGACAACAAGCAAATTGGCTGTGCCCTTATTTGAAGCATTAGAAGCAGTGGCAATTTAAATCTTAAGTTCAATTGCTTTTGATGAAACATTATTAACACATAGAAAAACACTCTGATATGCTCATCTGCCCCTATTCTGAAGACAAGCATTAACACAAATAAGCATTAACAGCCAGAGTTTTCTACTCACAGAACATGGAATCCATTATTGGCCTCATGGATAGCTAGTTTGAATTTGTCTAGATCACCCATATCTTGAATGAGGATTGCTAGAAAGTTAAGGACCATGGCTTGGCCAAACAGATTGTGATTATTGAAGATCATTGAAAGCAATCTGCCTGACTAATCAGATAAATAAATCAAAATACATGATAAAATGACAGTTTAATACCTCATCTTTTAGCTCAGACGCTTCACGTTGATCACCAGATTCTCTAGATCGTAGAAGCCCCATATCTGTAGGAAACCTGATGCATGTTTTCAGTTTGGCCTGAGATCTCACAAAAGGATATCCATGTCTTGGAAAGAAACGGACACAATACATACAAATTTTGCTACAGAATTTTCAAAAAAAAAAGAAAAAAAGAAAAATGCAAATATAGAGATCTAGAGAAGTTAATCGCATCTGTCCAAGTGAAGAAGACAATTAAACTGCAATAAAACACCACAGAAAAAGATTATCTATCTATTTATCTCAAGCATGCAGAAGAGATTAAGCTCTTCACGCATTATAGAGATACTTTAACTTTAACCCAAGTCCAAACTTGTTCCTCTGGTGATACAAGTCAGTTTTACTTTTCAAATGCTTCAAATATCATTGAACTTTAAACACTATGAAAATTCTTATTCCCACAAAATAATAAAAACAAGCTAGTTATGGTTGAAAATCATTAAGAAAAGAAAGTTATGTGTTATTCCCATGATATAAAATACAAGTATGATAAAGATAAAAAAAATTACTTATTAAAACCTGGCATTTTCTCAAGCTTTCACCAAACAACTGCCTATCATCTAAAGCATGTTACTAAAACATCAAACAACCTATTTCTTGCAAAAGTATGTGTAATAATATGGGCAAATCTACTACCTTCTTTCTTTGCGCCTATCAGCCGGAGGTTCTAGATGTTGAATAGGTGGCTGGGTTCTGAATGACGTCCTGCTGGGGGGTGCCATTTGTGTTGAATGCACCGACACTGACGGTCTTCCAGTCGATGAAGAGCGGACAGATGAAGTATGCTCCATGAAGTTCCTACCTAACTAATCAATGTGATAAGATCAAATTAGCCAATTAATAGCGGCAAAAGTAGTTGGGAAATCCTTAAACACTGACACACACAAAAAAATAAAAATCCATTCTTAATTGAAAGTTAAGCACCTTAAAGCTTTCACAATAGCCAATTGCTCAGGTAGCGTTATGGGTGGTAAACATTTTAAAGGAGTAGTCACTCAGATACAAGTTTCAGTCCTAAAAAGCATGTGTTTTACAGTAGCACTGAGCCCCATCAAAGGAAAAGTCAGACTTGTATTGGTTCACAAAAAAATTTGGGCCTTCAGTTCAAAATATGTACAATCTAACTCTGATCTTGAAAGGTTACTGGAAACAAATATTTGATCCATTCCAACATATCGTGCCAAAAACAAATGAGCTGTTAATTCCCTACTCTGTATTGCACGTTTAGGTCCCATGCTAAAAATCTCATGGACTCATTGAACTATGTATAATGAGAACTTGTTGACACTCAAATTTATTCTCTATTTAAAAATGTCATGCCAAAAACGAACTGTCTGTTTGGCTAACTTTTAAAGCATACCAAAAAAAATTTAATACCCAAATATCACTTTTGTCATATGAAACCCATAATTGTAACTTATTAAAAACTCTTCTTAGACCTACGAAAACATTAGAGAAGAGCTTCTGACACAAGCTTCAGTTCAAAACTTCTGGAAAATCTTATTCTGAAAAGAACCTCCTTTTAAAAGTCAGTAGAAGTCTGACCAAACAAGAGCAAAGGACAACTTGTATAAAGCTTTAACGTGAGAACAAGAAGAGATGAAACACTAACTACAGCATCTCTTAAACACAATGTATCCTTTGGATAAGCACTGATTACTGTTATTCAAAAGACTCCAACTAGAAAATAGAGTGCCCAATGTGTCCGCCAAAAAATGTTTGTCCCACACATATGCCCCATTAAAATGCCTTACTCCATATATGCACATGTATGGTTTGTGATTACATAAACTCTAATAGGAACTCCAGATATTTGCACCAAAAAGGCGCAGCAATTGCCATGAACTGAATCATAATTTCATAGGTATTATATGTAATCAAAAAGAAAAGAGAGAACTTTCATATAGTCCTAAGGCGATGACAAAATTTCAGTCATTTCACACATTTCTGATGATTCCTTATGGAAGCATAATGTCAGCCACATAAGTGCTTCATATATGGAAAAAAAATGCAAATTTAAATGGTGTATAAATGGCCAAAAAAATGACAAAGATCTATCGAATTTCTCCATATAATTAATTAACTCGCAATATATATGTATACATATAATTTTCAAAATTTTAGAGCTTACCGCAGGGGAAGGAGATCTGGTCGTCCTCCCGAGCAAGGACGAACCGGGACCAACCCCGACACCGGCGCCACCGAAGCCGTTGCTGCCGGCGGCAGGCGAAGGCCTTGACACAGGCAACCGAAACGTTGATACGCTGATGGGAACGTCTCCATCCCCATCATCATCATCTTCATCGTCTCCGGCGGCGCTCTGCGAGGCCATCACCTGCGCTAGCCTCGCAGCGGCTGCCCTTGCAGCGACGTTCTGGTTACGGCGCACACCGGAAAGCCCGGACAACGACGAAGAGCGGTGGTGCGACGGTGACATCGACGGCGAGGACGATCCCGTGCTACTCGATCCACCACTTCCTTGGCGGAAGTAGACGGGGCTCCCAGTTCGCCGCCGGTCCATTGGGTCGCCGGCGAAGGTTTATGGGTGGCGGTGGTGGGTGCGGAGATGGATTTCAAACCGTCCAATTGGGATCGAACGGCGACGATTTGGGGGGCGAAATGGCGATGGAAACGGAGAAGAAGACCAAGGTCTTGAAGAAGTCGAAAGAATGGGTTTTGACGATGGGAGAGAGAGCTAGAGTGGTTAGTTAATGAATTTTTTTCATTTTAACCCTTTACATCATCAAAATTAT
This sequence comes from Dioscorea alata, assembly GCA_020875875.1. NCBI lineage: Eukaryota > Viridiplantae > Streptophyta > Magnoliopsida > Dioscoreales > Dioscoreaceae > Dioscorea > Dioscorea alata. Next base: position 17,856,441 of record CM037024.1, read on the forward strand.
TTAAAATTCCCAAGTTATTTTATTAAAACTTATAATAATATATAAAAATTATTTGAAGATGAATAATACTCAACATTGCGAATGACATACTAAATTTTTTAAGTAGGGTGTTCGTATATTTATATATATATATATATATATATATATATATATATATACATTGGAATGATAGCTTATTTAAGAGATGAGTTGAGATACTTAACATTTTAAATGGTTTATTCATCTTGTTAAATAAAAAAATAATAATACTCAACATTCCTTTAGTGGCATATATATATATATACATTGGAATGATAGCTTATTTAAGAGATGAGTTGAGATACTTAACATTTTAAATGGTTTATTCATCTTGTTAAATAAAAAAATAATAATACTCAACATTCCTTTAGTGGCATGTTTAATTATCACATTTTGTATTAAAATGATTATTAACATAATGCGGATATATATATATATATATATATATATATATATATATATATATATATATATATATATATATATATATATATATATATATATATAACTTTTTTTTATAATAGAAAATAAGAGCCCTATCTAAAGATAAGTCAGAGATGTGCACATGTGTGAAGTGCAACTGCAAGCCCAACGTCACCTGTGCGTTATATTTATAAACCTCTAAACTATGTGTTTTTATTATTTAAATTTAAAATTATTTACTTAAACAATCTTAGTTTCTACTAATTGAAACTATTGAGATCGGCAAGAGAATGATATATTATAATGGTTATGGTAATTATTATTATTATGTGATAATTATTTATTAATTATTTTAATATTTAAAAACAAAAATATATTAATTTGGAGAAATAATTTTTTTCTTATCATATTAATCAAAATCAATGTTTTCTTTATTATTTAAAAGTCAAAACTTAAAAGGCGCAATTGTTTGTAATCCTTAGTTATTAATTTTAAGTTTTCAACTAGAAAATTATTTCCAAACAGTGAAATTATCATAAAACACCCCATAAAAACAAAATATTTAAAACTAGTTCCATGAAATATTATTATTATTATTATATATATATCTGGAAAGTTGAAAGGTCAACACGACCCAACCTCCGTCTCCATCCAAAACGTTTTCATTCCGAGCTTTCTCCCTCCATCTCCATCTCCATCTCCGTCTCCTCCAGATCTCCATACCATCTCTCCTCCCATTGCGCCACCGCCTCCGGCCACCGTCGCCGGAGCCGAACCCCACCTCCCCAACCATGGGATCCTCCCAATCCCGTGAGCAAGACGATGACGTTGATGACCACCAAGAGGATGACGAGGACGACGACGATGATGAACACGAGAGGCCCAGATCCAAACCTCACAAAGAGAAGGTATTGGAGCAGGAGCCGGAGATTCTCCCTTGCCACCCATCGGCATCGCCGCTTTCCCCCCAACTCTCCCTCGCCAGCACCCCGCGCTTACTTGGTCCGTCTATCAAGGTCTGGGACCCTTGCAATGTCCTCCTCCCGCCCCCTTTCTCAACCCGAGGTTTTGATTTGGATGGTGGTGATCGGGGGACGATGACGGAGGTTTACTTGATTTGCCACGGTGAGTGCACGGTTGGGTTGCGGCCAGATCTGGTTGGTGGGAGGTGGCCTGCTGCTGGGCTCACGGGGAACGGGGAGCGCCAGGCCCGAGCGCTCGCTGTGCTCCTTAGTTCCCAGGGAGTGAGGTTTAGTGCCGTTTACTCCTCACCATTGGATCGAGCTCGGGCCACTGCAGTCTTTGTCTGTCGGGTAATAAGAACAATATTTCTTATTTGAAATTAGCTGCATTTTGATTCTTTGAATTTGATCGGTGTTTTTTTAATATTGGATCTTTCACACTCTGAGTTAGCTTATGTTATGCATTGCAAGTTATTGAATTTTTGCACAGACTTCTGCTAAGTTAACTGAAGATTATACTGAGTGTGGTCTTGCCACGAGAACCTTGCGTCTGAGTATAAAGTTTGAACCTTTTTGTGATGTTCGGATTGTTGTCAAGGTGGTCACTTAGTGCGGATGAGAGAAACTTTTAATTGGGAGTAATGATTCAGAAACTTGCTATAATTAGAAATCCTACACGCCATTTTGTTATGAGCGTAACTAGAATTTGTGTTCTGTCGGTCAGCTTATAATTTGGTTTATAACAGTTATGCCAATCTAATTGATGTTCATATCCCTATGGATGATTCAACATCATTGAAGTGACAGACACAATATAAAAGATGTGGCCTATAAGAGACTCTATTTTAAGATTTTAAGTGTTGTGGGCTGTGATGAGTCTAATTTCATGGCGTTTGGCCCTTTGCCAATTTACATCCAGATTATAATTTTGTTGGTGAGGTAAGTCTTTAGTGATTGGTGAAACCTGCTCCTAATCATCAATAAAGTTTTTTTTTCCTCCAAAATTTCATTGCTTGTTGGGGATGATTAGTTTGTTGTTAACACATAATAAGCTATGGTTAATGTGGCCTGATTACACCAGCAATATATACTGCATTAACTAGGGTAATGGAGGAAGTCTTTAGTGTTTCACTTGATTAGCATGTTTTTAGACCTTCAGATTTGGAGTAAGCTGTAATAGAAAGTTTATTGCTGTTTGTGGTTGCCCACAGTGATCAGTCTATGTTTGCCAGGTAATTTCCATGTAAAGTGCTAATTTTAGTGAAGAAAGAACATAAAAATTGAAACCTACTGATTTATTATTATCTGCAGAATGTCAAGATGTTGTATTGTGAGGACTAGTCTTTTTGCATTCGTCATCTTGATTTTTGGTCTTGTCACATTGGTAGCTGGGCCTATGACTAAGAGGTTTATTGGCCTTGAGCATATGGTTGGTGAGGTTTGCTGTCATGAGTTTTCTTAACTTCTTTGTAATTGGCTGTACCATTATTGTTTGTCTAAATGTGATAAACTTGTATCAAAATGACTCGGGATCATTGGTCAATTACATTTTTGAATGTAGTTATCATCATTATTAATTAGTAGAACTTGAGTCTTCGTTCTATCTTTTTGGTCAATTATGCTCATTATTAGATAAGAGCCTGCCTTATTCTTTTGTAAATCTAACCATCCAGTTTATTTTGATGAATGCAAATCCAGCATCTTGTGGATTAATGCTTCTTAATGTTTTAGTTCATCATATCGAGAATCTTGGGATGATGATTGATTGAAATTTTGGAAACTAGTATGGTTCCCTCATCTCCCATAAAATGCAATTCCACACATTGTCTATTCAGCATAGTCCTCGGGCCAGCTAAAATTGCTTTTGGGAATATTTCCTTCTTTTTCCTTGCAGCTATGAGATCAACAATAGGAATAACCACCACTGATTATTCCCATAAGTCAAATAATATTTTTACTCTCTGTACCTTCAGATGGAGCTGTAGATACAATTTTTTTTATCTTAACATTGGCATGCATCTTTGACTCTTTTTGTTGAGCCATGCATTAATCATGATGGAACAACAAATCAGTGTTTCTTTTTCATAATTATGGCTCTTGAATTTCCTTTAGGCACGGACTTCTCATTTCTTAAAAATAATTTGATTGAACTGTTTAGGTTATGGGTCTTAGTATCATACCCGTAATTTGTATTGTTCTCTACTTTTTGAAGAACTTTCCAGTTAATGGCATTAAAAGACATCACAATCATTTGATTGAACATACGGGGCATGGCTCTTTGTATGGAGCAGCCTAATTTTTATCATTCTAATTTTCCAGTGAATGACATTAAATAATACTTTGCTTAGCATGCTTAACAAGCCACCCCATATTTACTGACTCATTTCACGTCCATGATAAATGATTTATAATAATTGTTTGCTTATCACTAATAATCTTCGTGGATAAGGAATTGACTCTCCATTGTCTGGGCATCTCTTAATAAAATTACTTTATGCCCAGAGATAACACTCTCTAGCATAAAAAGTTTAGAGAATGCAAATCTCTAGATATTGCCTTGGTTTTGGGGTTGCTTCTTTGATCTGCAGTCCTTGTGTGTATGACTGTCACTTGTTAGTATAGCATAATAGGATGTAGGCTCTCCACTTAGGCTTCTTATAAACTTCACTTGTTTTGGGCTTTATATAATCTTTTGTCTTTTTGTTTAATCACATTCCTTGGTAGAGTAATGATGAATTAGTTGATTTCTGGTGTTCAGATTCATCTTGTCCATGATGGCATATTGCCTCATTGTTCTTGATATTGTGTGCTAGTGTCTGCTAAAACTTTCATTTCTTTCTGTTTAGAGAGTTCAATTGACATTAAATAATTCCATTACTTTTCTATTCGGAGAGTTCAATTGACATTGAATAATGTTTGATATAATCCTGCAGGAACTTGGTTTCTTAGAGGAGCAGATACAATCCTCTGATGCCTTGACTGAGATGAGTCAGGGTCAGTGGGAAGGTTGTCTCCGCTCAGATATCTACACCCTGGAAATGGTCAGTTTGATCGAAAGAACCCAGCCCGATTTCCTACCACCTTCAGGTGAATCACTCAGACAAGTGGAATTCCGAATGATTGAATTCCTAAATAAAACTGTACTGGGACTGCCTCAAAGGCTGACTAGTGGGGATGCACTAATGCACCAGAATGATGCCAAAGGATTTTCACGCCACAGCTCGACCAATTCTGTTCAAGAACGAGATACTGCTCACATGGATCTGGTTCATAGGCTCAACCGACCGGGAATGCAGAGGAAGATATCTGGCAAAAGCCGACTTCAGTTTATGACAACAGGAGAAAACGATATGGAAGACGAATTCTCTCCTAGAGAAGCGAGTCAGAGTACCGGCAGAAACCCTGCTACCTCCATTGGTATTTTCACTCATGCAACCCCAATCAAATGCCTTCTTACCGGCATTCTAAATTGCAGCCCCGTGATGTCTCAGAAGTTATGTGTCGATGATTCTTCGATCACAGTCCTGCAGCACTCGCTTAGAACAGGATGGCAGGTAAAGAGGGCTAAATGATACTGCACATCTGAGGCTTCTCTAAACATACATACACAACAAGCAGCTTCTTCGAATTTGGATCAGTTCAATGCTGACTGACGAAACGGTTTTGTTTTAAACCCAGTGCTTCAATGAACAAAACACCATTATCAGTGCTACACAGATGAGCTCAGAAAAGGAAGGTGAGATCTCTTGTATTTGTTGCATTTATTATTGTAATGTTTCCATGAACTATCATCAGATAAAAGAAAAAAAAAAGGAGAAAGTTTTCCCATTCTCAGTTCCAGAATTCAAGATGCTGGAGCTGGTGTGTAACTATTATATTTCTCATTGTTTGATTTATGGGGAATTCATTTCAAGTGATGAGTGCCATTTGAGCTGAAACTTTCATGCTTCCATCTTGTGAAACTCTAATTGTTAGATACCTGTACTACTTTTCAGTTCCTTATCATGCAACATATCTGTGTTGTCTGGTTTCATGCATCCCATGTTATCACTTCATTTGCTGATGTCCCATTTCTGTCCCCCACTTGGTATTGTTTGATAAATGATTTTCCATTGCACTGCTTTTTTCTTATTTTGTGCATATATAATACATAATATTCATGTCATTCATGTTTGATTTTCCAATATATACAAATTGACACCGCCATTTTATCTCTGCCAACCTGAATACATATCCTCCACCAACCCTGATCTCAGCAAATGGATAGAATAGTTCTTCACTAAACAAAACAACCAAAAAAAAAAAATTATGCATGTAGGGAAAGACTAGAAAATCATCTAGCATTTCTAGAGCAATCTGTTTGTCTTAATCCTCATCAAACAAATCTCATTTAGTTCCTTTTCAAAGCCACAAACCCTTGACAATTATTAAGCAAGCTAGTTGTGTCAATAGGTGGATCAAATTTCCACCAGATGTTGATGTTTGCCAACCTGGAAAGCAATTGCATGAAAAGCTAGTGGCCAACAACACACACAAAGGAAAAAAGAATTGAATGAATACATAGACTTTAATCATTCTACCCCATACTCTATAGATAGTCTATGTGGGGATCATCCCTTTAATAAAGTCAAGAAGGAATCTGAATTAATAGATTGAAAAGAAAGGCAAGAGATAAAGCATGTTCCATAGCTAAAATTATAGAGAGAGAGACATAGTGAACAAACAGAGATGAAGTTCTTATTTCAGTGTCCTTGTTGCTCATGCTTCTGCTTCATGAAGACCAAACCAGCAAAGCCAAAGGAGAAAGAAGCCAAAGGTGATTGATGAAGAGGGAGATGATGGATATAATAATCAATGAGGCTGGACAAGGTTCTCTGAATGCTCTCTCTCTTTCTGTGTTTAGGTGAATGCATTGGTTGTATGTAGCTCTTACCAATAATTATGTGCAATAAATTTGGCCTAAATGGCTTTTCTTGTTCAAGAGATGTTGTGGATTACAAGCTCTTTTTGTCCTTGTCAATGTGATTAGTTTTTGAGATACCCATCTCCTCCATTTGTTGTTCCACTGTTACCAGACCAGTCTCTGCAAGAAAACTGAAAAAGGATACATATGACTTGCTAATTTGTTATGAAACTGAAAAATGAAATAGCAATGAAGTGTGCAAATTTTGGCATGATTTAAGGATACATAGAAGTCCATAAAGCAAGCATATTCATTTTGATTTGCTAGTATGAGAGAAAACAAACATGATGAGAAGTTTCTGCAAGTAAGGATGGATTCAATTGCATTCCATTTAATAGTTTTTAAAAGCATGGGGAGGTTTAGTAGTTTTTCAGGTGAAGGCAGCCAATTGATCAATCAATCTATGATGGTGATTGAAGTTGTAAAAAATCATTGATTGATTAGTAATGCATGATTCTCTAGTTTGGTCAATTTTATCAAACAGCAAGCAAGAAAGAGAAGTTTACTTCTATTGCTAAATTCCTCAACTCAATTCCTGTTACTAAGTCTGTGGAGCAGGTATGAAGTAGAAGACAAGAGAGAAGGAAAACACAATTGAAGATGAACACTTGATGTGTAATCCATACATATATACTAATAATGCACTAAATTCAAAGATGAGTTTATACTTTTCATGAGCCATAACAATGCTACGCCCTATGTTAGTTTTTATCTGTCACAAATTTATGTTTCTTTTTATGTCATTTTCTAACATCAAGAAGCATTTATTATTTTTTTCTAAAATTATTTTTAACACTCTATTTAAATGAAAAAAGATAATTAAATATGAGAGAGAAATATGAAAATATAAATTAGGGGTAATTTTGGGGAAAAAACCTAATTTTTTATAAAATTTTGTGAAATAATTAAGTTTTTTAGAACGTGAGATTTAGTTAATCATAACAAATAAAAAAGAACGGAAGAAATACTTCTGAAGGAAAATATTGGACAACAATGTGTACCAAAAAGACACCATGTAAGTTTGTGAAAGCACTATGAAAAATAAATATATATCCATAGGCTAAAAGATAAACAAGCATGCATATGTAAATGCAAGTGCAGTCATTCAGATGAGAGGACAATCAAGCATCTGAAGCAATTATCATTAAATGCCAAAGTTTCATAATGAAAATGATAAATGCAAGTAATAATCATAAACTGCTTGTGAAGCACTTCTAATAATTCCAGAATTGGCAGAGCCAGAGTTCTACAGGCTGGTTTGAACCATAAACAAATCATTATCAAGAGTAATCAGTCAGCTATAATTCAGATTTAAACTATCATGTGGTATTCTTTCATAAAGGATCAAATCAGTAAAGTATATAAAGCTAGAATGAGAATATAACAGCTTAAATGGGACCCTTACATCCAAGAAGCCATCAACCAACTAAAAAGATAAAAAACTTCTATTCCATGAGAAAGGAAGGGAAAAGGAGTATAAGCAGGATGTCTTGCAGACAGTAAATGAAAATTGACTCCAGAAAGGGAAAGCCATGTTCATGTTTGAAGAACATGCAACACAAACTTTATGACACATCCTCACAGGATTCCAAAGTAGTTAGACTCAAAAAAGTAATGGCATTGTCCAATGGACCTTTAACATAAACAGTTGCTTCAAACTTAATTTGCAACCATCTATTAAGGATTAACATTGGCTTTAATCCTTTTAATAATAAAAAGGAACCAGGTACAGGGAATCACAATGAGGTAGCTGGAGTGAAGTTTGAAGAACAACATGGTACATCAAGTTGGTTGAATCATTCATGACGGGAAACATTGGCGATACGGTGCATTTATTTTTGTAGAGATTATGTTTAGTTAGAAAATAAATGATGCCTTTAGAAATGACTAACAATTGCTCAGAGAATACGTAGCTTTTGACGGTTCAATCTGAGAGACTAATGTGAGAGTTCTCATCATGCATAGAGGGAGTTAAGTACATGCAAGAAGACTACTATGAAGCAACGATAAAAACGGTTGAATTTTAACTGAGTAAAAAGAGAAAACAATATCAGAGAACATGCCGTCACACAAATGCGTCTTTTTTTGTTTTTTATGACTGGAATTACAACTTAACATAACATCCATGAAAATATGTGGCAAAGTAACAAACTACACCTAACGCTAAGAGAACCAGTACACTAAAGCTAGATTGCTATTTCATCTTGTCTGCCACACCCTGATCTGAATTATTATCAGAAATGTTAAAATGCTTGAAAAATAGAGAATATGAAGACTAAATAGGCAACAATCAAATATGCAGGTAGAAGTAAAGGGAGGGAGGGAAAGTTACCCATTCAAGAGTACAAAAAGCAGTGCACCTATAATAACAAGCAAAGCAACATGGCCAACGATAATGAAATCACTTGAGGAAAATGCCAATGCAAGCATGGCAGTAAGAGTAACTCCAAGCATTAAAAATATAATCTTGAGCACAAGCCATGTAGGACCCTGGAATTGACAAGAGAATATTATTTTACTCAAAACATAGTAAAAATGATTCATATTGGTTCTCAAGAATTGTACGCACATTGACACCGGAAGCTAAAGCTCCCAGAAACACAGCATTAGCAGATGACAGGCTATTTGAACTTGGTTCAGCCATATATCGAATTTCACCTATGTGGTAAAATTCATTCAATCATCAGATAAGCCAAATCAAATGATCTAGCTTCACAAAGTTCAAGCACTATAATGCAACTCACCTTTTGTAGAGAAGAACACAGCTCTAATTATACAATAAACCAAAAATTTGCTAATTCTGTTAGCAGGAAGCAAAATTTTAAATCTACACAAGAGAAGAACATAAAAGTTAGCAGGAAAACAAGATATAGCAGTGCAAAAGGATGAAGATTGGACTATTAATATATGTTAAGCAGATTAAAAGAGCAGAAAGTTGCAAAAATAATAAATATTTTACAACATAAGTTACCTATATGTTGTGCAAGGAAGGCATTAGCAACATACCATGTGATAGACAAGAGCTCATGAAGACTGAGATAAATTTTATAGGCAAGCTAACACAGTTGCAGCTCAATATAGGACTCCTAATTTTCCATGTTTGAAGGAATTCTCTTATTACAGACAGCAATATGGAATCTTCAAAATCAAACTTGCCACTGTTCATAAGTTCAAGAGAACTACATCTCTCAGAGAAACACACAAAAGCGTGTTGTAGAATTGAACACACAAAGTTTTATCTTGATGCAAAGAGCTTAGCTCATTGTCTTGAATCTTAATGACTTGAGATTTAAGAATAGGTTAAATAAAAGATAAAACAAGGCTGAGCCATTAAGACTATTCAGAAATATGTATAAACATCTACTAATTCACTAATATGGAACACTTGGGTTGTTCAAATTATAGGAACAAAAGGTGCAAAAAAGGAAGGAAGACCAAAAGAAAAATGAATATTAGCACAAAAAAAAATGCATAAGAACAATAACATGGTCTAAAACCTACATATGACAAAATGTAGACCACAAAAGGAAAGAATCAAAGTGATGAAAAAATAAAACAAAATAATACAACGAGAACAACAAGGCGTATACCAACCTATCTATAATTAGCTATTGGGATATTTCAGGAGCAAGTATTCAAGGTCAAAACAAGCACTCTGGTTCACCACTCAGCAGTAAAAAAAATTCCTTCCTTTACACTCACCAAAATGTCACTTGTCCTCATCTCCATTCATGTTATTTTTTACTCTTCCCTTCATCAATCACTTTTAATCCTCTTACATCTCTCCACAGATCATTAGCAGGTTCACATCAAGCCATCTATAACAATTTCCTATCATCCTCATTTAAAAAAATGCTAATAATCTTGTATGTCATTCATTGCTAACACCAATTTAGCTCTTTTTAATGACAAGCAAAAATATAAGCACACAAATAATGCAAAAATAAGACTTTAGTCATTTCCTGTCTACGAAAAAAACCAACTACTTCCGCTCCAACAAATCAAATCAAATCCATCGCGTGATGCTAAGAAAAACTTAAGCTTTGACACTCCAGAAAAAAAAAAACCAAATTCAAGCACAAAAGTCAAAACAATTAAGAGAAACTTGGTGAAATCTCAACAGAAACAGAGCAAAAAAACTAGAAAGCTAGCATCAAAATCACAACTTTCACTCATGAATCTAAAGAAAGAGATCAAAGAAACGCAAGACATGCACCTCGCGAATTCCTTTGAAACCCCAGAGCGAGATCGATGAAGAGTCCATACAAGGGCGCGTATTAAACAAGCCGTCGAAGATCATGACCGTTAGATTGTCTCAAGATCCGAACTGATCGTCAATCACGAAAAACGAATCACGATACGGATCTAACGGTTGTGATAGCATCACAGTGCTCTGTTCGAGCACTCTTAAACCCAAGCCTACAGCGATGACCACAGACAAAGGTTTGTCTCGGAGGAGGATACGATGACCGGCGGTGAGGTTAAGGGGACCGTGACCCCCTTCGACTCCGTCTACTCACCGGCGGCGGTTCGTGAAGCGGCGGCGAAGGTCCATGACTCCATTGCCGACCACCAGAAGGATCTCGCCCGTGTCCAAGGCTTCTTCTCCGACAACACCAACCTCATCAACCTCGTCCAGCGCCTCCCCGACGAGCTCTCCCACGATATCATGGTATAAGAATGTCCTTACCCTTTCCTTTCCCTAATTCGTCTCAGAAATTTCCAATTTTGTTAGTTTCTTTTGAGGTTTTGATTGGATTGCAGGTGCCGTTCGGTGGGGCAGCGTTCTTCCCGGGAAAATTGATCCACACCAATGAGTTCCTGGTAAAAAAAAATCAAATTTTTTTTTTCAAACTTTTGTTCTGTTCTTCATTTGTGTATATTTCATTGGCATGTTTTTTAGCTTAATTGAATTTATTGATTCAAAACTATGAGTTTTTCCCCTATTGTAATCTGTTGGTTCATGTTAGATGGAAAGAGGATTTTGGATTGAATATGATTACTTGAACGAGTACCTGGTCACTCTTTTATAAGAATTTTTGCAAACGTCACTTAAACCATTGTTAGCCAACTTCTCATTATTTTTTTCTTCTTTGTAGTTTAGGTTTGTTTGTTTGTTTGGTTTTTTTTTTTTGTAAATATCAATGGGTTTGATTTTGTCTTAGACTTATGCTTCTTGCATGATTGTTACCATTCCTTAGGTGCTGTTGGGGGAAGGATACTATGCAGATCGAACTGCGAGGCAAACTGTAGAGATTCTTAAAAGGAGAGGGAAGTCCTTGGAGTCACAAGTGGAATCCTTGAAGGCGAAGATGATGAACCTTGAGGCGGAAGCGAGGTTTTTTGATTCAACAGCAACTGATGCTGCTGTGAGTTTTGTGGTTTTCATAAGTTTTGGTTGCCTTTATGATAATGCAAGAAGCTCATCAGTTTTACATGCTTTAGAAATTAATAATTCACTATGGAGAGAGATTTACTTGAGCCTCGTTTAATTATATGTGTGTCAACTCATCACATTGATTGTGATTTCTATATTTACAATGCCTTAAGTTCTAGTGCAACAAAAAATGGAGGCAAAGTGAGATCTTAAAGCCGTATGTATCTTAACCTGTTGCATCATTTGTTTATTTATTTATAATTCTCCTGCCACCTAAATTGCTGCATAATTATGTCTGCTGCAACATCTCAATAGAATAATTCTGAGACCGTGGATTGTAAGTTCCTTAATCTAGGTTTCTGTATGTATCTGATTGGATTATCTAATATATCCTGAATTCTGTTTGTTTCTTCTTTGACAGGAAGGTCTTGTAGAAATAATGGAAGACTATGTCGAAGAACCGAATAAATGCAAACCCGAATCAAGTATGACACCAGGACTACCAGGTTATGTTTTCATCTCTATTTGGTTCTTTACTTTTTCAACTCTGTATTATGTTTTAGTGTTATGCTTATTCATTTGATTGACAGTTGCATCAATTGGTTCATGATTCACAGTGTTGTTTGTGTAACAGTTGCTGACTTGGAAAAAGGTACTATTGATTATTGTATTCACGTTGGTGCTGAGAAAATTAAATTTGCTTTATGATTCATAATTTAGGTTAGTGATGATGTTATCAAGGTGGAATTATTGAAAGAAAAGTGTTTATGTGAAGGATGCAATAAAACTAGTGAGAGCATATCCGCCAAAGTTCACATCAGTCTTGTAGGTTCTTGGACAGAAATTACTTGGTAAGGTCATACGGTTTTAGTAAGTTTAGGGTTTAAAGAAGTTAACCAGATAAATTCTAGATTTTGAAGATATTTGGTTGAGTTAGATTTTGATGGGAATTTTGGGAATTGGCGTTGTATACATTCATTATTTGTGACAATAAACATGCAGTTTTTGGATTAACAAGTTTTCTTTATTATTACGAAACACTTATCATTTAGTGAAAGTTAAGCATCAAATATTATACTTGATCATGACCATAGTAGATCCTCATCTTTTTAATGTCAAGATTTCAATAAATGGTTGAGTAAGCTTGACTCTTTGATTTTGGTCTCAGATTAATGTGGTTTAAATTTGATATAGAAGTTTTAGCTGAGAATATGTGAAATGACGTCGATCTTTTTATAAGTAGCATGGTCAATCAATTCCCAAGTTTTTATATGGTTTCTGTTTTTGGTATGACCATTTCCGCTTAATGTTGAAACTTGTAAATATTTCAGATTCAAATGTTGCTTCAATATCAGACAATGCAAGAACATCTACTGCAGATGATGAATATGCTCAAATAATGGCTATGTTGGATGAACGTGAAAAAGAAGAACTTGACCATGAGAATGCTTCTGACACCAATAAAGAGTTGGGTGAATTTGAAACAGAGGCACCTGCAGAAGATGATTCAAGCAGTGATGAAGAAGAGATAGTTGAAGCAGCTACGCGTTCCTCCACTTCACCGCATTCTCTTAATAATAAAGGAAATGAGATTTTCCAGGTAACTTTTGGTAACATCTCAGCATTGTTCTCCATGTCTACTTGCATTGTTATTCACTAGATTTCTGGACTGTGATGACGTAGAAGAATAAGCTTGAGAATCCACTACAAGATTCAAACCATGAAAAATCAGGGAAACCTATTGGAGGCAACCTGCAACAATATGTTGTTGAACAGTCTCAGGTAACCTGTCACTGCACCGAAGCATCTTTTGCACTGCAATTCTGAAGAAAATCTCGTCAAAACTTCTAGTCCATATGCAGATGTATTTGTTGATTTGTTCTCCAGCAATCCTCTTCTTATTTTCAATCCTCTGTTTGTATCACTTATTTCATTAATTACAGTAGCTTGATCTAGCAAACTAACAGGAGACCTGTTTTGCAGAATTCTTCTGGTAATGCCGGGAAACAAACTTCTCAAACTGGATTTAGTGCACGCAGGGTATGATATTTATCGCCCATTTTTCCGCATTAAAGTTATCTGCTTTATGATATGAACTATTACACTGACGATGGTTTGCTACGCTTTTCTGTTCCCAGTCTTTCACAGGATCCATCATTGAGCACGACGATGCTAACCTACCAAAAAGCTCTTCAAATCAGGTACTAAGACTCGCATATTTCTGGTAGCCGTGTTCAAATGCTAATAGGTTTATTTTATTTTTCAGTCTACCACCTCAAATCCTGCAAAGCCGGTTTCAAGATTCAAGATGCAGAAAGGAAATCGATGAAACCGAACAAAAGATTATAGCTATGAGAAATGTTTCCTTTGAATCAAAGCTGTAAACCAAACAAGAGATTAAGCCATCAGTTTTTATATATTTACTCAGAACTTGAATGAGAAATCTGAGTCTTCTGATTTTTATTCTGTAGCAATAAATTCAAACACCAAACAAACACAACAGAAACTCAAATCTCAATCAAGTGCAGCAAAAACAACACAAGGACAAAATGAATAAGAAGTCCAAATCACTAAACAAACTCATCAAAATCAAAATTAAAACCAAATTCTAAGATGAATTCAACAAATGCTGCCCATCAAATTGGTTCTGAACTAAGCTTCCCCAGTTTTTTTCTCAATGAGTTCCTGAACCAGGTCTGCTACTTCCTGAACAGTAGTAATGTTCTGTGAGCTGTCTTCTTCCACATTGATGTTGAATTCCTCTTCTATAGCCATCACTATCTCCACCTACAATCCATCAATGAGTTCGATTCAGCCTAAAAACTTAAGTTCATAGAAAGACAGACTGATATATATATATGTATATATACAGACTCACCGTATCGAGAGAATCGGCGCCGAAAGTGCTGAACTTGGACTCTGGAGTGACAGCAGTTTCACTAGGCAATGCTAATTGTTTCCTTACAATACCACAAACTTTTTCCAGTGTCTCAGGTTTAGCCTGAAAACAGTTATATTTACAGTAAAAAAAAGATAAAATTCTGTAACATTTTACTGCAAATTAAGACAAAATAAGCAGATGAAAAGCAAGAATACTGCGCAGCAAATGCGAAGGCATGAGGATTTCAATGAGGGAAACCCAGTCTTTGGCATTCCAAATGACACTAACTTCACATTGCTGAACCTTCCATTTATCTGCATGCATGACAGATTAAACAAACTCTCTGTTCAATTTAAGAGGATTTATATGAAAAGTTAAACACTTTTGAACTGATGAATTACAGTTACAAACAAAAGTAAAGATTTTTGTTTAACTTTGTGAAGGAATAAGCATTGAAGTTGAAAACCATTAAAGAATACAAAGTAAATACAGAGTGAAGTTGATGGACAAACAAAACCAAAAACAAACTTTGGAGAGCAATTGCTTATTATAATCATAGAAATGAGAGACAAAGAGAGAGTTTACCAGTTTGAAAGTGGGTCTGAATGAGGATGAGAAGTTAAGGATTGTAGAAGAGACAGCAGCCATTGAAGAACAGTGAAGCAAGAGAGCAGGATATGAGATAAGGAGAGTGGAGAGCTAAAAATGGATATGAGAGGAGGAAATTTGTGAAAAGGACCCTGTAAACTAATTAAATTACAGATATAACCTTTGGGTTTGTGTTTAAGAGTTGAGTTACAAAGTAGTATGACTTTTATGTTATTTATTTATGACAAAATGAAGAAAATTTTATATTCTTATTTTTTTAATTTTATAAATAATTTTAATTCAAATTTTTTTGAGATAGAAAGGAGGGACAGTAATTTATAAATTTTTGTCATTTGAATAAATATTAAAAAAAATAAAATTATATGTCAATCTTGCTTTTTCATTTCTTCCATAAAGTGACACTTTTATGTGATAAAGAAGTCTTTGGCGGTGATTTATATAGATTAAATAATATATACAAGGAATATGGTAATTATTATCATTATTAATTTTGAAGTAGTGTCATTGTTTTTTATTTATAACATGGGGAACATGGGGGGATATTAGAGATTAGATCTCATTTTATTTAATTAAATAAATCCCAACATATATCTATAAACTTAAATTGATGTTTTTGAGAAATCATTTTTGGTTTTTGTGTGGAGATAGATGATTAATTAAAAGAATAAAATTAAAGGAAAATTATCTACTCATGTTTTCCTCTTACTCTCTTTAAAATATGAAAAATTAGAAAAATGAAAGGAAGCACATATTTGAATAATGTTATTTTTTTTTATTATTAGTATTTGGTGTGTCATGCATGAAATTATCATATTTATTTATTAATTAAGTAATGTGATTGTTTTATTGTAACATGCATGGGTGACCTTATAATAGAGATTAACTATTCATTATCTTATTTAATAAAAATAAACATAATATATAATTTAAAAATAAATAAATATTGACGTGAAAAATGTGGGGATTGGATTATAAGCCCATTCTTACAATTGGAGATCTTTATACCGGTACATCTAACGCATTTCAAACTTGAATAATAAAAATCTCGTAATCAAACTTTATGCAGTGGGGTCAGTGTCAACCTGTGAACCAAAGACTCATGAACATAGCATTTAAACTTGAAAAATGAAGCATACCACAAATCATTTTTTATTTATCTAACTAGAAAATTAATTAAAAAAAACAAAATTAGCTGCTTATCTTTTCCCCTCTCTTAAAAAAAAAAAAAATTAGAAATATCAAACGAACTACACCCCTGACCTTGTAGGCATATATATATATATACTCCTATATTCTACACAGTACTATGTACACCAATGCATCCTTAGCCAACCACCATCTTCTCTCTTTCTCTCCTTCTCCTCCTCTACATCTTCATCTCTTCTCCTTCCATAACCTTCAACATCTCCAAAAAGATCTCAAAGAAACAAAATTAATGGTTAGCTATAAGATCCAAGAACACCACACACATATCTCTCCTACTCTTTCCTACTAGCAAACTAGTTGACCCTCCATTAAAAGCTGAGAGATCTTTAATCTTCTTTTATCCCCTTGATTCACATAAGTAGTCTTCTTCTCTCTTTCTCTAGACTTCAATCTTAATTCCCTTGCCTTCAATCCCTTCTTCATCTTCTAGCTTTATTACATAGTGTGTGTGTGTGTGTGTGTATATGCTATAGCTCTTGAACGGATAATATTGAAAGAAGGCAAAGTCTAAGAACTATAGCATGAAACATGGTCCCATCTCCAAACCTTCTCTTGCAGCACATCAAGAACCATGAGAACTATTCCAACCACTTCCACCTGAGATCGATCCCGATGATCGATGAGATGGCAACCTCCCGAGAAGGCGAAGAAGAACTAAGACATGGCAAAGGACAAGTAAGAACTAGTTTTATTCAAGAAACTGACCATGAAGATAAGAATTGGCTCCAATTGAGCATTGGTGGCTCTGCAAGTACTTCTTCTCAGCCTCTGAGAACTCCCCTGGGGTTCGGCTTCTTCTCGAATAATTCCATGATTAGTATAAGTTTACAAGATGATTACCGGGGTTCGAGGAGTTCCCGTGTATCGCTGGCTCATGTTAGAGTCGTTAGCCCTCCGAGAAGGCCTCCGGCCGGGCTGTGGTTCATTCTCCGGGCTTCGCAAATTCAGTGAGTCGTATATAGATGTATATCATGATAAAACTGCGTGCATTGAAACCTAAATTTATAGATGGAGTGCAACTCATCATGCAGGAGGAGAGGACATTTACTACCTCAGCTACCAAAGAGCTACCTAAGGATCAGGTATATATATATATATATGCATACCATTTGAGTTTCCTTCTTTTAACTTTCTTCCTAAAATTAAAAAAATGGTTGCTAATTAATTTGGTATTCAGAGATGGGAGCATGACAGTGAGATTGTTGATGAAGTACTTGGTTAGTAAACTGCAACTGGAGCATGAATCAGAGGTACTTATATTTATTTTTTTGAAATATATAATTAATGGAAGATCAATGCATAAGATCAAAAGGAGTGCATTTGCATGTGTTATTTAAGCTATGTGTGATGTATGTGTCTTGAAGTTGGTTGTTGGAACCATGAAAAGAACTTGGGAACTAAAAGGAGCACTCTTACGTTTGATTTTAACTTATGGAAGGGCACATTCAGGTGGGAAGTTTGTGTCTAATGTGACATATCATTGCTTGCTATTGTTTTTAGCTTCTTGATTAGCTTCTCACTTATGCCATTAGCTACCTTAATTGGCTAACTTGTTGCCGTTTTTGTCATTAGCTTCTCATTTTTTATCAAAAGGCAATTAATTAGCATCATGAAAAGTATGAATGAATGAACTTAATTTGATATGGCAACCACTTTTCATGAGTAAACATTTGACGAAATTCTCTTTGGTATGAATGAATATGGTATACATAACTTTCAGTCTTAAGTATAACATAGAAGAGAATTAAAAGTTGATGAAGTTATAATATAGAAACAAATGTTCTAATTAGTTGAACTTGAAATCAATTAAAATCATATTAAAATAGTTTGAAATTTTGGTTATTCATGCAACATGCATGCATTTCCCCCTAAATACTTTCTATATTAAGTTCTTCGTCTTCAGTTAAACTAAAACTTGTTTTTTAATTAGTTTTAGTTAAGATAGAAACCATATATATAAATATATGTACACACACTTGAGTAAATATGAAGCGAATCTTGTTTAAATTTTTAGAATAAGTGCATTGGCGATTTTCTAATCACTCTTTACTGTTTTAACCATAGAAATTTATGTTAATGAAATGGATTAAAATTTTAAATTATAATTAGAATAATAGTGTAGGTTTTATGAAGAAGTATTTGGGAAATGCTTTCTTGGGCACATGCCTTTTGCGCCCTTTTTGATTTTTCTCTATTCCATTCCATGATGTGATTGTCACTAGCTTTGACGTATATCATTTATGCAAAACATAAGGATGACATTTAACATGTGTTCTAGCATAAGAGGCTTAATTCTCTCCTTATCCACCTCCCATTTATGGACTACTAATTGCATGAACTTGCCAAGTAATTAAGGAATATCATTGTTCAAAATGAAAACATAAGTTAATTATATTTTCATTAAGATGAGAACTAACTATTTTTCACTGATCATAGTATACTTTATTGCTGATAAAATAAATAATCATTGATGAACTGTTAACATGCAATTGTTTTTAATTAATTATAAGGATTATTGGCTTGCACATCATTTCATTTGCTTTGATTAATCCATTCATGCAAATTATATTGTGTACTTAATTACAGTCAACTTTAGTGACATCTATTTAACAATGCACTTTCAATTAAATACATTAATATTGTCAAAGATTATTATAGGTATATAACATTATATTGTTGTTTTTATCTTGTAGTGCATGCTACTCTTACAACTAAATTAATTTTTTTTGACATATATAATTAATCCTTGAGTTAAGGCATCTATGATATCTCTTGCTTGATATTGAAAGAACACAATCATTAAGCCTTAGATTACTATTTAATCAGTGTCTCACTAATGATCAATGTATAAACATATATATTTAATTTGTGAACTTTGGGAACCTTAAGAAAGGAAAAAGGACAAAAGGGACTTAAGAACATTCTGTATGATTTATGGAATGGAGTGCATGGAGGACTTTGAAAACAAGATGTCATTAAGGGTGGACCAATTGTGGTACCATCATTTAGAACTTTGTTTAATAATGAACATGCTTTTGGGATTGTGACTATATTTTGAAAATAAGGAGGAGAATATTGACTTAATTTTTATTATATTTATTTATTTATTTATTTTTATTTTCGGATCCGGCCACTTTGTCTTGTGGGTTCCATTGAAGCAAACGTGGAGGAGACTTGCATGAGATTAATTTGTGTTTTCATTCATGACATGTTAGGTAGAGATGTGTGTGTGTATATATATAGACAGAGGGAGATATTTATTTGGTTATTAATTAGTTTGCTAATTAATATAGTGAGTTAAGAGAGATATTAATAAAATATGGGTAGACCATGATTCATTGGACAAAATAAATAAATTAAGTTCATAAGAACCTAATTAATAAAGTAAACCAAGAATAATTATGATGGGCATTCAACAAATAATAATAACAATGGTAAGAGCCTTAAGCATTAATTATCAAAGAATTGGATAGTTAGTTGTATTATTCCTTATTTTTATTATATTACTCTTTTTAATTAATATGTATATATATAGTGATTTATTAAGGTTTATGAGGAAGGGAGAAAAGGACAGAGTGGTGCATATGGTTGGTGAGAAACATCTCACCAAGTGAGGAATGTGGAGGATTAGGCCTATGATAGAAAAGGTAGCTATGGTATTAATTAGTAAGACACCTAATTAACCAAAAAATATATTAGGAGATATAAGTTAGAAATTAAAAGAGAGAGGTCAGCTTATTTTGGACAGAACAATATTGATGTTTTTTGTTTTTTGTTTTGTTTTTTTTTTTTAAGGAGCATAACATAGGTAGATGGATGCACATATTAAAAAACAAAGAAAGCAAAGGATTAACAATGGAAAGTCTTAATAGCAAATTCACTAACCTTCATGAGCTATCTTAGAAGGTCATCCCTTAGTGAAATAGCAACAAAATTGGAGAGCTTTTGCACAGTTAATCGATCCATGAGTTGGTTCTAATCCTTTGGAATTAGCTTAATTAAGCCTTAATATTTAAACTTGAACAACAGATTCTAAATATTTTTAATCTTATAAACAAATCTCTAGTTAGAGCAAAACTCTTTGTGAATTAGGACTTATAATTAGCATAATCAGTGAAAGCATAATTAATTTTTAAATTCCATTCCTAGACTCAGATTAGAGCCTACACTTTTATTACCACAGCTTGATTGATATTATTTAGCCTCACACCAGATAGCACACCATTGACATAAGTAATATCATGCTTGATTTAAATCACTCATCAAATTCCAAACTAGTTATATACGTTTTAGGACAAGGACAGAAAAGATGCTCAACATTTTCCCATTTCAATCCATAAACACACAAAAGAATATAGGTCCAAAGTAGAGAGCATGCAAATATATATATATATTTACATCGAAAACCATACAAAGAATTTGGCACTAGACACAAGCATTTTCATTAGATGCATTAGTGTTGTCAAGGCTAAAATAGGAGAGTTTAGACAAAAGCCAAAAATAAGCCTCAACTTTAATTTCCATATCACATCTAGCATTATTCACTAGATTCGATAATTCTATATATGCTACTAACATCAAGGTATTTATTGAGAAAGATTGTATAAGGATCATAGGTATTTCAGAGCACCAAAAGTCATTTAAGAAATATACATTATGAGAATAATGAGAACTGATTCATATATATGTGAGACCCGATGATATCAATTGTTGTACATATAAATCTAAAGAATCTGGAATAATAGGGGCGGGAATAATAAAAAGGGAGGGGTACATTATAGTTTCACAAGTTGAAGCAACCATGTTTCAATTTCTAAAGGTTCACCTAAACTATATCCCATAATTAAGATAGTTAAAACTATTTTTTGCTATTAGAATAATTTTAACAATTTTTAAATATCTGCAACTTCAGTTTTGTAGATTTCTTTTCTATTTTGTGTTATTTTATATTAGTGAAGTACTAAAATAATCATGTTAAATTAATAAAAAATAATAATAATAATGAAATCACAAACAAATTAATAATAATATGAAAGAAAAAACTTAGTATAAGATAACATGACAACCGTCTACACTTAAATAAATAATAAAAAAATGTTTTTTAATATAATATAGATATAACTCGAAAGTTCAATTTTTATTCAACTCAAAATTATAATAACACTTCCATTAATTTTTCTAGCTTGCACTACAATAGAATCACAAGTTAAATTAGCTCAAAAATTCAAAGTACACCAACACTTTGAATTTTTTATTTTTTATTATAAGAAATACGCATAACTTAGTCTCAACTTTTCTTAATTTCACCTTATTAATAATTTTTATTTTGAGCATATTTTATTTGTTTATATCACCGTGCAATGGAAAAGGTACATATAATGCATGCTCATGTGGAAGTGAAATCCTAATTATGATAGGAGAAAGAAAAAGGCAAAGTATTGGTGGTGGATGCCACTATGATTAATATCATTAAAAGGTTGGTTGCTAATGGGAAAAAAAGTAGGTTCTTCATGGAGAAATTTATGGTGTATTATGACATAAGATTGACATCATATTGTTTGCGCAATTTAGTTCATGCTCAAACTCTTTTTATCATAATTTTTCATTAATTTTTGGATAACAATAATTAAAGGAAAAGTTGCATATATAGTTCTAATGCTTACCTTTTATTTATTTTTTTTAAATATTCTTCTCAATTAAAACACACTCAAAGTATATATATAGATGCATCAATAGCAAATTAAGTAACATATAAAACAACTACATAAGATGTAGTATCATTATCTTAGAAGAGTTAATTAGGTATTAAGTTGAAAATTAATGATCAACTAAGGCACAATTAAGTCAAGTTGCTTGAATTGTAATTTACTCATGCATGGTTGTCTTCACTCCCTTCTTAATTTCATATAAAAAAAATAAGAAAAAATTCACTTTAAGTTCCAATTATAACAATTATTCATGAACTTATATTATCACATATGTATTTATATGTTGATGAAATTTCAGGTGCAAATCACTTGTAGAGGACAAGAGCTTCATCCCATCTTAACATTGCAACATGTGAGAGACCAAATATGGTGGCCATACATTCAAGATTCACTAGCCATTGATCATGTTATGACATTGCAATATAGTAGAAAAATGTAAACATTAATTAATTTGGTGTCCTTGTTAAAATGTTCAAGTAGTACTAATTATAATTGCTTTGTGTTTGCTTTTCTTGGTTTTCTTGTTTTGATTCTTGATTTCCCTCATTGAGTTCATTTAGTATGTTATGTAATATCGAAATCTTTGTTTCGAATTTATGAGATGAAACAGATCACAGGGATGATCTTCATGCATGTATTTAGGTTCCTATGAGGATTGGATTAATGAGTTTTACTTAGTGATGTTGTTTTTGATGGTAAACCATAGTGTACTTTTTAATTTTATTTATTTATTAATAAAGTCCGTTTTTAATTTATTCATAATATTTTGATTACTTTGAATATTTGTCTTTTGAATGATAGATTTTATATCAATGAAAAGAATATATATGTAAATTTGTTGGACCAATTCAATAAATTTTAAAAACATCTCTTAATTTTTAAAATACAATATAAGTTTTCCATCTTCTTATTGTGTTATACTATAATATCGAAATTAAAATTAGAGAGATTATAAAAAGCTTTAAGTCATTACTTAAAATAATTCTTTGCATCATAGTATTTATAACCCAATGGCATAAGTCCCATTACTGGTAATATATAGATAAACACTGGTGGTAATGAATCCCTGACTATAAATATGGAGTTACTATCCAAACTCTATGTTATAGGGGTGAGGCCACACAAACCGAACTAGCAATTCTCGACATATGCGTATAACCCTGATTGTATTGTACTTGTCGTATTTGTAAAAAAAAAACTAAACTAAAAATGCCTTCACGGAGAGTTGATCATTACACTGTAGCACACAGCATTGTCCAATAAAATCAATATTGTAGATCATTACTTGACATGGGCTTATATATAGATGTCTTTTGGTGCTAACCAAGAACACAACACTATATCAAATGTTGGGCACCAACCATATATATATATCTTAAAAAAACATGCAAATTCTTGCAACAAATTAAGACCATAATAATGCATGGCCTCATTACATTCAGAACATGACAATGAGAATTTGATTTGTGAACTAAAGTTCTTTTATATAAATACAAACTCAAGGACAGTCTATTTATCAACTTATGCATCACCATGCGTGTCTGTAGGAACATTAATCCTTACAGTTATATATATATACATATCTATCTTATTGTCCTTACCATATAAAGAAATATATGAGAATGTGGATTATTTGCAGGTTTCGTGCATTACTTGCCATGTCTAATTGTCGGTCATGGCCAACTCCTTATTTATTTATATTAGCACGTGCATGATTAAAAATAAATAAATAAATCATAAACATGATTATTAGAGAAAAAGTTAAAAAAATTTACTAATAATGGAAATGGATAAGGTACAACAAAAAAACAAAAATAATAACAAAAAAAACAACAACAACCAGAAAAATAAATAAATAAATAAATAACAACACAAAAACTAAAAATATGGCAATAACTTAATCAAATCAGGAAACAACAGAGCCCGCTCTCTACTTAAATCAAACTTTAAAAAAAATATTTTTTTTTTTATTTATAATATGGATAAGTCATTTACTTCAACTATTTGTCAGGCAGTTGAAGTTGATGCTTTGCTTTCTCACTTGAGAGGAAGAGAGTTACCATCTTCTTTTGGGAAGGTGGTATAAAAATTTAATTAAATGTTTGTATGATCATGTTTTTGGTTTTTATTTTTCTTTTGAAGGCACTTAATTAAACTGCTCATGCCAACAGGTCTTCTCTCTAGAGAAATTATCAATCAGTCAATCAATTCTCTAGTATATTTTATTTATATTTTTCAATTATTTACTTTTGAATTCTTTTAATTCTCACCGTTTTGTTAATTTTTATATTACTAAAAATATCTTTATTTTGTCAGTGCAAAATTTTTTATATTGTATTTAAATACAAGTGCAAATGATTTTCTCATCGGGCATAAGTGTTAATGAACAAAATTAAAAATAATTTTGTAATTTATATAGATTTAGATTTAGAAAGAAATGATTTAAAAAATAGGATTTTCTTTTTGAGATGTGAACCAAAAATGTAAGAAATCTTTTAGATACTTTTCTCTGTCTATATAATATGTGTGTGTGTGTGTAGAAGATTATAAAAAAATTATCAATGGAAAATATGTTCATGATAATTAACGTTTGCTTGAATTTTTTTGAAAGAAAAACTAATAATATAAAAGAAAATTTTCTGAGTAAAATTAACTTTTGGGAAATATTAAATTTAAATGGGAATTGAAATATAAATTTTTCATGAATAATTTATTTTGATTTTTTTAATATTTGGGAAATATTAAATTTAAATGAGAATTGAAATATGAATTTTTCATGAATATTTTATTTTTATTTTTTTTAATATATATATAATTTTTAAAAATTTTATTTTTTTTAGTTTTTTCGTTTTTTATTGTAGTAACTTTAGGCGACAATTGTACAAAAATACATTTTTTTTCACCAGTATTACCAGTGATTAATTTCTTTTTATTTAATGAAATCGTTGGTGGTTTATCCACTTTAATAAAAAAAAATTCATATATCTTAAATATAACAAGTTTGAAGAGTTATTATTGGTAAAATAAAAAACAAGTAAGAAGAAAAGTATGATTTATAAAGTTTCATTCAACTCCTAGACATGAAAATAAATTATGTACTTTTAAATATAAAAATAAATTTAAAAATTATGAACATTGACGTTTTAATTCACACACACATACAAATATGCTTTTGCGCAATATATACATAATTCTATACATTGATAAATTTATATTAATATACGCAAACTCTCCCTAAATAATATTCATTTTTCACATATAATTTGAAGATCATAGTTAATTGTGTTATTGTAATTTTGATTAAAAAGCAATAAAAGATAATTTGAGAAATGAAAGTAGAAAAAATAAATAAATAAATAAATAAATTTGGGTTGCTTGACTCCTATTATATGTTTGGATAGCATACACATTTCCATACCTCCATTTGAGAATATCTTTTGGAAGGTAATCATTACCTTGGAGGGCACCATTAACCCCCACAAGGTAACAAAACATTCCCCTAATATGGGGGAAAATTAAGAAGGATGGAGGGGGATTGGGGTAAATTACCTTTTTTTTTTTTTTCGGAGAAAAGTAAACCACTGATTTATTGAAAGATAAATATATTAATATATTTAAATAAATATAAATATTAATATATTAATATTAAAAAATTAATATTTAATTATATAATAATTATATTAAATAAATATTTATTTCAAATATAAGTTATGAAATAATTAATAAGTGATTTAAATAATTAATTATAATAATTAAATTTTATTTAAAATATTTTATAAACAACAAAATTTATTTCTTTATATTGTATGTTTGGATGACCGTAATGGAATGAGAGGGAATGAAGTAATAATGGAAGGGGGGAAAAGAATGGGTAAGGGATGATAATGAAAAATATGTCTGGTTGGAGAAATAATTCATTGAAAATGGAAAAAGTAAAGAGTGAAGTTGTGATAACATTACATTTTTACTCCTTGTATAAAGAAATGATAGTTATTTCTAATAATTATTATTTATAAATAAGTACGACATAAATATTTATTTTATTATTATTAATTGTTGTTTAACTAGAAATTAATTTTAAATAAATATTAATTTCATACCTTGTATATTTTAATTAAATTACAAATGATATTTATTTCAAATATTTATTAATTATAAAATAATAAAAACACAAATATTTATTTTATTATTATTTAAACTATTGTGGTAGCCGAAACAACATATTCACCCGCTACATTACAATATCTCGCACCTTATACAGGAGTGGCTCTAGCTGAATATTTTATGTACCGTGAACAACATTCTTCAATAATTTATGATGATCTCTCCAAACAAGCACAAGCTTATCGTCAAATGTCTCTTCTATTAAGAAGACTTATCCGGGGATGTCTTTTATTTGCTAATGTTTAATTAGAAATGATATTTATTTCAAATAATTATTATCTATAAATAATTAAAACATAAATATTAGCATGTGGGCAAAATAGTCATTTTGTAGGGGGAATGAATCATTCCCCCCAATATGGGGGAATACTTCATTACCCTGTGAGGGTTAATGGTGACACCCTAGGGTAATGATAACTCCCACAAAAAATTTCCCAAATAAAAACATGAGAATGTGTAAGTAATGGTTCCCCCCTTGGGGGAACTATAATCCAAACACTACCTAAGGGCATAAAAATAATTTTATATTATATATTTTCATTATTTTTTTAATTCCCAATAAATTACTCTTCTATTTTTCTCATTCAGAATGAATTACCTTTATAATCCAACACATTTTTTATTACCATCCTCTACCCGTTCCTTTCCCCTCTTCATTATTTCATTCTTCCTCATTTCATTACGGTAATCCAAACACTACCCTAATGCATTCTTAATCCTCTTTAAATATATTTAAAATTCTTAAGAAAACTCAAGCGATGACAAGTCCAGTGGCACCTTTATAATTTGCACCAAAAAAGGGTAATTGTTAAAAAAAAATCAAAAGGAAGAAGTCAATTACACACAATTACAAATAATAAATACAATAAATAAGCAGACAACTAATCTCATTAAAAAAATAAATTTGCAAATATTCTTTGAAATTACAAACTCAACAATAAATTTTCATTTGTCTATTTCATTGTCATTCCAAATAAAAAATAAATAAACAAATCAGTTAAAGTTAAATTAACTGACATTAAAACATCAAAAATTATTTTTACAAATAACAAGTGAAATAAAATCAAAAGGGAAGGTTATGAGCTAATCTTCAGTCAAATTTTTGGCGCGTAATGAGTCATAAAATAAATTGCTTTTTGAGTAATGTATATTTTTCCATTTTCATCATCCTCTTTCATTTTCATTAGCATTAAACCTCTGATTGTTGTATTGCTCTAATAGTACTAAATATATCCAGCCTTCATGAACTCCTTTGTCATCTCTCCTATTTTGATCTATTCTTAGCTTTCTATTTCAATTCCCTCTATTTATTACCATTATTATCAATGAAAGATACATTGATCCTAATCATCAATACATATGCATGTGAGTGATCATGCTACATTAAATCTAAAAATCTAAAACCATATTACATGGAGCATATATATATATATATATATCATGATAATTTGAAATTAAATATACTTAAATAACTATTGGCCATGCATTATTATTAATTAGAACCATGTGTTAATTCTAATTAGTATTTTGGATGATCTACTCTAAAATTTAAAATAGAGTTAATCTTTTGATAGAAATAATTATATAGAAATCAAGACCATGATCTTGGTTTATCATTCTAGTAAATATCCAACATCAGTCATATTAATAGAAGAGAGCGAGATATATTGGAAGAGTATCTTGTCAAATTCACTATAGCATGATTGGCGGTAAGTATCTTGCTTCAGCTACTAATTAACTATTTAAGTAATATAGTATATTAGATGTCCTATCCTGTTTATTTCTAACTATATATTCTTAAATAACTATTGGTAATGCATTATCATTAATTTGAATCCTGTGTTAATTCTAATTAGTATTTTGGATGATCTACTCTAAAATTTAAAATGGAGTTAGTCTTTTGATAGAAATGATTATATATAAATCAAGACCATGATCCTAATTTATCATTCTAGTAAATAGCCAACATTAGTCATATCAATAGAAGAGAGCGAGATATATTGGAAGAGTATCTTGTCCAATTCACTATAGCATGATTGACGGTAAGATTTTGCTTCAACTACTAATTAATTATTTAATTAATATAGTATATTATATGTCCTACCCTGTTTATTTCAAACTATATATATAATTAATATAGACTGAAAAACATGTGTACACTAATATATACATGCATGGGAGCAAGTAAAATAAATCAAAATGTGCATGAAGCCATTGGAGATGAGAATGAAATTGGAAGCCCTTTGTTTGACAGCTGTGGGATGTAAGATTGAAAGGTACTCTAGCTAAATATTGAAGTTAGCTTTAATTTGACAGATATATATTCATGACTCAATGAGGACAAAATGCTGCATTAATTTGTACACATATTCATGACTCAATAATGACAAGATGTTACGTTAAAATATATTTACGCGTGTGCTTAATGATATTTAATCTCTCAAGATCACTGTGGATTAGTTTAAGTCATTGTCATGCCAACTTAGTTCAGTATGACTCCATTAGGTGTCATTGAAAACTCAGTTTAAATCACACCTAGAATTTGAATATTAATTAAATGTAAGAGTTGTATAAAGCTTCTATACATATAAATATATATGAGATTAAGTCTTTGACTCTTTGGGAACGTTCATAGGAACATCTGGGGATATTCATAAGAACGTCCCCATATTTAAAAAAATTGAGAGAAAGAATGAGTTAGAGAGACACAGAAAGCAAAGTGAGTTGAGAGAGAAACCAACAGTAGCTCAATAGTAATCCAATTTTTCCAATATTGTACTCGAGTGTACAATATATGAAACAAGAACAATACTGTAATGGGAAGGATTCGAACACTTGCCCTCTTTTAGTACTATTGTGTTATATATATATAACAAGATGATTTTTATTAAAGAAATTAATTTAATTTGCGTCATCACTGTTTACTGTATATATAGGAAAACAATATCTATGGGATGAAGCATTTTGATGTTTCAATTCCAACTACCAATTAATGGCCATCTATTGCTAAAATGATGATTAAAATAATTGTATGTATTAATTAAGGATCTTAAACTAACTGAAATTAATTAATTATGTAAAGGATCAAAATAATTATTAAAAAAATAACTATGGAAACAAGTTCATTTTTTTGACATTGAATTAATCTGTTTTTTTCTTTATAATTTTGCTATATGTTAGTTATCACATCTATATATTTTATATATTTTACAACTTTATGATGATAAAAAAAATCATAATTAAGTAAATTCGGGTTCTGAAGTAATTTCCACATTGATGATATATATGATTAAATTTAATTTGGACTAAAATTTATTGAAAAGCAATGGATAGATTCAAGTCAGAATTGTATTCATTTTTTAAGTTTCAAAGTAATTTCTATAATGATGGTGATTTAGTTTACAAAATATGTTTATAATAGAACCTTTAAGTTATATCTAAATAGGTGCAGCCTAATCCCTTAAATTCAGTTATAAAATCTTTTAGTTATTTCTACCAACGTATAAATCCCTCCATCATCATCACAAATCCCTAAAAAAAAAATTATAATTGAAAAAAATCACATAAATTGTACTATAAACTTTTTGAATATACTAAGATAAAGTGTAACATTACAAATTATACTCATATTTCCGTTTTTTTTTTTAATGAATTTGGTTTATTCACTTTTTCAAAAAAAAAAAATTATACTCATATTTAATATACACAGAGAGTTGTTTTGTTTTACTTTTTTATTTTTAAAACAATTTTTGGTTTTTTTAGTACTTTAGTATATATGTATATATATTACAAAAATAAAAATTGAAAGATAGAGTTGTGGGTAATAGTTAAATACATGGTACATAACTCAAGCACATATCATTATATCTTTTACTCAAGAAGGAAGCAGACATCCCAAAAAACCAACTCTCAAACTTGAGTACTTCAGCCACAATGGTAACAACTTATAACTAACAGTAAAAGTATATATATAACATAAAAAATTACATAGAAAGATGCCTTTCAAAACTCATAAAACTAAAATGGAAGTGACAGAGAAACACAACTGCATTGGCTAGTCACATCAGCCTCCATACAGTACAACATTATAGGGGCCCCTTCCATCTCTTTCCCTCTCTCTCTCTCCCTCTAAAACAAGATGCTGAACATTGCCTTGGATTTTGTGCAAGAATCCATACACCATATTATGGTATTTATTTGTCCTTGTCTTCACAATTAATTCTCAACTTGTTTCATTCTTCAAATTAAGCAGCAAGCAAGTAAAAAAAGAAGAGCACTGAAAACTTCTTCTTAGTTGAGAGAACACATATTGTTCACTAACACTCCACCCATTTGCATCATATAGCCACCATTATCCTGCAAAATGAAAAATATACATTTATATATAAATATATATGTATATATAATGATATTAATAATATATATGTTTAGATATGAAAACCTGCAGATCAAGGAAGGCAGTGGGACACTGAATCATTCTGTAGCTGTTTGTTGTGTCTTGAAAAGCTGTGGGTTGTATGTGATTGGGTTGGTGCACCAGTAACTTGCATTTAATGGCAATGAAACTCATCAGCAAATGAAAGACAAAGATGAAAGTTAATCCAGTTTAATTGATCAGTAAATTACCTCTTCATGATGAGTGATCATATAGCTTGCATATGGATCCATATTGAAGTTGTTCATGGGGTTCATTGTTGCTATTAACTTCATGGAGAGAAACTGATCATTGTTTAAGCTAGCCATTAGAATCACATAATTATATATGATTCATTATATGTAATTAATAGATTTAACTGACCTCAACTTGATGCTGCAAGGACTGAACATAGTTAATGATTTCATCCAACATGAGAGCTTTACCAATGACCTACAAACAAAGGAACAAACTTTTCATCTAAGAGAAGAAGATGCATTGATGAAAAGGTATGATCATAATGATAACATTAATGCACCTTATCACAACCAGGAACAAGGCCTTGGAGAAGCTTCATCCTCTCACTAATCTTTTCCCTTCTCACCTAGAAATATAATTAGCCATGCAACAACTTCATGAGTTTGATGAATTAATTAATGAATGATATTTGAGCTGCATGATATATGTATTACTCTTTCTGCAAGGCTGTGGCTGTCTGTTGCTTGACCTCTCCTTGCTCTCACATGAACAAAGCCTTCTTGATCATTAGCTTTAGCCTTCTTCTGATGATCTCCTTCCTTGTAATTAGCCTCCTTAATGTCCCAACACAACAAGTTAAATTAACCAAAATAGAGAGTGATCATCAAAGTCAAACACACACACACACACACACACACACACACCTCAGGGAGAGAGTTGAAACAAGAAGTAGTATCATCTATGTGTTTTCTCTTCTTTTTCTTCTTCTTGTCCTTGATGATCTTGTTCTCCATGGAGGCATTAATGGTGGTGGTGGTGGTGCTATCAAAGGAAATACAAGTGTCATTGGTTGTTCCATTAATGAGGTCTAGAAAGGAGGATGTAGTGTTGTTACTAGTGATCTCTCCATTGAGAATGTTAATGGGGTTGTAAGAGAAGGTTGCCATTTTGGGAGAAAGGTAAAAAGAGAGATCTAAAGAGAGCAAGAAAGAGAGAGAGATTGAGAAGGTTGAGAAAGAGAGAAGCAATACTTGGCAAAGTGTCATGCCTTGTGGCAGGCCTCACTTGGTTTATATAAAAGTGGAAAT
The DNA here is from genome assembly GCA_020875875.1 of Dioscorea alata. Classification (NCBI taxonomy): domain Eukaryota; kingdom Viridiplantae; phylum Streptophyta; class Magnoliopsida; order Dioscoreales; family Dioscoreaceae; genus Dioscorea; species Dioscorea alata. Next base: position 17,888,452 of record CM037024.1, read on the forward strand.
AAATGATATGCGTTCATCTGTATGACCTTTGACCTACTTAAGTTAGACACTAATACGAATTACTTGGCATATTAATTTGTTAGGGTACTTACTAGAAGTTTTTCAAATAACTTCTAATTAATGTTTTTTTTTAATTATGAACTAGTCATCTAACATTAGTGTTTTTTCATTTTATATGTTTAAATAAATTTTTTTTTGGTGGTGGGGGGAGTTTTTTTTTTAAGTTTTATATATATATATATATATATATATATATATATATATATATGTTTCAAAGTCAAGCTGGAGTAAATATCTTAAAAAATAAATAAAAATATAGTGCTTTTACTCTATATTAGTTGAGATTTGAATTTGTCTTCTCAACAGTACACATACACCGTAAACAAAAGGACCTGGAAGAAATGATTGATAATATATATATATTTTTCAGATAGTTTTGATAACAAAAACAATCAACTAAAAAAATTTTGAACTGATGAAAAAAATATATTAAAATGCTTGTTTCCTAAATCATTTAATATTTTAGCTTCTTTTAAACCACGTTTGTTATTAATGTTATTTTTCATGCATTTCAATAGAAAAATCTAGTTTATAAAAAAAAAAAACATTGTGTTTTGTCACTTATTATTATTATTAGTTTGGCTACGTCCCATTTTACTTTGATTGAACCATATATAGCTTATGACTTTATAAATATATATATACACACACATAAATACAAAGGCCAGCTAGAAATCTATTATCATCTATAGGCTTTAAAACAAAGTCATAAAGTCTACAAAATGGCAGTACAAAATAAACACAAAAAAGGAGACATATCATCCTTCATAAAGGAAAGCAACTAAAGCTGAAAAGGAGTCCGGGTCTAAATAGTTAGATGATTAGATTGGACCCTACCCAACCGAACCCCAACCCGGTCTACATGGTTAGATCGGATCAATTAGTAGTACAAACCCATTTCTAGGTTTCAGGCTTGATTTCAACCTATCACGCAAGAGGACTTGGTTCACGGGCTAGACTTAGACACACTCATACGTACGTCACTGCATGCATGCATGCATGGTTTAATCATAACTAACGTACTATAAAAAGCAACGAACCGGACCGGTCCGGCTTTGCTTAGTCTGGTCCAATCTTGTTTCATGCCTTGGTGTACCTTATTTACTTTTTACTATTATTGCTTATTTTCTACGTACATTGGGTTTTGTACAATGTACTAAATATGTCTCTGTATTTACTACTTACTAGGGGTTTTAAATTATAAGAATTGACAATTAAATGGAAAATGATCAGGAATTAATTTTGCATTTATATTTCTAAAAGATGAATAATTTTGTATTCATCATATCATTGAGGTTGATATTCAATTGATTTTAATCTTAAAAGGAAATCTAAGCTTAAGTGGTAACCATTGTTAATGTTTTGAGATGAAATAGTATTATTTATTTATTTATTTATTTTGATCCTTCTATCTCAATACTTTATCTAAAACAACCTTGTATGATATAAATATATTTTTATAAAAAACATATTTGCTTGTATATTCTTCTATGCATTTTTATTTACTTATATACCCTATAAGTAAAAAATAATTTAAAATTCTGTATATATATATATAACATTGACTCATTGATCAATATCTTCTTCACTTTCTCAATGCTTTGTTTTTTTAACAAAAACTTTTTAAATGAATTTAGCTCAAAGGGATACATAAACAAATACAAATAATCTATAATAGTATATAACCAAAAACAAATATGAACCAATCTAGGCTAATCCATTAACTTAACTTCAAAACTTAATAAAAAATTTCAAGCCTGTCAAACTTAGACAAAAATCCGGCACGGGCCGAGTCTAACCTCAACCAAAGCCCGGTCAAAGCCCGTAAATTCTCCCAAGCACATACCATGCTTTTTCCATGCAAATTTGATATAATGGGAAAACAAACATATAAATTTTTTGTAGACATTTGGTACACATGCTATTTAATAACCAGTTTGACTGGCTAAAGATACAAAATACACATGTATGGTCACGTTGCAAGAAGAACACATGCCGGAATTTACTCAAATTGCAACCTCACATTCACATGATTTGACAATTGACTCAGCTACACGTTAAGAAACATTCATGGCCTTACCAACATCTTTTTCATGTTCCTTCCTTTCACGGTAAATTCCAGTAAAACATACCGATCTTTTTCCCCTGATTCCGTCGATTTCTTCTGAATTTTCTGTACAATTTGATTGGTCATTCTCAAATTTTATGAGAGGGACATACAAATAGTCATTCTTAATGATCTGCACATGTCGAACCGAATCAAAAGAAAATTTTCGCATTCAAAATCATTAGAAACTTCACAGCAAAGTATACATGAACCAGAGGATAATCACAACAAGAAGCTTTCTCATAGAAAATGATACTATTAACTGCAAGTAAATCAGTTGAAGCAAGATATCACTCAGGATTTGTTTTTGGCCAGCAAGATTCAAGGCAAATGCACTGATTCATAGCTAGTGCTGACACAGATTAGAATAAACAAACAAACTCATTTATGAAGAAATGAGATGTTTGATCAAATGTACGAAAAGTTTAAACACATTTCGTGCATTTGATTGAACATCTGATTTCTACATACAGCCAGACACAAGAAAAAACAGTTCTCCAACATGTCATCTTCTCTTTTCTTCAGCACACTGAACACACATAATATATGCAAGTCTTGTGTGGAGCTTTTTCGCATTTAGAGCCGACAGAACTACGTACAATCCCTCAGCAGTTACATGCATGCATTAAAACAGTGCATGTGGTCATAAAGTACAGCATCACAAGGCTACAAATTAATTCCATTCTTCAGAAAATTGTCCAATTTGAAGGATCAATCAGCCAATTAAGCATGTAAGGTTTAGGTTTCAATTCCAAAACATATGGAATATGTTGTTCCAAGTGGCATGACAATCTCAAATATACCAACTCTACAAACCAAAATCAAAAGATACATGGAAGAAGGTTATATCACCACACGGCTGGATCACCGGTTTTAATTGTGAAGAAATGCTTAATATCCCCATTTGATACTACCACGGCTCAACCTTCAATCCCGAGAGTTTTGGCTTATGCTTTCTGTCATTTCAATTAGTTCAGCAAGGGTCAGTAACTAAATAAACCAGATGAGAATGCTTTGAACTGGAGAGAAGAGAAAAAAGTGCTCACCTGCATTGGAAGGTAGAGTTTGAATTCTGGTGGAAGCTCTTCCTCAGAGTATAGACGATCAGAAAAGAAGATTCTTCTAAGCCGACAGTTTGCATGAACTGTTACTCGCAGGGTCTCAACATAATTTGTCCCATATGCTCTTCTTGTGTAATCAGCAAGATTTAACTGGATATTATTCCATCCATCATCCAACTTAAGAGGCATTGTGCAGATAAATGGCTTAACCCGTGTTACAGACTGAATCACGAGGTACAAAGAACAAATTCATAATGGTAAATGAGCATTATCCCATAAGATAACTGAAAATTGGATTTAAGTTCATTTTAAGTCGGTAGATAAAATTGCATGGCAAAACTTACACACTTGAAAATTTGATGCTCTAAAACGCCGACGAACATTTTTATCATCCAATATATGAATCTCGAAAGTGAAGTATTTCTTCAGATTCTTCACAATCATGACCAGAAATGGAAGTTTTATCCCTAGTGTTGCAGCAGGATCAGCCGGGCAAGTAATATAAGTTGACTGCACATTTGGTCCGATTATTTCGAGTACACTTGACTGGATATCTTCATCCGGCAGCCGTTTAATATGCCCATTAACAACTGCAACAAGACAAACTTTCAGAAATAGTTTCCAAGATGGTGACACACAGGATTACAATAACTGAAATGCAAAAATGGGAAAAATATGTTGGAAATTGATGATGCTAGATGTGCTCATAATAGAGCCTTAGGAGAACAGAAACCTATTTGCTCAATTATATTAAGTGCGTTAAAAAGGCCAACAGCACGACACAAAAAGTTATATAATGTTCAGCTCATGTCAATCTGATGATGACTTAACGATAATTTGTAAAATTGTAATCATGGTGAAACGAAAAATACTTCCTGCTGAAAATCATCTGATGTTAAATTCACCAATCACACACGACATAGAATATTTCATTCAAATTTGAATTGAAGCTGTTATATATCAGAGAAAAACAGAATGCCATTTGTTAATTTCGCCCATGCTGTCAAAGAAAGGAGCTTCTTCATATCAGCACTACAACCCAGGAATGTGGTCCCATTACAGTGGTAGAAGGTGTCAACCCACAGCCAAACTACCTCCAAATCCACCAACTTGGTGTGTTGTGGTCCAATCATGGTTTGGGATTGGACCAAAGCCATCAACCAGTGAGCATCCATAACATATCCAAGATATAGAGAAACCACACAGAGGGAAGGCAAAATGATTCGCTCTATCATAACCAATGACTAATTTCTGCTAGATATAACTTTTTAGAAATACATAGTACAAAAGCCAATTGATTCTAATAAAATCTTTCTTCTACTGCCCGAAACATCTAGCATCAAATATGATGCGCCCATCATTGTCACTCTAATTACCTTTCGTCATTTGTCCTTTGTCAAGGCTTTTAATTATTGAGAGGATGCAACATTATAAACATGGGATTCGAAATGGCAAAACATCAAAAGGCTATGATTGGGGTCGTTATCATCTAAAGCCAAACTTGCATGTGCATCATACAAATATGTTTTATACATAAAGCATGTGTGTTTGGAAATATCTACATATATGAACAACATATTTGAACATTATAATAACTAAAAAATACTCACAAAGCAAGAAAGCATTCATAGACTATAAAAACAATTTGTTTTCACAAAGAAATAGTAGTTGATAAAAGACCTAATCCCAAAAATCAAAAATATCCCATATGCGCACCAGCACCACAAAGGGATAAATTAAAAAAAATTCTAATTCTGAGCATAGAATTTGTTCTACCTTATTTGCTTTGTAAAATCATTATCTGTATTCATTCTTTAAACCTATCGTAATCATATGCCTATGGTGGCCCTCAGGGCAAAAAATTGACAAGGAACCATCTCACACGACAAAAATATAAAGTTGGCATATCACTACTGGTCATGGTTGACAAGGCACATTAACAAATAATAGAACAGAATCCAATAAAATCACTAATTTTAAATCAATACAATCCACAAGACAAATTAGCCATATGAAAAATATAGTCCATGGCAACAGCTTTTAAGCAAAGATTACAAACCTTCTTTATCCCATATCTGCAAAGGCTTGCTCCTGATGAAGTAAGAAAAAACAAAGGTAGCATCTTCATTAGAAAATATGCATAGTATGCAAGCAAAATTAAATTTAATCAGTGATTTTCGCACATACCCAAGACTGTATAAGATGGACAAAAATCCAGATTGAAATGTATTTTTAAACATCTTCCTGAGTTCCTAACACCTGCAATCATTTCATAACAAAAACCCGATAAATTACATCAGACAAGAACATTACAGACAGAAAAATAAAATTTGAAAAAAAAAAAAAGGAACAGAACTCAATTAGAGCATGCTCAGAGAGTATAACAAGGATTAAACAAATATACCACAATGTTGATACAAAACACACATATGTCAATCTGGACATCAAATCCACATAAAGAAATAATTCCAACTATAAAAAAGAAATCAATTGGAAAACACTGATCTAGAGTTTCCTGAGCAAAAACCACATAACAGCGATCAATCGAAGCCTAAATCAAGCCCTACATTGAACAGTATCCGATTCAATTAACCAAATTTCTACACAGAAAGGCAACTCACCTCACACCCCTTCCGCTTCTACTCCTTCTCGAGCTTCGATTTCTCTGCCAAGCTCGAAGTTTTGCCCAAAGATTGAGAAGAAGACGAATTAGGGTTTGAAGAAAACCTTTTTTTTTTTTACAATCAGCCCCCCGTAAATTTTCATAAATAGAAAACTATCCCTTAGTTTGCGGATCGGGTTAAAGAAGGCAGACCCGTATACCCGGTAAGTTTTCTAATCGGATCTGATCCGTTAATCCAAACCCAATATATTTATTATTAATTTAAAATTTAAATTAATAATAATAAAAGGTAATAAATAATTAAGAAGGAAAAAAGGTGTCTTTAAGTCACACTCACTGTTGATTATTTAAGTCATATCAAATCTCTCTTGCTTGTTAGAATATAAAAAATGACAATTTTAAATATAATAAAAATAATAATAATTTTTAAACCACATGATTGTACGGCATCAACAAAAAGAATAAGTACATGCGAGTCCAGGGATAAGCGGGGTAAGCTATCGTGCTTAATTAGTTAATCAACTTTTTAATATTAATTAAGTACTTAATTAATCTGGCTAAGTTTGAGATGTGCGTCATGGATGACATACTAAGTGAATGGCATTGCATATATTTTATATAAATTGATTTTGTGAGATTTTAAATAAATATAAAATGATAAAATCTTAGTTTTTACACTCATTCCGTTTATTGAAACAGGTTTATAGTCGAATGTCATAGACTTTCTGCCAACGGCACTTGGGTCAATTGACACCGGGTCACTTGTGTAGGGTGTTCGCTTCGTTGGTCGAGCGTTGCTCCCTGAGTTCAATCCCCATCACGCGCAAGATGAGTGCACGATTCGGCGGTGAGCGTTGCTCCTCCACGTGTACGTCCCTGACTACCCTTAAATGGGGGGCGCTTGTCGTCTAATGTCAAAAAAAAAAAAAAAAAAAATGTCATAGACTTTCTTACTATATAAATTAAATTATAATATAAAGTGATTTATCTCAATGAGATTTAAAGATAAAGGTTAAAAATAGGATGGCATGTTTAATAAAATAAAAATAAAAAAATAAAAATAGGGATGACAATGGGGTCGGGTAAAGAGCAGGGCAAGCCATTACCACCCCCACCCCCTGCCTATAGAGATGACAACAGATTGGGTCTGGTGTGGGTTTTGCCATAACTGCACCCGCACACGCACCGCCTACCCTACCCCCATACTCAAATCTGAACCCTAATTCGATAGATTTTCAAACCCCAATCAACACTTGCACCTAACGGGTAATCGAATACCCGCGGGGATATTGGCCCCACTGTGGCCTTATTTAAAAATATTTAAAATAAAATTAAAATGCCAAGTAAAAATTAAAAATGTCAATCCAAAATTATTTTTGTTGTTTGAATGAACATCATAAAGTAGGAATTGAAAATAGACATTCAAAATAATACAAAATAGACAAATTCAACACCGTAGAGTAGGAATTTAAAAAACCCTAACAAAAAATTGAATATATATATAATTAGGTGTATTTGTTAATTGAATTTCGGGTCAGATTCGGGTTCGGGTTCAGATCGGGTATAAGGATTTCCATGCCCACACTTGCACCCGCTTTACATCAGTAGGGTTTTACCCAAACTCGACCAGAAACCGGGTCAAATAGGGTTTTCCATGTAAAACTCGGGTTGAGTTGGGTTTGGGGATTATTACCATCCCTACCCGCCTACCACATACCCTGCCTGGTTTGCCCCACCCCACATGAATAATATATTTTTTTAAATGCCATAACTACCCGCCCCACCCTGATTTGCTCTAGCTTTGCTTCACCCGTGTATCTTCAAAACCATATAATTGATTTTCTAGTACTTTCCAATGTTCATACACATACTATACTATTATGCACCGTAACAATGAATAGTATATCTACAGTATTGCACGAGGTGGGGAGGGACAAATTGAGGTATTTACTATACTCGACCACCGTACTTCTTCTAAAATAAATCTCCATCCCGCCCTGCCTTTGCTCTCAAATGAAAAAAAAAATCACTCCGATCGGGCCCGATTGGGGCGGGAACCACGGGCACGATCGGGGCCGATTGGGGCGGGAACCACTGGCATGATGGGTTTTTGCCATCCCAGGTGAAAGTGGAAGCAAAATAATAACAAATATATATATAGTAAAAAAAAAAATCAAATTTAACTTTTATTAATATCATCAACTAAACACATTATTAATATAATAACCCCATTTTTGCTGTGCATGATATTTGAAGGTGCCCACAAAATCCTCTGTGACATCAATCAAATTATATACATTACTATTGTGTAATATCTAATCTAGCAATTATCCATAATAGTTACATTAGTTTATATTTATTATTAACAATGTTATTTTCATCATTTAAATTAAAAAAACATAGAATCATAAAAAATTGAATCAATTCCCAAAGTATAGTACATAAAAGAGGAGTGGTGGATTGGTCATGACTCATGACTCATGATCTAGCATTCAATGCCAAAAGACCCTATCTTTCACTCTAACATGTGCCTTTCTTTGATTGACCATTAATTCATGCCATTAATATATCCACATTTAAGTCTAAACGGGTTGCCCCCGCGCACCTTGTTACCGAAAATTATTCAAACAAAAAAAAATCTAAACGGGTTGACGGTTGGGTTCGCTTCTAATTTTGGACTCCTAAAAATAAATTTTCTATTAATTAATTAAATACGGATCGTCAACGGGTAGTTAGAATTCAGATTTAATCTAATTTATTATAATTTAATTATATTAAATCCAAATAATCTAATAAAAAAAAGGTGATTTTGTTTTTCTCGGATTCGGGTTTAGTTTTAATATAATCCGACCCGTTAAAGAGTTCTTTCTGGACAAATGCCAGCTCATCAAAAAGTGCTTGATATTTTCAAGCACTCAAGATATGACCCCACGTGCGCCATTCCCCATTCCCAGCTACCGCTTTCGGGTTCGGATCTAAACCCGCACCCGTTATCACACCATCCAAATTCAATAACCTCTCACTCTCTCTATCTCTCTCTATTTTTTCAGGTAAATTTAGAATTTAAGTATATATTAAAATGTAATTATTATTTTATTTGACAATAGTTTACTATTGTAAAAATAAAAATAAGATTAAACTTGGCGGATTTGGATTTTTCAGCTTATCGGATCTTGAAGGATCCGACCCGTTTTCTGTTCTTCATAACCTTCATCGACAGAGAGGGAGAGAGAGCACCTCCTTCTTCTTAGCTATGTCGCCGGAGAATGGAGTGGCCTCGTCGGCGCCGGTGTGTGATTACTGTGCGACGGCGGTGGCGGCTCTCTACTGTGGTGCAGACTCCGCCCGGCTCTGCCTCCTTTGTGACCGGAACGTGCACTCGGCGAACGCCCTATCGCGCAAGCACGCACGATCACCGCTTTGCTCATCGTGCTCATCCGACGCCGCCGCATCCCGGCATGGCTCCATCTTCCTTTGCACCGACTGTGAGCTCGTCCCTTTGCCCTCCTCCACCTACCCGCCATCCCCCGTCCAACCCCTCTATGGCGTCCCATCCGCCTCTGATCTCGCTGCCACTTTGAATCTCGATTTCTCTTCTAAGATCCCTAAGACTTCGTCTCTGGATCCCCAATTCTTTTCGCCTGACGTTCTGGAGGAGCTCTACGTGCCGAGATGGGAAAAAAGGCTGCAGCTTTTGGAGCAGGTGATGGAGCTCTCCAAGGATGATGCTCCGGAGACGCCCCGCCAGAGTGACAACGGTGAGGTGATGCCCTACTCCGAGTTCTTGATGTCGCCTCTGGACGGGGGTCCGGATCTCAAGGGGACTGTTCAGCACACGGGCGATGAGGAGCTTCTCTTCGATTCTGGGACTGTTGCTGATCACTCCACTCAGGTTCTCAAATTCTTCAGAAACTTTTGTTTTTCTTTTTGGGTTTTTGATTCCTTCTTGCTTAGATTTCAAGCACATTACTTTGCTGAACCTCATAAAGTTTTGAGGGATTAATTAGTGTGGTAATCCAAAATAAGGATTTTGAAGTGAAGAACAAATGGACATGAATTATTTTTTTTGTAATTCATGAAGTTTATGACATTCACATTCAGCACTGCATTTTATTTGTTTAGATTTAGATTGATTTAACATCATGTTTGTTCTTGCTTCTTGGATTTCAATTTTGTATGGATTTCCTTGCAGATATGGGATTTTAATCTAGGAAGGTCTAGGGAGCAAAATGAATCCTCTTTGTTTGAAATGGATGGATATGGGACGAATACTGAAGGTTTTACAATCAAAAGCTATGATGATCTCTTTAGAGAAAATACGTTTTCAACTACACATGTCTTGGAAGACATCTACAATACGAATTGCATTTCTGCAGCAACTGATGATATATCTTCGACTAACGTTCGTTGCGTCTCATCTCGGAAAGTATGTCTTCGTTGATCTTCACTTGCATCATTTATATCCTCACTGTTTGTTTTTATGTTTTGCTTGTGAAATTTTTGAGAGATCTAGAGCACTAGAACTAGTGGAATGTCACCATCTTCTTATTGCTATTTTATTGAAGTTATCAGGAGTGCTTTTCTGCAGATACTTTCTACATAGAGTCATGATTGTTTCTCTTTCGGTAAATTGTTTCAGGAGTCAGATTGGATCGCATACAAGTGTTTTGAAAGAATGGAATGTCTTTGCATGTCTAGTGAGCATTTATACAAGTTATGTGAGTGATAGTCTGATAGACTGGGCTTTTAGACTCATCAAATATAAATGCATGTTTGCAACCATACTCAGTAGAGAAATACTTGTTGCTTTCAAAACAAGAGTCTAAGCTGTGTGAATCTGGTACTATAGTTTGAAGAATGGAAATAATTTTGGATCTATCAATTGAAGTACTGAATTGCTTAGTCCTTGATCTTATCCTACAACCTTACTTTTTCTAGATTATTTGTACTGGACCATCCGCTTGAAGATATGTCTGCTGCTTGACTTGAAATCATTTCCAAAATTCCAAAATGAACAATGTTTGATCACTGTTGCTAAATGCCAACAATCTTTCCTGTTCAAAACTTATGCATGAAGTAATGAGTATTGTCATTGTCAGCCAATGTTTATTATTCAAAGCTCATGCAAATGTACGAGCAATACTCCCAGACACCTGTGGATGTGTTGAATGTGTAGATTAAGAATACAATGTTCAGTTAAACACCAACAAGACCAAAATTTTTTTTTTTTTTTTTTTGCATAGTTAAACAAGTCTGTATCTCTGTTGCCATTGTTTTATGAATATTTTTTAATATAGGCTGTTTCGTCCTCATAGGACAAAACTGAAATCCAGTTAAGCATCACATTATAAAGAGGGTACTAGCACCAACCTTCTGATGCTTCTTGTCACCAAATGCATAAACACTTTCAGTTACTTAACACATAAGAAATTCTTATTCTTTTGTTCTGCAGAAAGGGCAGGATAATTTAACAGCAAACTCAGGAAATAGCAATTGGACTGCAGTTAGGCCAACGAATGTATTACATGATACTGAACCTAATCATGCCATCAAAGAGATCTCCTTTACTCAGCACTCTGTCATTAGCAGCAACCAGTTCAAAGCATTGAACAAAATAGACAGTCAGCAATTGGCCCAAAACCGAGGAAATGCAATGCAACGATATAAAGAGAAAAGAAAGACTCGCAGGCATGGTTTTTTTTTTCCTGCATTTGCTTGTCTGCTGATTTTCTGATATAAATTGAAAATCATGTGTATCTAAATTATCAACAGATATGATAAACACATTCGATATGAATCGAGGAAGGCAAGAGCTGACACTCGGCTGCGAGTTAAGGGTCGATTTGTCAAAGCTCCGGAAACAATGGATGATGAAAATGATGGATGAATGGATTTCTGTTAGCCAACCATGGCTGTAAATTCTTTTCTTCTTGCTATTTCCATTGTTGTTTTGTTGGAGGTTTTGTCATTTATATGAATATGTGACATCTCCTTAAGAATTCAGAAATGAGCAAGTTGTGTTTCTTTGCTTCTTAAATATGCAATCTTTCGTTAAAATTTTTAATTATAGAGATGTTCATAAACATTCACTTTTTCAATGTCATTTACCACACATAATATACATTTAAAAAGAAATTTATATAAACTAAAAGGTTAAAAAAGTAAAATAAAATCAAAATAAAAAGACAAGTAATATTGGAAAATTCATAATTTAGTTGTTTTTCAGGTGTGGCAACTAAAAACCTGTGTATTTTATTGTTATCATGCATTTTCATGTGATCTGATCTCGAGGCAGAAGGATCCACGTGTCACAATCTCAAGGGGGATCCTTCGCTTGGTCGGTCCGTTGCTTTTTCTTGTCCCTACGGACTACGTTACCCTGCCACAATGTGGCAAGCACTTAACAAATAGAATACTGCCACGTAGGAGGAAGAGGTTAGATTAGTCCGAACCGCAGAGGACGGTACCGAGAGCTACGACTTCGGGCACGCACGCCATGTGCGAGGCCCTTGGTTCCCGCGCGCGCAAGCGCGGCCTCCGCCTTCGTATAGGCTTCAAAGCTCTAACCTTTGTACTTCTCTTTGAGCTCTTGGAGTGTCTACGAGCTCTGATCCCCCTCATCTCCTCCTTGGTTTCTCTCTCTCTCTCTCTCTCTCTCTGACTTTCGTTTTCATGGTGGAAAGGTCGCTCCTTTTTCTTTGGTTTCTGATTGATTGGATTGTGTTTGTTTAGGATGTAATTGGTTGGAGAAGAGCAGGCATGGGCTGCACTTCTTCGATTCCTGGGAGATATAAGAATGGCAGGAGGAAGAAGAAGAAGGGGAGCAGGATTGCTGAGGTTGCTGTCTTTGTGCCTTGTTTGAGAATCCCTGTAGCTGTAGATCTTCAGCAGGGGCTTAGAGGGATTGTTGGAAGGGAGGTTGTTGATAGGATTATGCAAAGGAGGAGTAGGATTGTGTTGTTAGCGCAAGAGAATGGTATTTTTTTTTTTTAATCTTGAGCTTTGTTTGATTGTTATTTGGTTTTTGATTGGAATGCTGATTTTGTGGGGGGTTTTTTGCTTGTTTGTGGAAAAGTTCTTGAAGCTGTGGAGGGGATTTTGGAGGTCCAGAGAGCACTTGAGGATTACCTTCCCGTTCTGATTGGTTTGATTGAAAAAGGTGAGAGCTTTCGATTTTGTTTTCTGAATTGATGTTCTTCTTGGCTTCAAGAATTGTGATTGGAGCTTGAAATTATAAGAGCATTTGGGAAGGTTGGTTGTGTGAATAGAATAATTTGGATAAGCAAATGGAAGAGAATTAATGTACTGATAATGCTTCCATTATTATCTTGTAGAGCGCCGGCTTGAAGCATTGGTGGAGTTCAAATGGAGAAGCTTAGGGGACAATGGACAAGTAAGAGCTTAGCACTGCAGATTAACATTTATGTTTGTTGCTACCATTTGTTAATTCAAAGTTTGATATTTGGGCTTGCAGGAAATATGTTTAGCAAGTGCTTGGTATGAGTTGTTATCAGTTATTCACATGATGGCTATGCTATCACTGTTGCAAGCTAACCAACTTCTAATTCCGAAAGATTGCGCGGATGCGCGTGAGAGGAAGGTATCAGAAGGTCTGTTCATTAGATGTTATCCGGAGTATGACCACTAGAAATAAGATATAACTTATAGAATGTGCTTTTTGTTGAAAGGAAGTAATGAATTTGATCTCGGTATTGAATATTCCTGTGTGATTACTTAGTTGTGCCAAATTCTAAAGGTAATTTTATTATTGAGAAGAAATTCTTTCGTTTTACTAGACGCAAAGAAGGTTGCTGTTGATTTGTTGCTGAAGGCATCTGGGTTCTTAGAATATAATATTCATCACATACTTGTTCACCTGCCAATCCATATACGGTATGCCATACCTGATATCAGTTCAATTTATCTTTCTGTCTTCTCTTTTCCGGTTTTTCTTTGATGTTATGCTCTTAATGTGCATCTACTAATCTACACTTGCAGAAGGAACCTGCCTAAAGATTTGCAAGAGGGTGTGCTGGAGGCCATTTCAATTCAAGCTTTGGCCCAGGTAATTCTGTGTCGAGGTAATTGTGATCAAATGTTAGTTCTTATTCGCCATGATATTTGACAATGTTGGTAAACTTTATTATATAAATCATTTTCTAACATGCATTCCATTCAAATATGGTCGGATATGTAGGGAGTGGAAATGCAGCTTGGGTTGGCCATGGAATGCGAAAAGGCGACACTACCTGTAAAAAGGCGGCTGGCATGTGAGGAAGTCATCTACTTCGCTCAGGTCTGTAACTTTTACGACAATATCATAACTGTTACTGTTTAACTATTATTGTTGTTGTTGTTGTTGTTGTTGATGTTAAATCAAGCATTCATCATAAAACACAAGAATCCCACTTTCAGTTGTTTCTTTTATCTGGGCTTCAGCTTATATTGTACATCCTTTTTGTCTGTTGATCAGGCTCACTATTGCTTGTCAGGATGCGAAAACAGCGATGCAAACGGAAGGAAGCTCCTCCTATTCCTTAAATATAAGTACCTTGAAGCAAAGGTGTGCTAATTAATTTCCCAAACATAACCAGCTCCTCTTGTCTATTACTAATTAACTTAAATTCTTATTCTTCTCGTTGAATTTAATCATCAGGCAGCTGCATACTATTATCATGGTCTGGTTCTCGGAAAGGGTAGTGAACCAAATGATCAAGTTAGTTCAGTGTGCTGCCATTTTGCTGCCAATGACCTCCTCATCGAGAGCAAACGAGCTTGTTTAAGCTTTTGCCTCGCAAAACCCCTAACTAGGTTTGTTCTTTTTCGTATTATGAATTACACAATCATAGCTCACTTGAAACCTTTACTTATTTTCCGTCCCAGAGTTCCGCCCGCATGGGGTGTGATGAAGCATTTACAAAAGAAAATTCCTGAAACAGCATCGAAGAAATCCCAAATGTATGGAGATCTCATAGAACAAGACAAGTATGGGCTCGAAACGTGATCAGAATTTTCATCATTTTATTTCTCCAAAAAAAATGGGAACATTCTTTGCTTGAAATCAATTCTTACTCTGCTTTTTTCTTCGGTTCAGGGCATTTCAAACATTGCCTGATCTGCCGGAGTTCACCTTGTCTCTGAAGCCCGACGACTATGAACTACCTGAGATCGATGAGTGCTGGGTTGGTGATAAGTCTCAACCCCAAATTCAGATGCTGAAAGAGCACCTCAGAGATGATGATGATGATGATACATTTGAACCTATTGAAGACTTGAATCTCTAATAAATCTTGATACCTTTTCTTTTGTACCAAGTTGCTTGATACTTTTTTTTTCGTATTTCTTGTTTGTTTTCAATGTTAAAAAGGACAAGGAACCTTTCTATAACAGCCTTAGTTAAGTCAATTTACTTTCGACTTACTAAGTTATTTGTTAAGAAAGGTGTAAATGCCCAAACTCATATTGCATTAGATCAAATATTCTCGGAAGCGCTAATGAAGACAATTCAGGAAAATCAATAACCAACAGTTTTAATAAATATTATCGAAAGTGAGAATAAAACTAGTTATAAAAAATTTTATGAAATTATAAGGGTTTTAGTATAAAATTGTTTTAAATTTTAAAAAACTAATAGAACCCATTACAGTTTTAAAAAAATAAATTTTAATATTAAAAACCTAGTAGGACCTAGTTTTTTTAAAAAAAAATAAAATTTTAATATTAAAAAAAAACTAGTGGAACCCACAACTGTTTATAAAACTAAACTTTTAATATTAAAAAAATAATAAAAATGCCGATAAATAATTGTAAAAATACATATTTTGATAATTAATTAAAAAAACAATATTTAAAAAAAAACCCGAGCATATGTGTGTCAAGAAATTAAAAATACATCTTTGTACCTCATGCTGTTGCTTATCCACATTTTGGAAAAAAAAAAAATAAACAAAAAAGATTTGGCCATATCTAAAAATAATTATTAATCAAATATGATTTATTAAAAAACTGAAAAATAATACAAACAATAAAAAATGAGTAAAATTAATTAGTTGAACAAAAAATTGTGAAAAAACAAAAATCAGGCACAAAAATAAGTCTCTAGTGTGATTTGCTGGGTAGTGAGAGTTTGAATCTTTATTGGAGGAATTAACTCATAAATGATGTCACAACCAACTCACACTCATAGAGACATGTGTTCGTTGTCCTTTTAGAAAAAAATGTGAAAAAGTAAAAGAAAACGGATCAAAATTCAAATAAACATATTTTTGGCATGTGAGAAGTTCACAAGCCACTCATACAAATCAATGAAATATCTTAAATAAATATTTTAACAAAATTAGTCAAACTTCAAATTATGAACCCGGTCAATAATGATTAGTCTACTTAATTCTATTAAACCAAGATAACAGGTATAAAAATAGATTAATAAATTTTAATTATTTCTTAATATATCTATGAGTATTGATATTTATAAAAAATTATTGATAAAATTAAAAATTTATGTTTAGATGAGTACTCTGTAGATGCTTTGTGCAACTTTCTTTTTTAACTTTTATTAAATAAGCTATGAAGTTAATGAATTTATAAAAGTTAAAAACCAAATCAACTCATGAATCAAAATTAATAAAAATGTATAAATAATTTTTTTAGTAAAATAAAGCAAAATGCTAAATTTTATCATTTTCTTAATTTGTTGTTTCTTTAATTTGAATCAACAAGATAAAATCAAATAATTATTCGACAAGACAATTAATTAATTACACGCCAATACTACTCATCAATCATTAATCTTTTTCAAACATAAAAATGGAGTTGGTGGTCAATCACACATATTAAAAGCATTTAATCACTAAAAAAAAAAAAATCCCCAATCTGTGGAGCTAGAACTCGTCCAAAAGGGCCTTATAAAAATGGGCATTATAAAAATTAAATTAAATTATTGACTTTTTTTAATTCAGGTAATTACCAAAGAAACCCCAAAAGTTTGCAATATGCACAAAAAAACCCCACACATTTTCATATCCCTAAAAACACCCTCCTTTTGATTTTATAGAAATTTAAACCCCCCAATGCTGTAACGGTGATTGACGGTGTTAAGTTTGAATATATATGACGAAATTGCCCTTACGTGGGATGCTGTGTCATTTGAAGCGTGGATTGACTATAATGCCCTTGTGTGCAATGATGTTTCCGCTTAAAGAGGAAGCGGTTTATTTTTATTTGTTTAATCACTGGAGAACACCATTACTGGCGCCGGTTATTTCCTATCATCGCCGCTTCATCGGTTGGGCATCTTGCTATCATCGCCTGTTCGGCAGTGTTTCGAAGGAGAACTCCCGCTCTAGTCTTCGTCATTTCGTCGATTTTCCAACCAAGGTAATGAGGCGATGAAGCTGTGCGGTTTTTCTTTTGTTTTTCGCCATTTCGTTTGTAAAGTATCGTCTCTGTTGTTTTTTTGGCCATACATTTTCATGGTTTCATTATTGGATGATATTGTAGTTTGCAGTGAGATTTTCCGTCTAGGGTTTTCTTTGTCTGTGCACAGTATCGAGAGCGAGAGTGTTGTGGTGCAGGAGATTTTTCGATGGTTATGCAAACTCATTCTGTTTTCAAATGATTATAATGTGTGTTTCCCCGTTAATTTGATGTGGGTATGAGTTGTGTTTAAAAGTATCAGTGTAATGGTTGGATTTTATGTTGAATACATGTCGTTTCCGTTTAACAATCGTACTCTCCGTTTAACAAAGGAAGTTTCTGTTTAATTAATAGAGTTATTGTTTAATAAATCACTCTAAACAAATGTATTGTTCTTCTTGTAGTGTATTGGTCATGGCGGTCAACCTAGTTAACGGCCGATGCTACTTGACACCGGTGGTCCAGACTTTGAATGAATTGAAAGTTCACATGACTGGACGACACTGGGAGATCATCAGAAGGACACCGTTCGCGGCTTTGACCGAGATTGAAGCCGTCCTCCAAGAGAGAGCCCTCCTTGATTCTCTGCTGCAGAGGTTCGATGGCCGCAGCAGCAAATTCAGGATCGGGGCCAGCCTCGTGAGTTTCAGACCTCAAGATGTGGGTCTCATCCTTGGTCTACGCTGTGATGGGAACGCAGTCGTATTCCAGAAGAAGAAGACACACTCGCCGTTCGAGCTGAGGTATTTTTCAAGATCTTACGAGAGAAATAAAGACTCCATCAAGAACACACTTGAGCGGATAGTTCGCGAGAGGGGGGAAGAGGAGAATTTTGTAAAGCTCCTCATGGTGTACCTCATGGGTACTATCCTCTTCCCTAACACTTCCTGCTCTGTTCCTGTTTGGATCGTTGACTACGTCGACGACCTACCAGCCATGGGACGATTTGCATGGGCTCAAGCGACCCACAAGTGGATAATGGAGGACGTTCCACAAGCGGCCGCTCGAGTGCAAGCGAGATGCGCCGGGAACAAGACCAACACGGGGTACGTCAAAGGTTGCTCGGTTGCGTTGACCACCTGGTTCTATGAGCTCACCGGCACCGGCAAGAAGTTGCATTTCGGAAAGACCCCAAGGATCCTGTGCTACGGTGAAAACAGCTACCGGAAGCAAGTGTCGACGGGGACTTTATTTTCATCACTTGAAGGAAAAGAGGTAATGAATCTATTTAATGAATCTTCATTTAAGTTTACCGTTTTTGTGTTTGACAATCTGTGTTAGTGTTTAAATATAATAATTCGTATTTAACAACTATGTTTACAATTTAAATTATTTTCTTAACATTTAACTCGTATGTTTATTGTTTAAACGTATTGGATTTTTACAATTGTTAGTTTCCCGAACTGGTCGCCGCCAACCAGGACGAACAAATATTTGTTGGGGCCATCCGCGGAGCTGCCACCGGCCACGGAGGTGTTATTCCTCCCGCTTCCGCTCCCGTTCCGCTGGCGAGCAAGACTCCCGCTCCGCCTGCGAGAAAGAGAGATGATCGGGCAGCATCGTCAAAGCGCGTCCGACGCCGATCACCTTCTCGGAGCCCGCACCGCGCACGGACTGCTCGCCGACGGGCAAGCCCCCTTCCACCCCCCTCCCCGACACCAACAGGCGACGAGCTGACCAGACGTCTATTGCAGACGTGCGAGTTAATGTTGCAAGAGATCCCACGTCTTGTTGCTCGCGTTGATGCTCTGGAGGCGCGTTCGCAGGCCACGACGAGGCCGGATGACTATGATACGATCTCCGGCAGCCCGAATGCAACGGACGCAGCCCCGGCGATTGCCAGAGACGACGTTCTCGCGAGGGCATTCGCGAGAGTCCCGCGCAGGAAGAGGCTTATGTGGAGGACTGCAACGATGTGTCTCCCTCCGCCGGCCGACGTCGAGGCAACAGAAGTACCAAATGCTGTCGAACCAACAATGGCGGAGGCTCAGCCAACTTCAGGTCCGAGTTCACCATTGGAAAAAGGACAGGCAGCGGTGCCGCCGGCTGCAATGGATGTGTCTCTGCCCGATGATGCGACTGCCGCCGTCGACACGTTAATTGAATCCCTTGTCAGTGACCTCCCTGTGTTGGAGGCACCGGCGCCGGCGTACGATTGCTGCGCGACGAAGGCAGACACAATCCTGGCGCCAGTGGCACCAGAAGTGAATAAAGACTCCGTGGCATTGCCGGTGTCGAGTCAGCCCACGTTAGCAGCTGAACCGAAAAAAGACGCTGTCGCCGACGCTGTGGCCTTACCGGCACCGTCACATGTTAAAGACTCTGTGGCAGTACCGGAGTCGAATAAAGAGGCTGCCAAGGAAGGGCAACGAGACGTCGACGACGCTGTGGCCGTACCGGCACCGTCACATGTTAAAGACTCTGTGGCAGTACCGGAGTCGAATAAAGAGGCTGCCAAGGAAGGGCAACGAGACGTCGACGAGGCGCAGAAAAAATTCGTTCCGAAGAAGAAAAAATATGCCGGAATGTCGCGTCTCGACCAATTCGAAGAGAAGATAATAAGAATCTTCCTCAACTGTGTCATGGACTCGTAAGTATATTTATGTTAACAGTTAAATAAATACACTTGCGGTTTAACTATCTCCTTTAATATTTAATTGTTTGTAAATTGTATGTAACTATTTAAGTTATCAATTAACTATATCATTATCCACTTAACTATGAACGTTATTGTTTAACATCAGGACTACCGTATGGAGGACTGACGCAGTTCAGACGACACGCGAGGCCGTGTTCACGTTGGTCGAGGGTAAGGAGAATGTGACAGACGATGTCGTCGATGCCTTCGTCTGCATCATCCAGAAGTCGCTGAAGCTTCAACCGTATCCTTATAAGAAGCGCGCTTCCATTACCCGTCCACTTGCACTATTCCTCTCCCAAAGGGAGGACACGGCGGAAGACGCTCTCCACATGATAGACGATGCTGCGCGGAACGTCCACGAAGTCGACATCGTAATAATGCCTATAATTTTGCATGACCATTTCCATATCGTCGTTCTCGACAACATAGCGCAAGAGTACAGGCATTACTCTTCCTGCCAGAGCGAGGAATACGACGAAGACGCCGCCGAAATGGTAAGCTCCCGTGTTAACTATAACGGAAATAACTTACTTCCTAATTTTCCATCTCGACTTCAAAATTTATTTGTTTACAGCGGAAACTATTCGATAATTGCATCGAGATGGAGCTTGGCGAGGCGGCGACGTCCTCGTACGCCCTCATTCACGACAGGAGCACTCCAAGACAAAAACGAGGAAGTCTTGACTGCTCGGTGTATGTGATGCGGTTCATTGAGCAACTTCTTGCTGACGAAAAGCTTCGGGTACCGCAAACGGACGTGCCGTACTTACGTCTGAAATACGCCGCACGCATACTTTTGGATGGGAGGGCAGCCGGCGTCGGGGATAAAGGGGAGACGTCCTCGAGAGTCAATCCTGTATAAAGTTCTTTCTCAATTTTACTGTAAAGTTTGTAACATACATTCTTTTGCAATAACTAAGATAGTTAACATTTAACGAAAACCTTTAACTATACATACGATAAAAACTCTCTGTTTAAACTAAGATAGTTAACATTTAACGAAAACCTTTATATTATAACTATCAGATTCTATGTTTAAATATAAAATCCTTCGTGTACGTAATCAGGCTTCTGTGTGACAACACTGATTGAGAGAACGAAACGTTTTTTTTTTTTAACTATACATGGGAAGTCGTGGGCGGTTCGTAACGGGCACTGCAATAACTTGTCCGTGTTAGGCGGAGGTTGGGGATTTTGAATATATTCTCTTTTCGCCACTGTACGACCGGAATTAACCTTTCGAACATCGTCTCCACGGAGGACTTATGGCGACAACCCTAGTTCGGGTTGATGTAATGGAAGGACGGTCACATTCGAATGAGCCGTCCATACAAGCAAATGAAGTTCCCGGTTCGGATGCACCGGAGGTAGACCAGGCGAATGCGGGGGCCTTCACTGAGACGAGCTCGGAATTTGACGACGATGAGGTCATTGCGGTCGCCATTCGAAGACGGTCAAATTTGAAGAGACCCGCGAGAAAAACCAAAAGAATAAAGCTGATCGCTCGAGAGGCTGACGACGCAACAGTAGCAGCGTCGCAGACAGACACAAATCCGGGGACCGATGTCGTGGTCGCCGCATCGCATGCGGACAATAGCAACAATGAACCACCCGAACAGGTACGGCACGATTTCATTCCGCATCGGAAAAAATACCCCGGCCACACGCGGCTCGACATATTCGAGCAAGAGTTAATAACGATCTTCGTCAACTGCTATTTTGACGAGTATGTAGGAAGTTTTTACATCAACATTAGCCTTTACCATTTAACTATAATTGTTACCGTTTAACCATATCTTTTAACGTTTAACTATGTCTGTTGTCGTTTAACTATTTCTTTTACTCGTTAATTATAGTTTTCTTTCTCTTACTGTGTCTGTTACCGTTTAACCGCAGCACTATCGTTTGGACTAATGGCTTTGTCAGCACTACACGGAGACAACTATTCTCCATGCTTGAAGGACAAGAAACGGTTCCCGACGATGTCATGGACGCGTTCGTATGCATAATTCAAAAGTCACTGAAGAGGGTACCATACCCTTATAAGAAACGCGCGTCCATCACACGTCCACTGGCATTGTTTATGTCCAAGCAGCCTGACGCGTGCGAGTCGACGCTCGCTATGATTGGAGACGCGGCGCGAAACCGGCATGAAGTTGACATTGTTATCTTCCCAATCATCATGATTGGCCGCTTCCATGTGGTGGTGCTTGACAATGACAAACAAGAATACAGGCATTATTCGTCATGCCAAGGTGACGAGTACGAGAGAGACGCGTTTGAAATGGTAAGTGCCTCGGTCATTCAGAGGAGACTATTGTGTGGACATGGAGTCCGGCGAGCCGGCGACTATACTGTACCCTCTAATTCACGACGATGCCACCGCACGACGGAGACGAGGAAGTGCCGACTGCGCCGTTTATGTGATGAGATTTATCGAGCAAATACTCGAAGGTGACAAGCTACGCCTTCCTCGAAAGGATCTACCATATTTCCGATTACAGTATGTTGCACGCATACTCATTGAAGGTCGAAGGACCAGAACCATAGAAAGAGGCGAGTCTTCGACTGGGGGGGGGGGGAAACCGACTTGAGTTATTGTTTTGAGATATTATGTTTAACTAACTATGTTAATCTTTAACAAATGTTATTTATGTATAACTGTAAGTGTATATATTTAAATTTAAAAGTTTCTGTTTAACTATCAGCCTGGCCATTGTACTATCGGCATTGTAGTCCTTTAACATTAATACTTAAATGGTTAAAAGTAACCGTTTCTGTTTAAATAGTAATGTCTCCATTTAACGAACATTGGTACTCATTAAAATAATATTTTTCTGTTTAAACTTACTGTGTAAATATCAAACATATAGACATAAATATGCTTATTATCAGTACAAGATCTACGATTATGGCCGGACGCGTGGCAGCGGCTGCACCGTAACTCGCGGACCGCGGAAGCTTGCGACTCGATCCTCTTCCGTCTGGGTCGCCCAGGTTGCCTTCTCGTAACCGGCGGACGCAGATGGAGTTCTCGTAGCCAGCCACAACCAACGGCAGCGCATTCTATAGTCACCCTGTGTTTCTCATTCTTTATGAATTTGAAGTCGAAATTCCTCTTGATTGCAAAATTCCGAAGCGCGTCTCTTAAATGGTCAACGTCTACGAAACGTTGTCCGATATCCAACGACAGCACTTCGGGATGATCCGAGGAGGACGGAAGACATGCTCCACCGTCCGGGTCGCCATGAGATGGAACAGGTGCGCTGGCAGAATCAGAATTCCTGCCAACACTTCAGTTAAGCGGAAAACATCAGTAACTTAATCGGAAACAAAATAAGTTACCTTGAAACATGTATATTTAAACAATAAAATAATAAGTTAAACACAGAAACTATTTGTTAAACGGAAAATGGTGTAGTTAAATAAAAAATACAATATTTAAACGGTAACTATAATAATTAGGCGAACACATATGACTTCAAAAGTAAAGATAAAGGATAAGAACTTTACAATGACAAGAATTCGTTTTGACTATGATGCGACAATGGCACATCATCTGTCTCAACAACGAGATCGACTGCAGCGCATTTGAAGAGTGAGTATACATGACACATGCGCTGGAAGTCAACCTCATTTTCTATTGGACAAATCGTTTTATGTCCATCGGGTGTGATAAACTTCACCCTAACATGGGAAACATCAAGACCCCATCGGTCACATATCTCCGCTAAGATTGAATCCCAAGAAGTCTGTGCCGTGAACACTAGCACTCGTCCCTCACCGTTGTATCTTGCAATTGCACAAAAACTCTCCATTAAAAACCTGAAACCTGCATATAAATAAATATAAATTGGTACTCTCACTTAAAGGATGATCAAAGTGATGGAAAGGAAGACATTCTCACCTTATCTCAGCTTATCGGCCAACCGGCGGAGTTCAAACGAATGCAAACGATGAATCTTCCAAACTTTATTTCAGAAAAATCAACGCAAGCAGGGATAAAAAAGATTGACAAAAGCCAAATAAAAAATGTTTAACATGATGTGACTGGGCGGTTTTTTTCCCACCATTTGCAAGGGCACGCACGGTATTTCACAGCATAAACCTTGTACAAATGAACGACAGGGGGGAAAAAGGAATTCAAACACTAACGGAAGGGCTTTCTGGGGTATTACAAACTTGCAGGGGCTGTCTGGGAAGTTTTGCAATTCGCGAGGGGTGAATAGTAATTTTCCCTAATAATAATAATAATAATAATAATAATAATAATAATAATAATAATAATAATAATAAAGAATTGCTTTCATGTATAATATTATATTGGTATGTATGTAAAAAATTTATGGGCTAGATAATCAGATAATTTTTATTACCTAAAAAAATTACAACTTAAAAAAAAAAGTTTTGTAAAGAACATAAAAAATTAGGTCAAGGTTCTCACGGGCATTGTTTTTGAAGGAAACTTTAAGGCCAAAAATACATAGTGGGTTTTTTATGAAGGAAATAATGATTTCTTCCCTCCGGATTTCATGGTAAGAGAGATATATCTAGTCTTCTAATAATATAATTTTACGTATTTATCATCAATAAACTACAATAAGTTCAAAATTAGTTGAGATCTACTCAATTTAAAAAAAAAAAAACTAAATCACATGAATAATGCCTCTTTTTCAATAACCCTAAAATACTATATCAAACTCTTTAGGGTCATAAAAAAAAATATTTTTATAGGTTATCAACATTAAGTATATATTTATATATTTTTTTTTGGAAGATTATGAATAAAAGATATTTTTACTCATTCTATTATTTATTTGACTTTTTTTTAGAAATTCCTCAAAAAGATATATTATATGATATAAATGAGGGATTAATCAACAATATATAAATAAAATAAATAAGAGGGTGCTATTGGCAAGAAAACCCAAATACCTAAACCATCCAAAAAGAAATCTAAAATCCCTATTCATTCGATTCTTTTCCTCTGCTCGTTGTCTTCCTCTCCAGAGAAATCTCGAGCTCGATCGAGAGAGGAGGTGGTGGAGGAACCCTAAATTGTTGAAGAATTGAGTGTTGATTTGATTGGAGAGGTTTCTTGGGATTTCTTGAAGATGCTGGACGTGTCGCGGGTGCAGAAGGAGTTGGCGGAATGCAACAAGGACAAGGCTATTTCCGGCGTTAGCATCAACCTCCACCGCGGCGATGACTTATCGCACCTCGAAGGCACCATCTCCGGCCCCGTCGGTACCCCTTATGAGGGTGGCACTTTCCGGATTGACGTCCGATTGCCAAGTATGACTTGTTTTCATGTCGATGTTGTGTGGTTTGATAGTTAGGGTTTTGGATTGGTTTTCTTGTTATTTTCTTGTTGATTGGTTGTGATTTGGGTGAAAAATGTGTTTTTTCTTCTTATTTTTGTGGTAGTGGGGGTTTCTTCCGAATAATGGTTCAAGATATGAGCATGGAGTTGGGATTTTTATTGGTGATTGATATGGGCTTCAGTTAAAGGGGGGTTCAGTGATATGAGCATTGAATTCTAGAGGTTGAAGGTTTTGATGTTGTCTTATGGTTGTGAATCATGGCGGCAATGCCTTCAATATGAGTTAAAATTCAGGGATTTTATGGAGGCAATTTAGTCAGCATTTCTCATCATAGGTTATCAAAACTGTTTAAATTGTTTTATTAAATGCTCTTGATTTATTGTTG
Organism: Dioscorea alata; assembly: GCA_020875875.1. NCBI lineage: Eukaryota > Viridiplantae > Streptophyta > Magnoliopsida > Dioscoreales > Dioscoreaceae > Dioscorea > Dioscorea alata. The sequence goes on from CM037024.1 coordinate 17,914,068, forward strand.
TTGTTGTTGTGGCCTTGTTAGACCAACATGATTAAGCTTGATGGAAATCTTGAAATCTTTACATTTGCTTTGATATGATTGTTTGTATAAATAGTTTTAGTTTTAGTGTGTTTGCATGGGGAAGAAGGACTACTAGATACTCTATTGTGAACACAAGAACCGCATGATTAATGCTTGCACAATGAGAATATTTATGACATTGTAGAAACTTTCACTGGAGATTTTCAGGTGAAGTTGAGATTTAGTTGAGATTTTGAAATTATTTCTGGTGGTCTTTAATTGCAGGTGGCTATCCTTTTGAGCCTCCTAAGATGCAGTTTGTGACCAAAGTTTGGTATGGCAATCTTATTCTTAGCCTGTTAAACTCCACCATGATGTTATCTCCTAAATGTTATTTTTACTTCTGAGTATAAAGTACCTTTTGCTTTTGATCTGGGCTTGTTATTTTATTTTCCTTGGATTGGTGGTAGTTTGCAGTTGTTTAGCTCTTTTGTTTCGGGTGGACTACATAGCTTAGTGACTTACTTGTACTTCTACGATACATCTCTTCCATATATTTCTTTTAGTTATATATATATATATATATATATATATATATATATATATATATTGAAAGCAATGGCGGAAAGTCTTTGATGCGTATTTCAGCTGTACCTGCCTAACTAATATCATTTTTCCCCTCAATGACCATTGTGATATATTTTCTTTCTTTTGCTTTATGTTTGGTGATTAGTTGAAGGTGATTTGTGATTGAAATTGTTGTTTGGTGGATGAATCATCAATATGATAGTTCCTCATGAAGGTGAACCTGTTAGATAAAAATGTCTTAACTTGAAATTTAACAATATATGAAAAGATTACGTGATTTGTCTTTGACTTCCTACTGTATGTTTAAAGAGTGGAGTCCTGAAAATAGGACTGTTTTTTTTTCCATTAATAATGCAAGATGTTTTAGCAGGTAAAAAATGTGATTTGTCCAGGGGATGATCATGTTCATCATAATCCTCAACTTATGGTGCCAAAGCTTTATTATGTCTAGTTCATAAACTAGTTTCCATCCTAAGCCTTAAGTTCCTCCCAGATTTTGAAAACTTGTTTGTGTTTATTTGTGATTGATGAATGTGGATCGTTTTGTTCTTTGCCAAAAAGTGTGTTCTTTGGCGATATTTAAAACATTATTCAACTGCAATTGCATGCTTGTAGGCAAGCCATCAAACCCAATTTGTACAATAATATAGTTCTTGTATTCTGATATTTCATACATGTTATCTATTGTCTGAATTTGTGAGTTATAACATTTTCTCCTGCCTGATGTGATTATATAAGTTTTGATTAATCTTGTATTGTTATTTATTATTATTTCACATTAATGTTGCATATGCTGATAACCTGAATCATGCACTTCCCATCATATGCCTATGTTCCCCCTCTTGAAGGCACCCAAACATTAGTAGCCAAAATGGAGCAATTTGCTTGGACATTTTGAAAGATCAATGGAGTCCTGCCCTAACTCTCAAAACAGCTCTCCTCTCCTTGCAAGCTCTGCTTTCTGCACCGGAGCCAGATGATCCCCAAGATGCTGTTGTTGCACAGCAGGTATTATCTTTTCTTTTTTTCTTTTTTTTTTTTTTCTTTGGGTGAATGATTGTACCTTTGATTTGTTTCAATTCTGCCATCTTGCAGTACCTCCGAAACCACCCAACGTTTGTTGCTACAGCTCAGTATTGGACAGAGGCTTTTGCAAAAAGGACTTCAGTTGGTATTGAGGAGAAGGTATGCTCTAATTGCCTTCATCATTCCAAATTTACTCCATAATTCTAGTCACATGCATACCTTTGCAAATTTCAGACCCTGTGCAAATTCCCCATTGAGGATAATTGTTCGCCATAGTGATCAACAGAAATCTTAAAAATGACATTCATGTCATTATGCATATGCCTCTGCAAATGTTGGAATTTTGCACATTTATCTGTGTAACTCATTCATGAATCTTCTAATTTATACTTGAAAATTCAGAAGCAATCTAACATGTATATTTTACCTCTAGACAAACACTATAATAACTTTGTTTGAGCTAAAAGCATTGCAAATTTAACCGTAAAACTGAACGGATCCAATGTCTCTGGAATACAGGTGCAGAAACTGGTGGAGATGGGCTTCCCCGAGGCATTGGTGAAGAGCACACTGGATTCAGTCAATGGTGACGAGAACATGGCTCTTGAAAAGCTTTGCTCCAGTTAACGGCTCACAAGTTTGTGAAGTTTACTAGTCTAAGTACTGAAAATGATCTGGTATAGATAAACATCCCCAATTCTTGTAAGTCTGAAAACATGGTTGACAAATCAATTGAGTTTGTTTCAATTACAGAAATGCATTGTAACCAAAGAAGCCCTATGAGGTTTGTGATGAATTGCAGGTCTTACTAAGCAGTAAAATCATGAGTACACCTGACAACAATGGCTTTGTTTTCTCCATTTAATTTTTTCAATGTTTGTCCGGTTTGGGCTGAACATTGTACACCCTTCACTCTTTTATGCTGGTGGTTTTTTTTAGTTTGTTGTTAACTTTTCATGCTATTATATATCCTTGAGAAATATGGCCCGTTGATATTCTTATCTAAATGTGGCCCCCTTTAATTTTTTATTTTTTATTTTTTTCAAATGGGCTTGTGTTTTATGTGATTTCCACGTCCAGGAGTCTTGTTTATCGGCCGGCAAAATATGTTTTGTTTTTCGTTTTCAGTAATTGTTTCTTGCAAACATATATAACTAATATAAAATGGATACTATTTATAAAAAGAGGTTTATGCTTGACAGCCCCCATAAAATAGCGAAATTATTTGCCATTCCTTTTGGCTGTTTTGTTTTAGAGATATAAATAATTGATTTAAATGAAATTAATAATAGAGATTTTTATTAAAAATAATGTGTGTACATATGAGGCCTTATGGACGGCCCACAATGGCCGTTAAATGCCATTCAAGCACAGAATAAAAAATCACAGTAACCAATACTAAATATCCTTAACAGTACCGAATCACAGTAATTAATAGTTGATCTGCACATCACCTTTATTACAGTAATCAATAATTAATAGTAAATCTGCACACCACCCTTACAAATAATAAGTTAAAATTAACTGTTGTGTTCAAATATCCTTAAATTTTAAAAACGTTAAAAACATCCAAAAAAAAAAAATTATATTATATTATATATATGCGAGTACGTCAACTGCAAAAAAAAGTCTAACTGCAAAAAAAATCAAAAGTCCGCAATTGAGAAAATATAAGTGATAGAGGGAGGAGTGCCTATAACAGTCATTTCGTTGTATCAGGCGATGTTGATGACCATTGGATTGAAATCCAACGGTTGAATGTCCATAGATATTGTATTTACCGATGCTCGTAGATGATGCAACCTATATATTTATATATATGTATATATATCAACATCTATTTTTCAGAGGTTGCATGTCCTTTCTAAAGCGGGAAAAAAAAGGACCATTCAAATGGAGAGGAAAATGAAAGAAGTGTTGGATTAAAACCGTGCTGAACTTGGATCATATTCACCTGAACACAAACAATATGTCAATTAAATACTAACAATTTGTCTCACATTGAAACACAGAATCACAAAGGAAACAAAAATGGGCAAATTCTAGTATGAAAATTTTAATAAATGAATAAAAAAATTTAGCTGCCAACAAACCGCTGTCACTGGGCTGAAAAAATATAGGATCAGGAGAGGGCAAATCAGAATGCACAGATTACTATATACATGCAGTTGTCCAGATATCAAAAATCATCATCAACTTCGACGAAGAGTATCTCTGCATGAAATAAGCAAACAAGTCCATCACAATGGCAACAGCAATACTTAAGACGTGAGGAAGCATCAGGATGCAAGAGACTAAAATTAGTCATGATGAATTGCACTAGGAAATACTAAATGTCCCACATCATGAGAAAGCAAGCTTGTCAGTAATTGATCCTCGTCAAGACTCTATACTCTTTGAAATCAATAATTTTTAATGTGTAAGCAAATACTAGACCTGAATTTAAACTCTGTAGCACCCAACTCTAAATCTTCATATGAGTCACTAGTGTAATTTCCTACCATTAATAAAAGGGAATTCAGGAGGAAAAAAAAGGATAAGTACCTTTCATTTTCTTTAGAATTCTTATTGACTGTTGGGGATCTTGGAGTTATAGGTGAAGCAGTATCTCCAATCATGTCTGGATTATGAGGTTCCTCAAGCAGCTTAGCCACTGTTAACTCTGGCTTCCTTTGGCTACTAGACGGTATAGAAAAACTGCGAGCCATAGCGCCAGGCGGTTTTGGCAGTGGGGATGCTTTCTGCGATGTCATCTTGCTTGCTGCATAAAGATCTTGACCACCAGGAACCAAAGGAGCTGAATGACCAATCAATCCAGGTCTTCTTCCTCTTGCTAAACTGACTGGAGGTAATGGAAGTTGATGCAACTCATTAATCTTTGGTGATGGAATAGGAGGTGAAGCACCCGGAGATTTTTTTTGAGATACATAGTACTGAGCTGAGGAGCCATGTAACGAAACTCCAGACGTTGCTGGAAACCTTGGTTTGCTTGAAGCCTTGCTTGCCAAGGGAACAGAGTCAGTGTATCTTTTGATTTTCTTAGGATCAGAAGCAATACGGAGATCAATCTGGGGTGGAGAAAACTCAGCCAATGGAGGAGGCACTCTGAGAGGACCACTATTAGTTTTGGTCTCCCTAAGTATTGACTGTGCTTCCAGTAATCTGGTGAGGCTTGATTCTTCCTCATCTCTAAACTCCTTCACATATTTATTTGGATCTAGAGGAGATGAGTGCCACAATTTTGTGGGATAATAATCGTGGTTGTCCAGCATAGACGGAGAAACCAGCTCACTTGAGCCTGCTAAATTTATGCTTTTAGCATCGATGGGAGTAGGTAGAACATACGTGTTGAACTTTTTTGTTGGTGAGGGTTTCAATGCTTTTATTCTGTTGGATGGTTCAAACTTTTGATCAGTAAAAAGTGGTGCGGATTGCGTGCGAGAACTGGGCTCCTGACTGAAAGAGAGGTAATCTGCTCGACTTCTATCACGATATTCCTGCAAAGAAAATAAATTTCTTTTATTATTAACTCTAGCACAGTCATAATTGAACTTGCCATTATAAGAAAGAATCTTCATTCTGGATCTATGGGCAAATGCACAATCAAGCAATGTGAGAAGGTCCATACATGTGAAGCTTCAGCAGGTAAAGTAGGAGATCTTGTACGTTCTATCTGATCTAACTGCACATGCAAGAAGAAAGTATCACTCTGGACATCTGGAAGAAGTTGATAAATATAAAGAAAAACAGGAAGCAGGAAATCATAAACTATAAGAATTTCAGTTTCACATTAAAATAGTGAAACATATCTAAATCCTGTAGGCAGGCAGCAAAAACATGACAGAAGGCAAATCCGGCTGTCTTCATTCGAATTAGTTCACTGATCATGACATCAAGATTTTTTGTGGCAGCATGAATGCCGAATGCTTTGAGAGTTGCACCACATATAACATATTGCAAGAATCAACTACTTACTGCAAAGGTAAAGAATCCTAAATGGATGGATCACATCAGCATAAGTAAGCCATATTTCTGACAAGATTTAAGGAAAGCTCCAAGTAAAAATATGCTAGAGAAAAGTGAAGCAGAAACAGAATTCCTGTACCTCCATTGAGGTCCTAGATGTCGACGAATCTTGTCCACGAGCATTTTGCCTATAGTTCAAAAATGTTTCCCTGTCCTCATAATAAACACCATCATCATCTTCGTCGTCATCATCATCATCTGTGTAATCTTCGAGTTCACTGAAGTGAATTTCAATATGCTGTTGTTCAGCAACCACTTGAACATGTGGTTCCACAGTCTCGAGAGATTTAACACCTTTCCTAAAGAAGCTTAACTGACTCCAAGAAGGAAATCAGCCAAAAAATAATAAACATATAAACATATAATAATAATAATAATAATAATAATAATAATAATAATAATAATAAAGAAAATAACCAATGCATCAGTTCCTGTAACCAGGAAAGTCAAAAACAAATTCTTGACTTATAGTGGCTGCAGATATAACCTGAGCAGCATGGTGCCGAGCAGCCTGTGTTAGAAGACTACGAGACTGCCCTTGCTTCAATGATTTTAAACGGAATACAAACAGGGTAGCCTCCTCATCATAAGCCTCTTGAGCCGCTTGCAACTGTTGGGTCGAGAAGTTTTCACCTTTCAAGTTTCTAGACCTTCCTTTTCCTCTTTGGGCTGCTAACATGAATTTGTACAAATCTCTGACAAATAAGCCGAACAATTCTGAGAAGGAAATCATGTCTAGGACGTGAGACATAAAAGAAATCTTTTACTGACTACACACCTTTTATCATCACACAGGCGTTTCATCTCCTGGACAGCATTACAGGCAAATAAAGACTCATCAGAAAAGGTTTGGCATATCTTGTAAAAAAGAATAGATTTTGCTCCTCAAAGGAATTCAAATAGATAATGGTTCAGACCATGTACTTTCATATGCATACAGTGACAACGCTTCATTGTTGTCTAATTACTACGATCACATTGTGAGAAACAGCATACCTCAACAGTCTGAAGTTCCTTGAGAAGAGACTCTGATGGTGTAGTAATAGTTTGGATAATATGCCTACGCTGGAATATATAATAGAGAGAGAGAAAAAAAAATTCCACCATCAGACTATTGGTTTTAGGAATCAGAATATTAAAGCAAATAAGTTACATTTAATAAAATAAGTGAAAGAACTCACATAATTATCAACAAGTTTCTGAAGTTCAAACTGTGCTTTCCCAAGCAGCAACAAGATCCTTCCTGTGTGCACAGAACTTATAAAAACTCACTTTTGACGATATTTCAAAATATAAATGTTATCCAATAATTTTCAAGGCAACTTATCAACAGGAAAGCGAATAAGCTTCAACTACAAGAAACTTCAATTAAAGTCAATAAAAACTCAATAATTGAACAGTTAGATTGTCTAAGTTCATGATGTATGGCTGGCTCCAAGAAGTAACATGACACTTAGGATCTTCCACCATTCTGAAAAATGCTACAGAGAAACAAATATTTACGTAAAATTATGAATTATCACATATATCAACTTATCACTCAATACAATGATCCATAATGATCACAAATAAAGGGTGTGAAATTTTACTCATTGGATGGCATATGAAACAAGAATAATACTCTCCTCACCTGTTTCTTCATCATCATTCAAAGCAGTTTTTTCAAGCAGACAAGTACCCATTTCACGCAGGGATTCCGAAAATTCTGCAAAATAGATGGAAGTGTGAGTAACTATCTTTAATAAGTGTCTGCACAAATAAATACAATAGAGCCTATAAATGAGATTGCTTTGTGATCAAAGAATGTGTTGATGTAAGATACCAGCCAATCCAAAAAGTTAATGAAGATTGAGAACTTCAGATGGTAATCACAAAAATAAAGATGAGCAATACATGATCAATATAAAGATGCAAATAGTAGCATGAGATGCTGGCTTGGTAAATTAAGGGATACCAAGTGAGTATCAAATAAGAGGAGAAAGACAAAAATATAAGCTGTATTTCAACATCACAAGGCATCATAGTACAAACCAATGAATCATGGTCCCTTGGCCCATCAAGATAAATGGATCAAAATAACATACCCGACCTCCAGGGGCCTATTTCTACAATAACAAAAGAATAGGGAGCTCAATCCTAACTAAGCTGAATTACAGCACTATGCATTTAAGGTGAGTTATCAAAACCCTACTAACATATCTCTTTAATTATCACACCAGTTATCTCATAAGGTAAGTACCCATTATGACGTTTATTCCTTTGGAAACTTGACATATGTGCGCAAACACATACACACACATGTTATATTTTTGGTAAATTATCATATATCACTCAATATAGAAAGTTAGAGCATAAAGAAATTTCCTGCTGATTTAAAAATAAATAAATAAATAAATAATTTAAAAATAGCATTCAAAGTACCATAAGCACTATTTGCTGTTGAAGCTGCTGCAGAAAGTAAACTATCATAGCAACTTCTCATATCTTGCATGTCCTGCAAAATAGAACTCATTCATCGCTTGGAAACCCAAAAAGTCTACCAAGGAAGCAAAACTATGTATCAAAACACTTCCACTTAAATTTCCTCGATATAAGAGTCAATTTATTTGGTAAAATGCGAGCAGTAAGTGACTCCCATAAAAACAATGTGCATAAAACTAGTCTAAGGTCAGACAGGCTGATGATTCACTGTAATGAAGGACCAGTGACTGCTGAGGGTCTAAAGATGAGGTTTGGTTCCAGTAAAAGATGGAGAAAGTGAACCAAGAAATGAGAGTGAAAGGAACTTAAGCATCTAGCACATTCATCCAATATGACAAATATAAATGTATACAGGTTGTTCTTGGGGAATTTAGTGGAGGTGCCCACTGCAGCTTTTGGTTCATTCAGCGATAAGAAGCATTTATTTGTTCATACATTGCTTTGATCCAAAAAATGGTGGGCCCGATGAAAATATCCTTGCAAAATAACCATCTAAGAACATCCAAGTTATGCTTAGTTTTTCCAATCAGTTCTATGCCTCGAACTACTATTACTAAATTATAAAATTTTGATATTTCTTCTTCTTTCAGGCCTCTCTCACAATCAACTCTATCATGCAATTTCCTGCTTGAATTTTAATAACTTAAGGATCAAGTGTAAAACCAGCCACTCTCAGTCTACTATCTCTGTTTTATAGCAGGCTCATGCCAACACATGGCAAGGCAAGCCACCCAATAAGCATTACATGTTATAGCTACAGCATGATCAATTATCTGCATATTCTTACATTGACACGTTGGCAACCAAGTCTTACCTTCCAGTCATGCAATTGAACTTTGTTCCTTGACATTAAAGGTGTGTTTTTGTCGATAAATAATGAACCAGAAAACAAAAAAAAAATGTGAAGGAAATTTTTTTCTCCCATTAGTTGAATGGCGGAAAAGAAAGGTGAAAGAAAAATCTATTTATTTCTTTCCATTGTTATCTTTCATTCTTATTTCCTCTAGATTCCCTCAATCCAACACACAACCTAAAAAAAAAAAAAATTAAGTTCCACAACCAAATAAAAAACTAATCACATTTTCATCTAAGAATTCTATTATCTAACAGTAAAGCAATCCTTATATGACACAATGATACAAAATTAACCATTACGTGCAACAATGCGAGCACAAAGTGGGTAAGAATCTATATCATTTCCCTCTCATGCATCAATTATTTATACACCAAATCACAAAACAACATATATACATACATATATACCAAAAAAATTCAAGTTCATTGTCCCTCGTTTCAAACAATCAATCCCACCAAAAAAAGGAGCAAAAAAGATCAAAATATTCACGAAAGCTTTGAAAAAACACAAAAAAGAAAATAAAAGAAAAGGACCTGCACAGCCCGGGCAAGCTCATCGTTGCGCGCCGGCGGGGGGTGGAATTCCCTCCGGCCTGTGGCCTGGAGCGCGAACCCTCGCAGCTTCCTCAGTGACGACTTCATCGATCGATTCGATTGTGATTGCGAACGCACAAACCCTAAGAGAGAGAAACACAGGGATCGATCTCGAGCTCTCTCTCTCTCACGCTAGAGCACTCTTTTTCTCTATTTCTGGAAGTAAGGGGTATTTTGGACATTTCAAGTTTGGTAAAAAAAAAAAAATAATAAAGAGAGAGAATGTCAGCGAAAAGGAGGGAAGACGAGGTTGAACGGATGGTGATTTGGGGCGTGAGAATAGCATGAGAAAACGTCACAATTTACAATTAGTCCCTGAAATACATCTAAATATTTATTTGAATCCCTGGATTTTGTCAAAATTTACAATTATATAAAGATGTTTGTTTTGCTTCTTTTCGTCCCATATCATTGTTGCCATGGAAGTGTATCTATTTAATGGGTTATTTTAATTTTAAATTTAATTAAAAATTTAGGGAACAACAAAAATGAATATTTTAAGTTTTTTTTTGTTTTGAAAAAGACACTTGTAGATTTAGTGGAGATAAATTCCTCCTAAGATATGGTGGAAATGCTGAGTTATACCCTGTTGTTAAAAGTCTAAAATAAATATTTTTAATTAATATAAGATTATTTTGAGTTTTTGATCAAAATAAACAATTTAGTATGTTCAAAGACCAATTGTGGACTTTCACCTATGAAATAAATATTTTTGACTATTAATTATATAAAATACTGATATTGTGATTATTATTGGAATATGGGAAGGAAATTTTATGTTATTTAATTTTATTTTGAAATGGTTCTATGAGTGGTGCCATTTTTCAATTAGCAAAGAATTATTTCAATAAATATATTTAATTGTTAGTTATTAGATAATATTTAACGGGATGCATATCTATAATTAATGTAAAACATTATATTCCATTTAAAAAATATTTTAATAGTATTATTTAATAACATTGTGTCAAGTGCTAATAAAATTTTCTTTTCCATTTCTGATATGAAAACTAATCTTCAAAAATAATTTCCTTAGCTCTTAAGCAAATACATTCAAACTTTGAAAAATACTTTTGTTCGAGTTATTGGGATAGGACTAAAGATGCCAGTGTTTGACCGGACTCATTAATCTAACCCGAGTAACTAATAATAACATATAATAATTATATTTATTTATTTATTTATTTTCTCACATAAGTGGATAAGTCATATTAGGGATCGATCAATGTACACAGATTTAGAATTACTTTTCAACATACCTATACTTTCACATGCACAAATACTTTACACAGAAGACCAGTAAATACTCTACACAGAAGACTAGTACTAATGGATCAAGAGATGTTGATTTATTATTTTTATTTATTAATAGAGAAATTAATGATTCATATGTTTAAAATTTATAATGACAATCATGTTTTGATATTTACGGCATCGTGCACAAATTTTTAATGGGTAATTCATTAAGATGAATTTGATAACAAATTTTATAAACAAATTTACCAGACAAATGGGATGTTTTTAGGATGTTATATATATACATACGCCTCTACCCCACATATACTATTAAAATATATTATAAATTATATAAAATACTTTTTTATAATAATAAAAACAGAATTTTATTTAAATTCCGAAACTAATCTTTTCTTTAGATATAATTAATAAAATTAACTTAATTTTTTAAGGGCATATATGTAAAATATTGAGTTAATCACTATAAAAAAAACTTAGCATTTATTTTGTAATGAATAAAATAAATTTAATATTGTAAAGGCCATGTATGAAAAAAATATTAATTGATTGATTATTATAAATTTTTAGAGTTAAATGAACACAAGTTTTTTATGTGATTTAACGTATCATATGTGTGATAGAGATGCATCTATGCAAACAAATAAAATTTTAAGAAGTTGATATATAGATAAAGCATTTGAATTTATTGTGGGGTTGAGAAATAAGTAAATTTTTGGAGCTCAATTTACCTGGTTTGAGAACTAGGTAAATCTCTGATTCTCGCCTATTAAAAGATGTCACGTGTCCACATGAAAAAATTAATTACAATAGAAAAAAAATGGATACGTGGAAGTCTGTGATAGGCCTGGTTCTCAAATCAGGTAAGTTGAACTCAAAATTTTTGGGCCTGTACAAGGTTTTTTTTGTTATAATGTTAGTAAAATTAAAGAGGAGAAGACGGTGCGCTAATACAACCAACAAACACAAACAAAACATGCAGCTAGAGAGAAATAAAGAACGAGAGAAACAAGGACATATTTATAAACATAGATTGAGAGGGAGTAGAAACAATGAGCAGTAGTGTTACATTTGGTTGGTCCTCTCTGCTACAAGCTATACAAACTAACAAGGCAAATTAAGAACGGCATAATAACTAAATTAAGAAGAAGAAAGGGCACAATATGACACATAACATAGAAGAAAAGGACAGAAAGAGAGAGAGAGAATCAAAGTGTAAGTACATAGATGAATATGGTCACAGGGTTTACCCCTACGCAACCTTTTCTTTACGGGATGGAAGCTGCTCTTGCTCTTCATTAAAGGGAGGAAAGAGGAGAGCTAGCATTGCAAAATATATAAGCAGTGTGAGTAGAGAATTAAAGAAGAGAGAATATTAATATTGTACGCATGCGCATGCATGCATGGACGTAGTAGTTAGATTTATGAAACATTTCCACCAGAGTGGCTTGTGATGAATGACCATCAAAAGTGCCACTGCTTGTATGCATGCTTGCATGCATGTGTGTACGTAGATCTATGAAGCATTTCCATAGGACTGTCTTGGTGATGAATGATCCTCAGAAGTGACATTTCTTTTGGGTGAGTTGACATGGTTGTAGTGATAGCAATGCAAGAAGCAGTTGACTCTGCTTGGTGCTTTTGTTAATGCCTTCAATCTTTTTCCTCTTTCTTTCTTTGGTGATTTCATCATCTCTTCTCTCCCCTGTTTTTAATCCGCCAAATTTTATTATTATTATTATTATTATTATTATTATAAATAATATATTTATAATAGATTAATTAGTTTTAACTTATAATGTGAATAATAAAATTATTAGTTAATATTTATAAGGGTTTTGTTTGCATACCTCCGAGCGAGAGTGAGAGTGAGAAGAAGTTGAGGGCTCAGTGGAATTTGAATCTTCGTTGACCTTCTTATTATTCTTTTCTGTTTATAATCAAATCAAACATATTAATATTTTTTTAAGTAATAAATAATTTACTTTTTTTCCTTTTTAAAATATATAAAATATATTTTATATCAGTTATTTCTATATTTCTTTTACATTTTTATATTTCACCTAGCAAAAGAGTTTATAGAATAAATATAACTTATATCTATTGACAAAATAATTTAATAAGTAAATACAGTAATCAATGATCAAGCAAGAATCTCAAATTTTTAAAAATATATATAATAATATAAAAATAATTTTCTCAGGAACTGAAAAACAATTTTGAACTTTTGGAGGGGTGATGTGTAAAACAAATGAAAGAATACCTTTATTTTTCGATGAAGACAAAGCCGAATCATCAGAATCCCATTTGCGTTGCTCGAAATAAATCCGGAAGCTCGGCGATCCCGGCTCCTCCTCCTCCTCAGCGGCGGCGCCACCCGTCTCCGGCGGCGGTGCTATCGTCTCTTCTCGCTTCTTCTCGGCGGCGCCATTAGTAGTCTCCGACAAAGGTACGATTTCAATCTCCTCTTGCTTCTCTTCGGCGGTGACATCCATCTCCGACGCCTTTTCTGGACCTTCTCCCTTCTCCTTCGTTCCCTTCGCGGCGATGTCGATCTCCTTCGACTGATCCCCCACTTCTATTGGCTCTTCCTTCTTGTTCTCCTTCTCCCCTCCTCTTTTGTCTTCTCCGCCGACGAGGATCCGATCTCGATGCTCTCCTGTGATCCGGCGGGGGTCTCGAAATCGCGCTCCTCGTCGCCGCTGAGGAGCTGGGTCGTTGATACGATGCTATCCTTCCGCCGTTCCCGCCATTGCCTCCACCGGATCTCCTCGATCCGGCGCCTGATTGGGCGTGGCATCCGATCCCCATTGTTCTCCGCCCCCGCCCCCGCCTCCGCCGCCGCCACCTTCGAGGCGGTGCACCCCATCGCAACTACGGCGAGAGAGAGAGGGAGAGAAAGGTGGAAGGATCTCTCGGATCGGTGGAGATGGAGATGGCGATGGCGATGAGAAGCTTATTGGGATTAGGGTTAGGGTTCTCAGGCGGAGAGTGTTTTCCGGAGAGGGAGTTCGCTGGAGATGATGATTATTTGCCTGGCGAGATCCTGACCGTTCGGATTTTTCTACGTGGAATAATCAATGATCGGGATTTGGTTTACCTGTTGACCGTTGGGGTTTAAATATTAGAATTAGCTGGATATTTAAATAGGGATTAAGCGACAGGATTAAGGTTTAAGTTTAGGATTAAGAAGAAAGATTAATTGCGTAAATTTTTGGATGAGAGACCTCTTGACTCTTGAGATACGGTTTAAATTAATTTGAAACTGGTATTAAGTAAATATTCTTTGAATGATTGGATTATATGATAGTATGATTTTGTTTTTTTTGTTTTTTTAATTCCCACTATAAACATTATTTGATTCTAAATATGATTTTCTTAGATTTTTAATTTCCACTATAAAGGTTATTTTATTCTAAATATTAAAGTTGTAAGAATCTAAATATAAATATTTTATTTACAAATTTAGTGGATGTTTGTTTTGGTGGATTTGAAAGTCATGGGAGTTGGAATTATATGATTTTACCCAAATCATGTGTTTGGTTTAGGGGATTTAAAAAGGTGATGTAGTTGGAAATACATTTTCAATGGTTTTGGGTGAATTTGGAACTACACCCAAATTTGGTGTAGTTCCAACTCCATGATTTGGAACTCCAACAAGTCACTATTTTTCATAATATTTGATAATATATAAAACTAGTGACTATTTTATAAAATATTAAATAAAATATATTATAATGTAATTAATATTAGTAGTTTAATATATAATTAATATATTATATTACATTAATTATTTGAATAAATAAATAAAATATTATATTTTATTATAATAAATTAAGTATATAATTATCATATTAATTATTTATAACATGTAATCCAGGCAAAAATACATCAAACCAAACACATGTTTTCTAAATCTAAATTTACAAATCCCTTCAACCAAACACAAAATTCTATGATCCAGCATTGCAAATACATACAACCAAACACTGGATTTGACTCTCTTGAATTTTCAAATACAAGGATTTGTAAATACAAATCCACTGCATTTTCAACTACATCCAACCAAACGCCCCTAGATGGGCCACATGGTTCAGGCCTTGTTAGGCTTTTTAATTATATCCAGTGATCTCATCCTATGATAATGGGAAATTAAACTCGTGACCTCATTTATGTGCAGAAATCTATGTGTGCTAATAGGTCAATAAGTATAAGTAAAAATCTAAATAGTTTGATTGAATAAAGTTTGAGAAGAGTAAAGTTAAATAATAAAATGCATATATTTAAATAGTTTAATTGAAGTAGTAAAAAAATATTAAAATTTTTTAGAAAAAAATCTAAGCAATAAATTACAAAAATTTAAATAGTAAAATTTTAAAGAAAAATATTTAAACAAATAAGATGCAAAAAATCTTTTTTATTTATTTATGCGTTTAGTACTAATTATATGTTTATTTTTTATTTTTTATTTTTTTGGTGCCCTCAGCTGTTGTTTAGTGCTTTGATTTTAAGTATTTAGTTTTTTCTTTCATGATTACTTAGCTCTTGCAATTACTTGTAAACACTTGATTTCTATGTGTTTAATTATTCTAAGTATTTAGTTTTTTTTTATAGTTATTTAACACTCACATCACATCTGTAGTCGAGCGCTCGCAATTGACGGTTAGTATTTAGATTCTAAATACTAAGGGTTGTTTAGTGGTCATGATAAAGACCGGTAGGATAGGATAGACTATCTGTCATTATATTTTATTTGGTGAGGTAATAGGATATGATAATTTTATCATATTGACCCACTTTATCATACCAATGAATTAACCCTAAAAGACAGTGTTGCTTAGTGAAAACTTGCACTATTTTCTTTCTTATTTTTTCTTATCTGCACTCCAAAGATCCATTCCCTCTAACACTAGGATCATTTAAGATATTTAACATCTCACCTTTTATGTTATCTTCATTATCATGTTTAAAATTAATTTTTTATATATTTTAATATCTCATTTCTTACAATTTTTTTTAACCCAACAGTTTTGTTTAAATGCTTAATGGTTAGCTTTTCTCGCGAGTGTTTAGTGCTTACACGCTTCTTGTTTAATTTTGTTTTTCCCAACTATTTAATGCTTAGATGTCTACTATTACTTTTTCTTTTGCAACGGTTTAGTCTTTAGGTTTTAAGCACTTAACACTTGAGAGAAAATACTAAACATTAAGTATTTAAACACCAAATACTTAAGAGAAGAGCAAGTTTTTAAGGAAAATTAAGTGTTTAGCTAGCGCTTAGATACTTATTTGTCTTTTTTTAAGAAATCTAGGTGTGCTAATAGGTCAAAAGGTATCAGTAAAAATCTAAACATAAGCTTACTCTTCTTTTAAGAAAGATATAATATGTGCGATGGGGAATCAAATTAATCAAATTATGGTAGAGCAGTTAAGGTCTTAACATGTTACCCACCAAGTTATATTTGTTATCATGTTTAAAACTTGTTTTTTAAATATTCCAACATTTTACTTCCATTTTTAACCCTATGCTTGATGTGTGGATGCTTATTATTTAGCTTTCTTCCTAGTGTTTGTTGCATAGGTGCTTAATGCTTATGTTTCTTTTTCCTAAGTCTTTAGGGTCCGTTTGGTTGGAGGAAATGAGAATATGAGGATATAAATAGAAAAGGGGAAGAGGATGGAGATGGGGATATAAATAGGAAAGGGGGATTGTGGATGGAAACAATGTTTTCAGAACTAGACCGGATAGTGAACTGGCCAAACAACCGGGTCATGGGTCAATCGGTTGGACCAGATGACCCGGTTTGGTCGAACCGGATGACGTAAGATGAGGGTTCCTAATGATGAGCTCATTTTTTTTTCAAGAAAATAACAACTAAATCTCAATCAAGCAAGCAAACGATTGAAACTAAATTAATGGTGTGTTTGTTTCAAGGGATTTGGAGTTACTTGTAACTCCAAATCCCTTGTGTTTTGAAATCATGTGATTGTTTTGTGGGATTTGCTTTTCCATAGGATTTCAAAATACCATGGTGGAGGGATTTGGTTTTACGGTCAAAATGACCGTAAAACCAAATCCCAAGAGTTCAAAACCAATGTATATGCATATATACATATACGTATACACAGATATATGCATATATACACACATACATATATGCATACATATACATATACATACACACATACACATACATATACGCATACACGTACTCATACATATACATATACATATACGCATATGCAAATGCATACATATACATATTTATATAAACATACATATACATATACATATACATATTTATATAAACATACATATACACTTCTAGATATACTTGTACATAGTATGTTTACATATACAAATACACCTATATATGTATGTATATATGTGCGTATATGCACAGATACACATACATATACTTATATAGATATATATACTCATATACATATATGTATATACACATATGCACACATATACATATATTTATACAGATATATATACTCAATACATATACTTATACACATGTTTTCCAATTTCAGATTTTCAAATCCTTCCAAACAAACATAAAATCTTATAATACAGTAATTCCAGTTACATCCAACCAAACACAAGATTTAACTGCACTGCATTTTGAAATCCAAGTATTTCCAGTTACATTGTAACTAGAAATCCACTGCATTTAGAACTACATCCAACCAAACGCTACCTAAGTGTACATAATCAGGATATTAATTCAAATAAACAGACAAGTAAACCAAAAATCCAGCATCAAAAGGTAACGAAGAATGAACCACTATCATCCAGAACCTGAGCTTGGTGAAGAACCACCGATTCTTGCCAGTCTTGAACCACTCCTCCAAGCGGGCCTTGGTCTCCTTGCACAACGTCACCTTCTTCTTCTTCGATTGCAGTGAATCAAGAGTAACAACGTCCTTTAGATCAACATCAAGGGTGTAGCAATCAAGTGGGCATGATATGGTTGTAGTTCACGAGCTTGAGGAAAGCCTTGACACGAGATTTCTTGGCAGTTTTCTTGGCTGAATCCTTGCGAATGACCTTCTTAGGATACTTGGAAATGCCGGCGACGAGGCAGTGACCATAAAGGCGATCACTGCTGCCTTCGTCGAAGGATCGCACGATCACGGCCTTGCGGCCAGCGAACGGCCCTGCAGAACAATGATGGCCTTGTTGGACTTGAGAAACTTCACCATCGTCAAGAGCTCATTTGCTAAGTCAGTATGTCCAAGTAAAGCTGCAATATAGAGTGGGTTGTGATCACTAGATGCAGGGATGCTGCTGAGGCTGTGAAGGAGGAGCTTGTCTTCTCTGAGGAGGATGTGTCAAAACTCAAAAGACAAGCTCCTCACATCAAAACCGGGGTCAACCAAACCGGCCGGTTCGGCGGGTTTGACCTGGTCAACACCCAGCCAATAATTCACCTAGAGCCGGATTGGTGGCCGGTTCCCGGTCTGACCAGTCTGACCGGCCGGTTCGGTCCGGGTTTCAAAACATTGGATGGGAATAAAAAATAATGTTTGGTTGGAGAGAATGGGGATAGGAATATGAGAGGGTATAGGAGAAAATTTTAGTAAAATTACTTTTATACCCTTGAATATTTTAATTAATAATATATATTATTATAAAAAATAATAATTATTAAATGGCTCTAATTTCTATAAATAATTTTTAAAGGAGTTATTGATGTATTTTTTTAAAATAAAATTTTAAAATTATATTTTTTAATTGAGAAATACGATATAATTATTTTTATTTAAAATAAACAAATGTCAATTTAATTATTTTTAAATCACCAAAATTTTAATAAATCTAATATTTCAAAAATAAATACAAATCATAATGAGATTTTTAATTTCTATCCAAAACATTATTCCAAAAAAAAAAAAATTCAACTTGGCCTCTCCTCATTTTAAAAATCACAAGAACAATCCTAACAAAATTGAGATATTATGCACCAATAATAAAAAAAAAAAGAACACATTATAGGAATGCCCCCAATTAAGAAAAACATAAAATCCACATGAAAGTAGACATATTACAGGAAAGTTCAAAGTTTGAGTTTGACATAACATGATCTATCCATTACATAGCCAAGCATTAAAACAAGGAACATAACACCATTACATATTAATTTATAAAGCATTAAAACAAGGAACATGACACGATTAATATGCATAGTTCATACACTAGGCGGTATATATCCCAATTTTACTAGAACTACATGACAAAATAGTAGTTTCATGTTGCTTGGTAACTCAATAAAAGTTTTGAATTCATCTTCATGCTTTGGCAAAAACTTGCAAAATAAACATTACTTCATGAATAGAGAGACCTTCAACCAATGCAAGTATTTGAGGTAGCAATTTTCTCCTTTCTTCATGCTTTTCATGATTAGCATCCTTTTTAGCAGCTGCTTCGGTTATTGACCTAAATCCTGATTCAACTGTTTCCACAAAGTTGCTGAAATTTTCATTCAGTGTGTCCATGGAAGGGTCTCGACCAATATTTTTTCGTTTTCGGCGGGATTTGGCGATACTAATACCTCCTGAAGCCACAGGTGATTGATGTGATGCAGGTTCTTGCATAGGCATGGAAAACTCATCAGTTGGTAACTGAGAGAAACCCATGTCCTCATCCAAACTAATGTTTCCCTGTGCATATTGTTCTGCATCATCTCCAATGTCACCTCGTGCAGTTCCCTGTGCTTTATCTTTTGTGAACACTGGAGCAAGATCATTGAAATATGAAAAACAGTTCCCAGTGCTTGGATACTTACTACTTAGAGCTTAGTTCTTGTTGTTCCAATTGCTTAGTTTTTAAATGCTTATTGTTTACTTTTATTTTATTTTATTTTTTTGGCTTTCTTATGCCCTTCTTTTATTTAATATTGTTAAAAGAGTTATGATATTTTTATCGAATACATTTCCCGAATAGGTTTCCCGAATGTCGCGGATGTCAAGTTGGCATCCATATCAGTATCCACGTCATTCTTTCTTTATCTCTTTTTTTTTTAAAAATAATTTATCTTTACTATCTAAATCATAAATTTAAATATTTAATCGTAAAATATTAACCTGAATATGATAAACCAAAAACCCCCTCCCTAAACCGGAAATCACAAACCTCGGGTTTGTGATTTCTGGTTTAAGGTTTAGTATTTATTATTTAGGGTTTAAGTTTTTAGATTTTTAGGGTATAAATTTTGTAGTATTTTGGTTTAAGATTTTAGATATACTTTTATATTTTTTTTTAAATTTTAAGAATTTAAGGATTTTTAACATTTAAATTTGAATTTTATAAAAAAAATAATGACGTGAATGAGGATGTGGATGACAAGTTGGGTATCCACATCATTCGGGAAAACTATTCGGTAAAAATAGCATCTTATTAAAATAACCATTTCCATTTTATAGGGTAATCACACTGTCTTTTTTTTTTTCATTTTAGCCCCCTATCTCTTTTATAATTATTAAATAGCTTCTTTGTGGCTTTTTTTAACTCAATTTTTTCAAAAAAAATGTTATTAAAGTAGAAATTATTATTATTATTATTATTATTAACCCGAGAATTATTAAAATGGTAAGTATTTTAAATTATTTTATTAATATTTTTATTATTATTAGAGTGAAAATTATTGAAGTAGAATTATTTAAAATCATTTTTATTTTTATTAGTAAAACAAATTATTTTAAATTAATTTTATTGATGATTTCAATGATTTTATTATTATTTATTTTTTTAAAAAATTTATTGTTCCGCTCTAACTTGTCCTTGTCAAATGTGGGGATGTCAATATCCTCCCCACCTTGGCCCCAAAATATTAAATATTTAATATATATATATATAAATATTTTATGTTATAAATATCCAAATAAAAATTAGAAATAACCCATATATATATATTTATTTAACAAATTATTAATAATTAAATAAACATTAGTATTAAAATTAAATAAAATTCTAAAGTTATATTAAATATATTGCATTTTTTATTTTTATTTTTAAATTTTGCAAATAATTTATTGGTGATTGTGTAAGTTGGTATTTTGTGTTAAGTCGTATTTGTAAATGAGTTTCTCAATTATTAAAATTTTTTATGGTATTTTTAGCAAATATTTTATAAATTTTATTTTAAATAATAATAATATTTAATTTATTAATCGGGGCCGAGGAATCCCTGAATCCGAAAAATCCTTGCAGGATGGCGACGGGAAAAAAATTCCTTGTATTCGAGTTCGGAGCCAGATTCTGAGATGGGAGTATAATTTCGTGGTCAGGGCTGGAGAATGTATCCCCAGGTGAATCCCCATCCCATTGACATCTCTAGCCGAATGGTGGGCCCCAATGATGCTCTGTCATCTGTTGTGGCGCACCGATGTCCCTCGGGCTGCGTGCGCATCTCTCCATCACTCGGGACATAGCACACAAGGCCATGGTGCGTCCGAGTGGCTGCCGATGAACCACTCGGACCTTTCCTCAGGGCCGAGCGATGCAGCCTCGCTTGCGGCGAAGGCGCCATTACTAGACACCCAGTTTGTTGGGCTTGGTGAAACTTGACCCGAGCGGTTTCATGTGATACCAAGTGATATGGCGTGGGCGACAGACAGGATGTCGTCGTCGCCCGAACGCCCCGCCAGTGCCGCTACTCCGTCCTGAGCGAGATCCAATTAAAGTCATGGTTCGAACGTGATTTCATCAATAAAATTAATTTAAAATAATTGCCACTGTAATAATAATATTTTACTAATAATAATTAAAATAATTTTAAATAATTCCTACTTCAATAATTACCACTCTAATAATAATTAAAATATTAATAAAATAATTACCATTTTAATAATTCTCAGGTTAATAATAATAATAATTATTATTATTATTATAATATAATTATAATTATAATAATTTCTATTTTAATAACAATTTAAGAAATGGGTTAAAAAAAGCACAAATAAGCTATTTAATTATTATAAAAGAGATGAGGGGCTAAAATGAAAATAATTTGTAATTAAAAAAAATGCCCAGTCAACATGAATGCTGACTGGATATTGATGTGATGGCTCTAGAGCCATTTTGACAATATTAAATAAAAATAGGGTCAATATGGGAAAAAGCCCCCAAACATATTTTTGTTTACAAAAAATTGAAAATAAAACGATAACAAAGCAAAAACAAAACAAAAGCGAAATAAAAACAAAAAACAAGAAAATAGAACGATGCCAAAACGACCTCTAAATTTTTTCAATATCTAATCTAGTAGTTTAGATAGCTCGTGACTTATAGAAAATATGTGGGTCAAAAGATAATTTCAACTAAAAATATTAATTTTGTATTAAAAAATAATTTTAGGATATTTAGTTGGATTTATGATAGGAAAAAAAAGCAAGGAAAGAAACATGATTTTATCATTGTTAAACTAAAAAAACACTTGGATCTATTTTTATGGACTAAAATAAAATTTGATTCTTTGTTTTCGAAATTTTCAAATATTTTTCTTAAAAGTATATTTTAAAAATTATTATTTTTAATTTGTAAAAAAAATTGATATTTTTAAAAAAATTAAAATTAAAATTAAAATTAAAATTAAAATTAAAATTAAAATTAAAATTAAAAGGAGAGAGAGAGAGAGAGAGAGAGAGAGAGAGAGAGAGAGAGAGGAGTAGAAGAAGAAGGGGGAGGAAGAGTTTTGAAAACGTTCCAAAATAGTTGAAAACATAAAGGGTCGTTTGACATCGTTTCTGTTTTCTTGTTTTTTGTTTTTATTTAACTTTTGTTTTATTTTTACTTTATTTTTGTTTTATTTTTAATATTTTAAAAACACAAACATGTTTGGATACACTAATTATAGTATATTTTAAAAAACTGTAAACAAAAACATATTTGGTTTAGCATAAAATTATTATAACGCTTTTTTTATTGTTTTTTTCAAATCCATATTTTTAAATTTTTTTATAAAACTTTTTTTTCATATTAGTTTACTTGATTATATTATTAAATAAAATTAATAACATAAATTGTTATTGTATGGGTTAAAAATATCTCATAAAATATTAAAAATTGTACCACTTAAAACTAAAAAATATTTTGGTGTTTGCCTTAAAAATTTAATATATATATATATATATATATATATAATCATAGTTTATCAAAATCAAAATCAAGGGTCAAACAATTACTTTCACAAATAATTTCTAAAAATATAATTTTTTATACTATATAAACTAATTTGTAAAATATCAAGCCAAAATAATAATTTTTTATAATTTTTTTAAAATTATTATTATTAATTTATAAAAAAATGATATTTTTTACAATTTGAAAACAAAAACAAGCTGCCAAATATGTTTTTCAGTTTTGTTATCAAAACATGAAATTAAAAACAAAAAACAGGAATTGGTAACAATGCCAAATCACCCCTAAGTAAATCGTTCTTAGCAACTGTTTTTTCATATATAAAAATTTAAATTCGAAACCACAGGTTCGCTATGAAAGTTATTTTTGCATATTAATTTATTTTTATTGAGGTTTCATTTGGTTATTTTTTTTATTTTTTGTTTTTATCAATTGGATTTTTATTTTTATTCAAATACCCACAAGTATTTTTATTTTATATTTAATAAATATTTATAATAAATATAAAAAACTATATTTTAAATAATATAATATTTAAATTTAATGGTTAAAAATAAAAAAGAATTAAAGATGATTAAATTTATTGATGATATAAATATATAAGTTGCGAAATGTTTTAAAATATTTTATTTTTTAGTTAAAAATAGAAATGGTGGTCGAAAAACTTTCACAGTAAAAACTGTATTTTTATATACTGAAGTTTTAAATATAGAGTTTTGGATTAGAAATGATCTGAAAACTCCGAAAGTGCTTTACCCTTTCAAATTAAATGGTCGCTTTACTCATCATAGAATCTACACCAACTGTTTGACACCCAAGTCCAAATCTTATGATGCAAGTGATTCCAATCAGGAATAATATTTCTTCTTTACAACTTGGTTCTCCACTTATTTTTGAAGATTATCATCAAAAAGAGGACTCAGGGAAGCTTTCAAATTATATTTATTAAAGTTTTCATAAAGTTCCTCAAGAATGACTTCCCTTCTTTTATTTTCCTGTTAACTCTTTTACTTAAAAAAAAAAAAAAAAAAACTTGTTTCTAAGAACCTAAAGTTATTTGTCTTTACTTTTTATATCCAAAAGAGTTGTTCCACATTGGAAAAAAAACAGCCTTTTCTCCATAACATCAATGTCTTAATTTACCAAAAAATTAGTAAAATATATATAGTTTTACTAGTTTGTTATTTTCAGAAGCCAACCCAAATAAATAAAAATGAAATAATAATGAAATATTCAGCATATGAATTGAAACTCTTTGGTTGATTTTTATATAATTTAGAAGATATTTTTATAAAAAAAATAGGTTTTTAATAAAGATAAATAAACCACTGATTTATTAAAAATAAAAGACGGTTATAAAATAAAACAAAATAAACAATCATGATCCATTGGCTATCATGAAAAAATATCAATAATTTGAGAGGGGTTGCTGGTGATACTTATAAGGTGATTGACAGAGATGAATCATTTGTTTCAGGTATCACTAAATTGCTTAAAAAGTTAATTATACCATTGTTATAAAACATGCTTTAAAATCATTCTCTAATAATTAAATAAAAATCACTGTGTTTAATATCTTAAGAAGGACAAAAAACACTCATGATGCATGATTAGCTAACAATAATGGGTCATTAATTAAATTGAAGACTAACAGCTCCAATATCAAAAGTTTAATTAATTATATTAATTGTTTATTAATAAAATTTGAAGGCTGGTAGTTGATGTGTTGTGTTATACATGAAGCAGAACCTTTTAAAAAGCAGAATCTATAAATAGATTTGCTTTTGGGCAGGAATGGACCCAGATGCCATGGCTAACTTGTCCTTATTCTTGTTAAATAAATGGCCCCTTGCCAAAATGCATCTCCTTTTTTGCCCCACTTTCACTTTCCAACTAAATTTTATCCTTTTCCTTTTTCTCTAAAACCATTTGCCTTTTATTTTTTTAACTTTTCCATTTTGGCTATTTTAAATAAAATTTAATCTTTTAGTACTAATGGTTAAGACGTAGGGCTTATTTAGATTGACTTAAAAAATATATTTTTTTAGATTAGTAGGATTTTTAAAAAAATTGCTTTTTAAGTAATTTAAGTGTTTCTTTGTAATTTATATTTGAATAAGTTAATGCAAAAGTACTTACATATATGTGAAGTTGTTTGAATGTGTATTCTTAAAAAGGACTTTTTCAATGACAAATTACTAAAAGGCATTCCAATTAAATATAGTAATTGCATTGATATTATTATTGTTGTTTTTGTTTAATAAGAACAAAGAACACCGGACTAAATTTTAAACACCAAACATGAGAACAAGAACAATAATATTTAGGGCTATAAAAAGATTGGGGAAAAAAAATATAAAAACACAATCAATTCTTTATTTCATAAGTCTAATTTAGTAATTTTATAACCCAAAACAGCTTTTGAAAAGTGCTTTTCTCAAAAGCACCACATGACAAAAAAATAGTATTTCAGCTTTTTTATCGGTTGCTGTTTATGTAGAAGACCCAATTTAAACAAAATTATTTAACTTATAAAAAACACTTTTGAGGTTTTAAGAAAGTAATCCAAACAACCCCATAAAAAAGGCACAATGTTGAGATTCTAAAGGTGATATTTGATTGTGGGTTATCCTAATTTTCTTTAGATAATTTTTTGTTTAACAATTAGGGCACAAGTGCCCTTGTTTAAAGGTTTAAAGGAAATCAGCGCACAGGTGTGGTTATTCTAGAATCTTCTCTAAAACAAACAACTTAAACAAAAGACTCAATGCCAATAAGCCAAGAGACAATTGAAAATTATCCTAAATTTTTAGGCAAAAAATTTGAAAAATTAAAATCTAATTTAACTCTCTCCCTCTCTATGTATATAAAATTTCACATCATGTATTTTTTAACTAAATATTTTCAATTATTGTAGAGTTCAAGAATTATTATTTTTTATTTAAGATAAAAATAATAATAACAAGTTCTTTTATATATACTTTTATAATTTTTTTTCATAATTAAGGATTTTTTTTCAATGATTTTGTTTTTATCACTTTTAGTTTGCAATCTCAATTCAGTAAATACATTCAATTTAGGGATAAATGCCATATAAATGAAATTTGATTTATCGATGATGATACATTAAAATAGGAAGGATGTGTTTGGTTTTTTCCGACAACATTCTTCCTTAAAGTGTTGTGGGGTGGCTAAAATTTCTCTTGTAATTTTTTTCATGATTTTTCAGGTGAATGTTGTATTATTATATTGGTATAATACCCTATTTGGTCTCTCTATTATACTCAATTTATCTTTTTAGTTCTTTTATTTTAATTTATTTTAAGAGATTCCTGTATTATTTAAATGGAAAAAATCAAGTCCACCTCGTGACGGTTGTTTTGTTTTCTGTCCACTCATACTGAAGTGGCTTTTTACAAGATTAAAATATTATTTAAAAAATTTTATTCGAAACAAAAAATTTCTCATCTCTTGCATCTTATTCATCGTCTTCAACCCCTCCACCTCAATCTTCTTAGAGAAGAGCTTCCCTATGAATCCTTCGACCTCAACACCATCAACTGAAGCAAAGTCCTAGAGCTCTAAAACTTTTCTTCAAAGTTGCAAAGGCATCTTCATCTCAAACAACTCCATGTCCTCTTGACAGCTCTCCTCCGAATTGAACTCAATGATCTCCTCTTCCAATTTCCCATAAAATTATGCACAATTCTTAAACATCTCAATCAATATGAAGAAAACTTGAATGCCAGAACATGCGGTGATTGATCACCACCAACTCCACTTATAATGGAGATGATAAAAAGACTAACCATGATTAAAGCAATGAGGTTAATGGAGTTGAGTAAGAGTGTGTTCCAGTTATTCTTATATTTACTGATGATCTTGTGCATGCATCTCCGCTCTTTCTACAACCTATCTTCTCCCTAATTTTTTGTTTTGAAAATAATTTTTTAATTTTTAAAAATAGCCGCGTCAGCATAAGTTGATAGAAAATGAAAGGGAGCATCATGAAATGAACTTAATTTTTCCTATTTCAATAATACACGGATCTTTAGAAGACAAATTAAAATAAATAGACTAAAAAAGTAGATTGAGTATGATAAACGGGCCAAATAAAGTTTTACACCTATTATATTTTATTTTAAAAAATAAGTAAAATTACTCAACTTTTTTGATTTGGTGACTTAGTTGAACAAATTTATTCAAGTTATAAATAAATATAATAACCAGTGATGAATATGTGGTCTGATTTACAAATGATACACTAAAAATAGAGTACTTACAGGTATCTTCCAACAAAGTTTTTAAATGTTTTTTTTAATAATTTTTTTTAATGTGACTTTATTTATTTATTTATTTTGAAGTAAGCAAAATTTCCAAACATAAATCCATGTATTTGTGTGTTGTTGATGGTTCTATACCTCATATTCATCTTCTTCATGAGTTAAGCCTTGATAATCATGCAGTAAATTTTACATGCATGGATACTTTAATTACCTTAAGAGAGAAAAAAAAAAAAAAACAACCCAAAATAACCTTGCACCAACATCAACAACTCCAATTAATCTTGAAGATTCCCATATGAAGATGAATCCATTCTTTTACTGCTAAATTCATCTTCACTGCCAGATTCCTCCATAACATCAGTAACACAACTCAAATTCGAAGAAGAAGAAGAAGAAGATGATGATGACGATGATGAAGAGGAAGTGGAATTCCTAGAAACCTTGTTTACTTGATTTATTGAATCAATTGAGTGATCTGTGACCCTTGCATGAATCTTCTTATCTTTTCTCTTCTTGAAAATTCGGCAAGCCATCCATTCTTTCTCTTGACAAGTGAAATTCTGCATCAAAATCAAAATAATTAAATAAATAGAAAAGAAGAAATCAATACATTCTTAAAACACAAATTAGTGAACTTTGAGATAGATTGAATAAAGATATCTAAAACTCACTTCTCTTTGAGAAAACATGCGAGACTTGATTCCGGCTGCAACTCCGGCAAGCCGGAACTCATGCATGATCCATTTAGTCTTACATCTCCCTCTAAAAAAGATGAGAACCTTCTTCATCCCTACCAATTTATTGCTTCTTGAAGATAAGATTGGCATATCTTTTCCAATTGCCTTCCAATATCCACTTGATCTCTTCTCTTCACTTCTACCACTTCCATTAGTACTTCTTTTGCACTTGAAGAAGTACCCTTCCTTCTCCCTCTCTATCCAATCTAAATATAATCATCAGAACATATGTTTATATGTTTGAAGCCGAATAAAATGATACCGTACATCAATGTGCTTTGATCAGGAAAGATAAAAAATAAATAAATACATACCAGGTAAGTTTTTAGGATCATAATCATTGAGATCAATCTCAGGAATGATAGAGGATGGTAAAGGGAAGGATAAGACTTTTCGCCACAAATATTGAACGACAAGCTCTTCGTCGGTAGGACGGAATCGAAAACCCGGTGGAAGTTTCTTCCAAACTCCTCCATTGATCTTCTTCGAGTACTCTAAGCTCTCCATATATGTATTTTTATTCAGGACTATATATATATATATATATATTTGATTCAATAGTCTAACTGGCTGGAATTGAACATGAACTCATTGGAACTCCAAGTTCCATACTTGCTTTGAGATCTGATCATCACTGGTCCCTGTTTATATAGATGCAATTGAAGGCAGAGGAGATTGAGAAGGAAATGTGTTTTTTTTTTTTTTTTAGCATAATTATTTTTTGGAATTCTTTTCTACTTCTTTTACTTTCTTTATTGAAATCCATTTTCTAATCATAATGTCGCATAAATAATTTACAGATAAGCTCTTTCATTTGTGAGGCATCAATTTTTCTTTTCTAATTAATTAATGACATATCAATAAAATCCATTTTCATGTTTATCCAAGGTAAAAATTATGACAATTTTATTTTGTAAAAGTAGGGAAATATAAAGGTTTATGTTTAGATTCTTTTTTTATTTTTATTTTTTGGGATTATTATTCAATATCCATTATCAAATAAAGTGGAGCTTCTAACTCAAGTCATTAAGAACCTAACTTTAAAGTCTTCGAAGTAATGGCAAGTCATGCATTGACTAATGTTTTAGGTATTCATACGTAGGTCATCCCTACAAAAGAGATGTATATTTGGTAAGTTTTCTAACTTCTTATTTTACCGGAAAAAAAAGAGTTAAATATTTGGTAGGTTTTCCAATTTTTTTTTGTTTATTTGAATGTAAAAAAAAGGAACTTGTTTTTTGTTCTATTTTCATTCAAGCCATGATTTTATCGTGAAAATTAGTATGATTTTTATTAAATATAATCTGTAATATATGATAATATTCTCAATAACATTATAAATCACACATAAAAAGACCAATCCTCGAGTATAAGATCTCACACAATAAATATGAACAAACTAGTATTTCCCAATTTTGACGGACTTAACATTTCTTATGAATATTAAAAAGTATACTATTTTTTATTGAAACTGTCTTATTTGTGAGAACTTGAGGTTTGACCTACTTCAAATTGAAATTATGATTTTTATCATTAAATTTATATAATTATTCAATGATTTTACACTCACATTATTGTGGTCTAATGTTCAATCATTTTCTGGAGCATCAAATGTAGTGGTGGTTCCATCATGTGAATTGGTTTAAAGTCTCACTTTTTCAAGCATCTATCCCTTGCCAATAATAACTTGCAAGCCATACTCCCACTTGAATGTGAGTGCCTTCTTTTTATACATATATCTTATTCAATGAATAT
This sequence comes from Dioscorea alata, assembly GCA_020875875.1. Lineage (NCBI taxonomy): Eukaryota > Viridiplantae > Streptophyta > Magnoliopsida > Dioscoreales > Dioscoreaceae > Dioscorea > Dioscorea alata. The sequence goes on from CM037024.1 coordinate 17,943,818, forward strand.
TATTAATTTTTAATCATCCTGGGGGGAATTTATGTGTGATGTTCAAGAAAGGAATTTTTAATTTGATGGTTGTTCTTAAAAAGAGAGTTTGAAAGAATAAATTAGCTTCTAAAAGAAGGACTAAGAAAAGATACAAATAGAATTAGACAAGAGAATATTTTTAGTAATCCAAGATTAGGTGCAAAATCTGAATTGTTTTAAAGCCATATCCAATGACTTAAGCATGATGCAATTAATAAATAATTAAATAGAGATTATAACATATCATTTATTATATAATTTAAGAATATTACTTTAAGATCACTTACAAATTAAAATGCCAATCTAAGTGTACAACAATGGATTCTTCTCTGAAATCCAAATTGAATGAGGTTCTATTCCTATCAATGTATTTGAATGAAACTGAGATACATAAAACATTCCTGTGTTGCAATCAACTTTTCTAATCACTAGTGTTGGACCAATTGAGGAATAAGTCTAAGCAAAAAGGCAAGCTCAAGTTGGGAGAAGTTAGGCTTGTTGGCTTGTTCCTCTTCAACTGTGGACTTGCTCAAGTTCTCATCTACTCTAATGGCTGGACTTGTGAACTCAGAAACAACCCCGGTGATTTCCTCAATGAGATCGACGATCACGCCGTTGATCCCCATCAGGTGCTGCATGTAGACTGCTTCAGGGACATTGCTGATCAAACAATAGAGAACATATAAACTAATCAGACTCTGAGATTTTATCATATTATTTGATTGTAAGAGTGATGGTTGTTTTGGAGTGTCTTACTTCAGCTGGCCATAAGTCAGAATATGGAGATTAGATTCTTTCATTCTGGAGATTGCTGATGGATTTCTGAAGATGCCTCTGGCTTCTGAAACTATTCCTTGCAAGCCACTGGCCAAGCATAGCTTAATGGCCTCATCCAAGGAATTTCTTCTGATGTCATTGTAAACTTCACACCCTCCATCCGTGAGAAAGAATACCTGATCAAATACAATGTCATTCAGGATGTTCAATGTAAAAGTATCAACAATATCTATTCCTTGATTTGTTTTCTTACAGGGTATGCACTTTGTAGTTTCCGCATAAGTTGAGCTGCATCAGGGTGAAAGCTTGAGAAAATTATTGGTCTTGCATTGGCATGATGTGAAACCACCTGAACAACCAAAAACATGAGTTTAAGAATATGGATTTCTGATGACAGGTCTCTCTGACTCTGAATGTTAAATCATAATGTTGAATAAAAGAGCATGCCTGCAGGATGACTTCAAGAGCATGAGTAAGCTCCTCTTCTTTGTATGTAATGTCATCATCGAATTTTAGCTCGATGTTGAAGCCCAAATGTGAGTCCACTTTCTGAAATGCTTCTTGTAATGTGCAAAGGGAGTCATCGTCTTCCACATTCCAGTTTAATACTCTCCCATCTTTAGCCTTTCTAAGCAATGTCTTCCCCATCTGCATGTCCAATATTTCAAATTTGTATCATTTCTTGCAACTTTGTGTCTATGATTCATCTTGCATAAGCAAAGGCTATTGTGCGTCAAGATAAGTCAGATTAATCAATTTAAATCACTTAATGTTTTGGCAGCCTTTCCCACTCCCAGGGAATGTTAAAAAGAAAGAGAGGTTGAAAATAACCTTTCCAATTTCTTTTTGGGGTCCGTATGAGAGGAATTCCTCCAAAGTAAGATCAGTTACCCGCTTCTCATCAATATTACCCTGTAAATAAGAAAAAAGGAAAAATAAACATGAACAAACATAAGCAAAATGAGATGTATTGAATGACAAATTAATGAAGAAAAGCTAAACGGCAAAGGAAAATGTATCTTACATCTTCTTCGGTGAGGATGAAATTGTCATGGAAAATTACAGCCCAGTCATCTTTAGTAACCTACAAAAATGACATTCCTCCTCTAAATCTCTTCACATCCATTTTTTAAAAGTTAACAGGGGAAAAGCCACCAAAGATAAATAAATCAGTACAGAGGGCATAAATTAAAGCAAGAACAAGAAATAATCACCACTTCATGATTGTACGCCTTGAAAATACACCACTGAAATTTTTGATAGGTATGAATGAAGAAGTTCCATACCAACTATAAAAGATTTTTTGATGGAGAAACTAAGTTTGAAGCAACGAGAATGTTTTTCTTTTCTTCATATAAAAATTCTTGAGTGTTCACTTCTATTGGTAATGTGGAGATGGTATTTAATTTACCAATGAGAGGTCGAGAGTTTTATTTGTGGCTTGTCGTAAAAATAAAAAATAAAAAATAAAAAACACAAAACAAAAACTTTTATTGGTATTTTCAGGACAATTAATAAAAATTTTGTCATATACCATTAATTGATGACTTTATAACTGACAAAAGTTTCCATTTCTGTCAATGATCAAACAACTACCAAACTTTGTAGGTAGGACCTGTCTGTACTAAAGAGGTTAGATAAGCCTGTTGTGTGTTAGAAAACTACAGCTGAGTTAACAGAATTTAACAATAACAATAGCGAGAAAGATATTTATAAAAACAATTAATTTCAAGGAATATATCTAAGGGGTACTTCAAAAGCAACTGAAATAAGCCCAGACAAAAAAAAATATCTACAGAAACTATGTAACTAAATCTGCTAACTTTACCAAATCAAATTGACCCACTACTTTGTTTTGGTGGTTTTCAACCAAATAATGCAAATACATTGAATATGATAAAATCACTAAAATCTATTGTTCTATCACTTAAGAGTTTTATATGTAAATATTGTAATGAAACTGAATAATCAATCACATAATTTTTAACCAGCTGAACTAAATTCAGCTACTACTTTGGTCCAGTTTGATTGTTCCTATCGTTTTATAACAACATGATGCTAAATTGCTAATGAATCGAATTTAATTGTGTTTATGATGATCAAACCAAATGATCAATATTCCATAAATATGAAGGGGTCAATTATTATTTTTATTTTTTTATTGAGATAGGGCTACCCGGGTGGAGGAATTACCATAACATCCTCGCCCTATTGAAATTAGAGAGCACGGAGAGAATCAAACTCACATCTCTCCCAAATGAGGGGATCTGGGTACCGCTAGGCTATGATCCCATTAGTGATGGTCAATTACCCTGATTCTATTGTTTTGATGGGTTTTAACCAAATAACACAAATATATAACAAAATCAGTTAATTCAGTCCGATTAATCAGATCATTTTTAACAAAATAAAAAAAAAAAAAAAAAACCGTCGCCAGAACTAATGATCACTGGCACGACCCGCCGGCGAACCACCACCGGCGACCTCTGATTCTCTAACAATCTACCCATCAATCTCTATATCTAAATAAGGAAGATGAGTACCTGAACATCAAACTCGATGAAATCGATGGGGAATTGAGCAGCGGCATTGAAAGATCGAACCGAGTTCTCCTTCACCGCCATCAACCTCCGATCCGAGGACGCCAACGCATTCATACCCTTCCCACGATGCCCCACCACCACAAACCCCGAAGCCCCACGTCCCATCTCCACCATCCCTGAAAATCAACCCAGCACTCAAACCATCATCCCCAATCCAAGATCTACAGAGAAGGGTGCAGACCAAAACCACCCAAACGCGTCCTCATTACCTTTGGGTTGAAGCCTAGTGATTGGCAGCGCCACGGCCGGTCTCTCCGGCACGTCGGCGACGAGCACGGTCTTAAGAGCCATTAGGGTTTCAACCAAGCTTGAAATCCAAGAAAGAGAGAGAGAGAGAGAGAGCTGAGAACGGAGACGGAGGGAAAGAAGAAGGTCGTTTGGGGTTTTTATAGAGTTTTTAGGACCTCTTTGTAAAGTGACGCGGCTTTGTGTTTGATGGGACATAAACCGTTGGATTGTCTCGAGATTGGGAATTGGCTACGGATGTACGAAGGATTAGTCAGTTGCTTCGAAAAAGCTGTGGTCCACGCTGTCGCGAATCAACGTGGGCTGTAGTTGATTCCTTTTGAATATTCCTCTTATTCCGGAATATTCCTTCCCATTCCGTCAGAGTCAACGGTAACGGAAACAGCGTGGACGGGATAAGTTTCGGGTCCTAATGGTCATCGGAGCCCGGCCCGGATGAAGTATTTGTAATTTTACTGACTAAGATAATAACAAAAAATCAATAAAAATCAAAATTATCACTTATAATTTAGTGTAATGATTTTTTATCAATGAATTATTATTTTTTATTATTTTTAAAGATATATATAATCCGGGCCTGCTAACAGTCTAAACATATATATATAAAGAAAAAGAGAGGATGAGTTGTTGCTGACGTGGATTGCAGACGGAGTCCGTTGTGCGCGCAGACACGCTAACAAGAAGTGGATTAATTGAAGCCATTTGATTGGATCAGACCCACGTCATCTCCCATGTTACTTTCCAACCAGACTCTGACGTGGAGGTGAGGAGGATCCCATAAATGTTTAAATAAATAACAATATTTTATTTTATATATTTTTATATTGAAATATAAAATTAAAAAAAGTCAATAATTTAATTTAATTTTTATAATGCCCATTTTTATAAGGCCCTTTTGGACGAGTTCTAGCTCCACAGATTGGGGAAATTTTTTTTAGTGATTAAATGCTTTTAATATGTGTGATTGACCACCAACTCCATTTTTATGTTTGAAAAAGATTAATGATTGATGAGTAGTATTGGCGTGTAATTAATTAATTGTCTTGTCGAATAATTATTTGATGTTATCTTGTTGATTCAAATTAAAGAAACAACAAATTAAGAAAATGATAAAATTTAGCATTTTGCTTTATTTTACTAAAAAAAAAATTATTTATTCATTTTTATTAATTTTGATTCATGAGTTGATTTGGTTTTTAACTTTTAAATTCATTAACTTCATAGCTTATTTAATAAAAGTTAAAAAAGAAAGTTGCACAAAAGCATCTTCAGAGTACTCATCTAAACATAAATTTTTAATTTTATCAATAATTTTTTATAAATATCAATACTCATAGATGTATTAAGAAATAATTGAAATTTATTAATCTATTTTTATACCTGTTATCTTGGTTTAATAGAATTAAGTAGACTAATCATTATTGACCGGGTTCATAATTAGAAGTTTGACTAATTTTGTTAAAATATTTATTTAAGATATTTCATTGACTTGTATGAGAGGCTTGTGAACTTCTCGCATGCCAAAAATATGTTTATTTGAATTTTGATCTGTTTCCTTTTCAAAAACTTTTATCTTTTCACAATTTTTTGTTCAACTAATTAATTTTACTCATATATACGTCATTTTAATCTTATCCCCCAAAAAAACTATTCATCAAGAGTTTACCTATGATGGACATTTGGCCAATTATGATTGGTTCAACATTTTTCAAATTTACAACTCTAGCCACCATAATTAACGGTCGAATCTTTCTCTCAGTTTGTAATCAATGATTAGATCTTCCACTTCCTTTGTTTTTCAAACCTTAGCTACCAGTTGGATCTCTCACTAGAGTGGAGTCGGTCTAATGAACCACCCTCACTCCTCCTATCAACTTCAGCGTCTCCGGATCCCACCCCCCTGATCACCATCACCCTCTCCTTCACTACCGCCACCCTTGCGAACACCGCCCATCGACGCATGATACGCCCTCCTGCTGGCGCCGGAGACGCTACTTGGTAGCGCCTGGATAGAAGACTTGCTCGGAAGATTTCTTTGTGCCGTCGATCTTTATTGTGATTCTTTGTTTTTCATGCTTGATTTGTGGGTTTTCTTCGCAGCACCGCCCATCTCCACTTGCCCATCGGCACATGATACGTACCCTCTTACTAGCGCTGGATACGCCACCCAGTTAGGCCTGGATCAGAAGACTTGCGCGGAAGTTTTCTTTGTGCCGTCGTCACTTGTGTCTTTGCTTTAGGTTCGTTTTCATCTCTAAAAGCTCAGATCTTTATTGTGATTTTTTGTTTTTCATGTTTGATTTGTGGGTTTTCTTCACAGTTGGGTCTTTTGTTGACGCTGTAATCGGCGCGCTTATTGGGCTTACTACTGAGAGTGGTTTGTTTCGTGGTGCTGGGATTAGTGCCATCTCCGGCGTTGTCTTCTCTATTGAGAGTGGTTTGTTTCTCCTACATAGCACTTGCTGGTGTGGCAACAGAGTATATTCTCTTTGGTTACGCTGAGGGAGGACTTGCTGACATTGATGAGGTTTGAATTGAAATATCCCAGAAACAAACTTGTGATTTCTTTCTTACTTTACTTGAGCAGCCATTGATCCCTCAGCATATGAAACAGTTGGAAAACTTACTGAAGAGTCTGGGATTCACCCAGAAGAAAGCTGATTCTCAGGTAAGATGTTTTTTTTGTGTGTGTATCATTTCACTTATTGCGTATGTTAAGTGGAAATATTTAATATTAATAATATACACACACACACATGCTGTATGAAAATATTAATTTGTTTACCTCCTTTTCTTTGTCTTCTAATTATTATTTGTGAAACTTATTCCATGGGGTTAATATACACATAATGGTTATTTTGCAGTTCATTCTATTATTTATTCTTGGTAAGATGTTTTCTTTTGATGGATTGATTTGAGGATGGAGGCTTCAATTACTGCAGGATTTTCTAAAGTGGGAAATGAAAGGATTTCTGTGAAATTATTGGGCTTTTTTTTTCTTCCATTTTAAAATTTATTTAAAAAACGATGGAGATCCAAACTTCATAGATGAGGTTTTAATTTTTCATGTATTTTCTCTATAATTGTTCTTGTATATCCTGTATTTTATTAATGAGACCCTTCACAAAATGTTTTGGCTTATTTCCTTGGTTGTGGTTGGATCATCCTTTTCATACTTGTGGGCCGATCTATGATGTCTATGTGATTTTAGTTAAATTTTTGTGGAATTGTTTGTTGCTTACTCATGCTGGCAGAATATGCATGATAATAAATGTTTTTTTTTTGGCCAAACATTGTAATTTTATCTTTACATTTTTTATTTGGAAATTATATAATAATATTACTATTTGGATCATTATTGTGATAAATAATAAATCCTTTTTGATTGAGTATAAAGCTGAAAGACACGTGCTGGAGAGAAGATGCTTGGACCTACCCAATTAGGATGATTAATCGATACGTCTGAAGGTTAGTACTCTTTTGATAAAAAATTAGTCAAGCATATTTGAAAATCCAGTCCTTTTGGATAAGTTGATTGATTGTAAGTTTATTTTTATTTGAATTCATGTGTACAGGTCTCACTCTTGGATGAAGATAAGCCACAATTGTTGACTTTGGGCCTATATAATTGATGTTATTCTGCCAATGTGTTAGCATTTCCACATTCATTGAATTTTTATTGGCTTTTTATGTACTCTTATACAGGAAACTAGATAAAAAACAATTATCTTTTCTTGGTTATAAAAGTATGCAAGTATGTGATGCATTGTGTAACAAAATGAGATTTTAGATTCTATTCATGTTTTACACTGAAATAATATTTGGGTTAAGGTTGACAGATTGAAGTTATCTGCAATCAGGTAAATTTTATACTTACAAACTTTCATATGTCTTGCATTAAAGATTTATTTTAATTTAAATAAAATGCTTGATATTTATTGCATTATTTAAAAAAAAACATTGAAGACCAATTTAAATTCACAATAATTACTCAATAAAATTATAATGACTAAATAAGATGACATGACCAACATGTAGTGTTTAGTTTCATTATTTAAAAAAAAAAACATTGAAAACCAATTTAATTAAACAAGGTATATTTTCTTTTCATGTTTAAGTGGGAATAATTCAGTTTTGCAAATTGGAAATTATGTATGTTTTAAAATAGAACTTTCCATATCTCTTTCAATACTATGTAATATAATATAAAGCAGTGATAGGATTGTGGATAACATTTCTTTTTTTCCCAACATAATTTCCATATTATTTAAAAGGTCTTAATTATTAAAAAAAAGTATAAAAAATAATTTTTAGAATTATTTTAGTATGAAATTGATCAATAAGGAAAGTTTTAACCTGTTCTTAAAGCTTAAAGGATTTTTAAAAAAAAATAGTTTTAAAGAAAATCTTTTATATCAATGGACCATGTTTACCTTGATTAATAACAAATAATAAAATTATAATTTCAATTCCATTTTTTTAAGTTAATAATAGATATTTAAATTATAAGATTTTTATTTTTAAACCTACAAATGAGTTTGTATTTTATTTTATTATTCTTGGTATGTTATATATACCTGCTGAACCAAGTTAAAAATAACATTATATATATATATATATATAAAACAATATATGTTTTATTAATTCTTATATATGTGACTTTATTACTTCATTAATTACATTACATCTTAATATTACCACCGATTATTATGTTTTTTTTTATTTTTTTTAAATTATTTATTTTTTAATAAAACTTTCCATATCTCTTTTATAAATAATATAATATAACCTATATATATATATATATCCTATGTTTTTAAGATAAATTTATTAATGGAAGCTTTTACATATTCTTAATACATCACAATAGGTGGAAAAAATGGAAGTCGACATGCAGATTGTTGTTGATGAACAATTTAAAGTAGTACTTAAGGAGATTATGGAAAAATTAAGATTACCACATGCAGTTTATGCATGTAAACAACATGGTCTAGATCACAACCCATATTTTTTATGCAAAATCATATTTGAAGACAGCTGTGGAATTCATGAACAAGTTGGATCAACTGCAAATACAAACAATAAAAGGCTGAAAATTATGCTGCGTTACATGCCATAAAGCATCTGAAAAATATTTATGATATTATTAAAGATGTGAACGAGAAGGAACTACGTGACGTTAAAAATAAATTAGAAAAGCTAAAGAGTAGTAAAGATATATTATCAAACAACCTTGAGACTACTGAATTAGAAGAAGGACATGATAAGACTGATTGAAGCAATCTAAAAACAATATAAGTTGCTATAAAAGTAAATATGCTTAATTCCTCTCCTAAATGTGTCTAAAAAATAAGTTTCTTTAGTTATTAAAATAAATTTTAATTTAGTATAAATATCATGTGTATAATATTTTAATGTGCATTTTAATGTAAGTCTAATAATACTAAATATTTAATAAAAGTTGTGTTTTGTATTTCTTCACCGTTTATATGCATAATAGGCCCACTGTATATGTTAATTAAAATATGTAATTAAATTATGTTATTGTGTTTATTTTGTAAATTTCATTATTTGTTAATAAATGCAATCATGTTATGTTGTTTGAAAATTTTGACTAAAAGTAATATACTATAGTAATTCGAATGTTTGCAAACTTCTGTTAAGATAAGAATATATATATATATATATATATATATATATATATATATATATATATATACTACAAAATTTAATTTCCTAAATTAAATAACTAAACCATTATATGAAATATATAGAAAAAAAAATTTAAATAAAATAAGTAAACCATTAATCCATCTTTTCCTAAAGAAATACTTAATCAAATAACATATACTAATAATATATTGCACAATCCTTTACATCTTATAAATATACTTCTCAAATTGAAAAATTTTCAAAAATTATATTAAAAATGTTTTTTTTTTTATCAAAATTGATGCTATTTGCAAAATGATGTTTTGAATATATTCAACCCACAGCATTAGCGTGGGTCTTTCATCTATTTTTTTTTTTTTTAATGTTTGTATTATTTTTCAGTTTTTTTAATAAATCATATTTGATTAATAATTATTTTTAGATATGGCCAATTTTGTTTGTTTTTTTTTGTTTTTCCAAAATGTGGATAAGTAACAACATGAGGTACAAAGATGTATTTTTAATTTCTTGACACACATATGCTCGGCTGTTTTTTTAATATTGTTTTTTTAATTAATTATCAAAATAGGTATTTTTACAATTATTTACCAAAATAGATATCTTTATTTTTTTAATATTAAACTTTAGTTTTTTAATAGTTTTAAAAAAACTACAGGTCCTACTAATTTTTTAATATTAAAATTTATTTTTTTTAAATTGCAATGGGTCTAATAATTTTTTACATTATAATTTCATAAAATTTTTTATAACTAGTTTTATTCTCACTTCTACTTTCACTAATTCTAACAGATTATTAATAATTTAAATAATTTTGATATTTTCATAATAATAAAATATTAAACATTTAAAAATTACTCCCACAACTAAAATAAACTCACTTGATATTTTGAATGAATGAAAACAATTACATATATTATAAAATGATTCAACAAGTACAATATTTAAATTATATTACGCCATATGACTTGGACTAGCTGCACTCGGACAATTTTGACGATTGTGACCTTCATTACGACATAGACCACAACGCTTTGGCTGACCGCCCTCCCTTATGCCCATCTCATTACGAATTCTGGTGGATTTTGGGTGCCCTGAAGGTGATCTTCGCATTGTAAGATCAGCACAAAGACGTGGACCATTATAGAGGTTATAGTATCTCTCATTTAACATTGGCTGAAACTCTTTATGATATATATTAAAAATTGTTTCAAACCTATAAACATTATCTACGTATACCTGCCAATGTAGCTGAATGTATGTGCACGCTGCAAGAACATGGCGACAAGGAAAATGAAATGTTTGAAACTCACTACAATCACACCATCGTCTTCTTAAATCAATACGGTAAAGGCCAGGTATACCACCGCACTGAGGTGGTGCCATTTCATCTACCATGAAAGAATTTTCTTCACGATCAAATTAACGAACATAAATGTTACATGCTGTTTGTTGATTTTCCTGAATTGCCTTCATTAGAGCTTATGAGAATATTTAACTTGATACAATCTGAACTTGGGCATTAACACCTTTCTTTACAAATAACTCAGCAAGTCGAAAGTAAGTTGACTTAACTAAAGCTGTTATAGGAAGGTTCCTTGTCCCTTATTAACACCAAGTTAACACATTCAGTTGGTGGTCATATGACCGAATATTACCCATATTTTTTATCTATTAGAATTAGTGAAAGTAGAAATAGGAGAGTAGAAGTAGGGATGGCAAAAACCGAACCGACCCATGGTTTCCAACCCGATCCAACCTAAATGGAGCAATTTTAGGCGGGGCGGGGCGGGTTTGGTTTTTTCCTTGCCTCGCCCAGCTAATAATTTAACTTATTATAAATATTATATAGTGTAATGGGTAAATAATTTTTTTTTAAATTGCAAAAAATTTCTTATGAGCTTATTTTTATAAGTATATGTTTTATATATAAAAAAAAATCTGTTTTACAAATGTTTTTAGAAAATTTAGTTATTTATTTGTAACTATGAACAGGGCAGGGTCGGGTGGGGTGGGCAGTATACGAAGAAAAAAAAAACGGGCAGGGTAGGGATGGTAAAGGCATGCCCTGCCCCCGCCCCACCTCACTGCCATCCCTAAGTACAAGTGGGAATAAAATTACTCATAAAACATTTTATGAAATTATAAGGGTTTTATTGTAAATTTGTTTTTAATTTAAAAAACTAATAGGACTCATTGCAGTTTTAAAAAATTAATTTTAATATTAAAAAATTAGTGGGACTTGCCTTTTTTTTAAAAAAATAAAATTTTAATATTAAAAAAACTAGTGGACCCACAACTATTAAAAAAAACTAAAGTTTAATATTAAAAAATTAAAAATACCTATTTTGGTAAATAATCGTAAAAATGCCTATTTTGATAATTAATTAAACAAAAAGCAATATTAAAAAAAAAAAAACCATATGCTCTTACTCTGCATGAGTTAAAAGCCAAATATGGCTCTTTAGTAAAGGCACAGACACTGTATATATAGAGAACCCATGTTAATAGATCAAGAGGTTGCTGTTGTCAAAACTTTTTATTGTACCATCAAAATTAATTATAGTAAATTAGTATTTTTATCATTAAATAAACATTTTTTTTATTATTTTTATTATTTTTACAATCAAAAGAATATGACTTAGATGTTGTAACTCAAAATCTAATTTTGTTATTAAAACACTGTATCTTGACTCAGAATAAAAATAGAGAAAAAATTAATGTATTTTGAGTACTCTTTGCTGAACCCCATTTCATTATAACCCAAAATTATGTTCTATTTAATTAGATGTATTTACATGTACTAGGGTGAATGTGGACAAGTAACAGGTTGAATTCAAATCGTGAAGCATTGGGTTGAGAAACAAATGAAATACCAAGCGAATGTTAAAAGCTACAGGTAGAATTCGAACATTACATTGAACTTTGGGTTGAGTGAGAATCAAATGAAATACCATTATTTTACTGTAGAGGTGATGTATACGGATTAGATTCCCATAAAGATCTTATCCGTCTGATTATTTTTTAATTTTTTTAGGCTAGCTAGAGGTCTCTAATATAATAAATTTAAAATTGTCAAAATTGGTATAATCCAATGGTATAGTACTGTGCAGGAGTCCCGTGGGATGTTGGGAAATGGAATCCCTCCTCATACATGTTCATTAATATAAATAGTTACTTGTTCATTTTGTTAAAAATAAATAAATAAACAAAAAAAACTAATTGCTAACATTAATTTTTTGCAACCCCAAGCTGTGAAAAGGGTATGACTTGAAAATCTTTCCATCCTTAATCTTTGGGCAGTAGGGGGGGGGGGGGGGGGGGGGGGGGGGGGGGGGGGGTTGATGGTACTACTGCAGGAAGAAGTTCAATTTTATTTGAATATTATTGCATGAGGATGAGGTAATGGCGTGTGCGTCCATATATCTTTCCATCCTTAATCTTGAGCACCCCCTTCACTTCAACCAACCAATATTATCTATATATGTTTATTATTATTATTATTATTATATATATATTAGAGGGACTCACAAAGGAGAGCACCCCCTCTCTCTTCTCACTCTCTCTCTCTCTCTCTCTCTCTCTCTCTATATATATATATATATATATAATTTATTGAATCTTTAAAATAAAAAAATATTAATTTTTTACAAATTAATACCGATGGTTTAAAAAAATAGTGTTGGTAACAAAATTAATATTTATTATTTAGATATTTTATAAATTGTTTTTTATAATATAAAAAAAATTCAAAAAATTATTGTTTAGCCTTCATTTATTACAAATTAGTTTATATAGAATAAAAATTAGAAAAAGATTACAAACATTTATCGGTTAAACCTGTGATTTTTATTAGTTAGGATATATATATATATACACACAAAATGTTTATAAAAAATTATTGTATTGAAAAAACTTGAAAAAAAATTTATAATTTTTTATATAAGCACCCCTTTATTTTGCTTCTGGTTCCGCCACTGATCTTTGGCAAAGCCCAAAGATAAGAGTTGGATAGTAAAGTTCACCCACCAAACACTCTTTAGCTTTGATACATAGATGCATGCTTACCGGCTTATGTGAATATATATATTAATATATATATCAATGTATTTGAAACCCTCATTTGTGCACGTATGTGAATCATTCATTATCAAAGTAAATGCATAGTTAACCAGGAAATATAGAATAAAGCATGCATGACATTTATATTTTTATTTAAGAAAATTTGGCAGCCACCATCTCAATTTCCACCTCGCCGGCGGCGGTCTGCGACTGAAGAGAACTCACATTCTGTTCACTGTCATAGTATTTGAACTTCATATAGACCACCATTTGGATCACACCAAACACCAAAGACAATGCACTTGGCGCCTGTATAAATTCAGAAAGATTAATATTTAATTAGACAAGTGTTTGGTACATTAAGATTTGATTAAGAGATAATAAAAATAAGAGAGAAATTACCACGATGTCTTTGTTGTTGATAAGTTTGACATAGGCCAACCATGAAGCTGAACCCAGTGTAGTCAGCAAAGAATTATAGAATTGCATGCCTTTGATGCTCCTTGTTTTGATCACTTGGTACTAATTCAACATGAAATGAAACCAAACTTATGATTTAAAAATTCATATACTAATCTTTCATATAAATTATATATTACAACTTAAAATGCCAAAAAAAAAAAAAAAAGAAAGAAGAAGAAGAAGATGATGTGAAAAACTAAATATATAGCCATCGAAACATATATGATATATTAAATATTTAAAAGAGCATTGAAAAAACTCATAACATTAATCATTCAGTGACTTACAATGGTGCTAGAGGGGCAAATGACTGCTGTGATAGACAGGCAAATAAGATAGATCCAACTAAGAACATTGACACATTCTTCGTCTTTCCACAACAGGCGGGTTAAGAGAAAGATTAGTGCAAACAAGACCACATCCAAGATCATGATCAGCATACCAATGTACATCTGCATGCATGCATGCATACCCTTAGAGAATTAGCTATATATATATATATCGCTTTACATGCAGGTCATATACATTTCATGATATCTATTCAAATGAGAAAAAGAGTGCATGATATATATATATATATATATATATATATATATATATATATATATATTACCTTGTTTGGAGAGTAAACGAGGTGTATGGTGATATAGACAATATTGAAGAAACAACCAAAGATATTGATGATGAGAAGCATAAAGCATTCACTGGAGTTGATGAGTGCATGATAAATCCTTAGCATGCATGAGAACAGTGAAATAATGTAAGGCTCTGGATTCGTTAACCCTTCAATATTCCAACCCTCAAGATATACTACTCCATAAAATGTTGGCCTGCAAATTTATTTTATATATATATGTTGATCAAATGAAAACCATCAAATGTATATCTAGTAATTTCCTGTTAATCTTACAATGGACTTAGATACTGCATGGCTGAGATTATAGTGCCTGCAAAAAAAAAAAAAAAAAAAAAAAAAAAGATCATTAATATTAATGTGTATATATATATTAGCAGTTAATTAAATTAAGCTATTCAAATTCATCTAAAATTTTTCTCTTGGAAACTTTATGAACTAATGCCAAAATTCCAAAGTGCATGACTTATAAAAGTGTTAAAGAAAAAAATACTAAACATCATGTATAAATAAATTTATTCTCTACTATCATTTCTCCATCATACTTATATATATATAAACACATACATATATATATATATATATATATACCTGTGATGCAGAAGGTGAAGGCCAAAGGATTATCTAAAGGTAAGCCACCCATCCTTTATCTCTTCTCTGCAACTACACTTGCAAACCTATTTGTATTTTAATACAAAAGAAAGAAGGACATGCAGTGATGCTTAATTTGCAAGCTTATATAGTGCATTGGCACGTGCGGACCCACGTAATATCTTTTCTCATTCTATTTTCATACGCGCCAACTATAACTATAGCTATAATTTTAATACCACAATAAAATCTTTTATAAGGGGTGAGAGTTCGAATTATAAATGATAACATATTTTTAAATGTGTAAATAGTGGTTGCGTGCGGGTGATCTTAGCGCACACGTGTGCTTGGGCCTTATCCTATTTGCTCTGCAGAGACTTGTGCACATTACTGTCTTTTTTAGTGGCCTAACCGCTCATTTTGGTTAAAATATACTAATGAATCTAAATCTCACTAAATTCAAGCCAAAGACATTTATTAGTTACCGCTGTTATTAATTAATTTTATGACTGAAAAAAATGTCATTTAAAGTTTAGGGTGCTGTCAAAATTTTTAGTTGAGACAGTACATAAACTTATAATTAGAGATTTTTATTACAAGATATCAATCAAGCTATTGTTATACAAGAAATAGACTGATAGCATACTTAAAATCTTATGATATTATCATGCATGTTTGGTAAAGCGATCTAAGTTGTGATCATATCTTTGGGAATGAATGAAAGTGGTATGTATATCCACATATATTATCTTAAAAAAAATTATTAAACGACCTTTTAAAGCCTCAGAACTTAATTTGATTTATTTTAGTGTTAGGAATCATGATATCTTCCCAATAAAATCTACTACTCAATGTGGGTGACATTGTTTGTTGAATTATATATATATTATATACAAGAGAACAAAATTGGTGGTTCATATGTGTAGGGGGAATGAAAACAAAGTTAATAAGGCAAAGCAAATTGTGCTACTTAACTACTTGAAAAGCTAACTACACCAACTATATAATATTAGGGCTAAATCAACAAGGGGCCATTGATATATAGATATATGCATGACATCCATGTTTAACAACTCCTACTTGAATTCTAAATGTTCATAAGTAAACAGAATTAAAATATCCATATGCCAGTGGATGTAGAAATATTACTGGGCTTAGCATTAACAAGTCCAACATTAGTAGGTCCAACAACAATTTTTTTTTAAAAAAAAAATTAAAGGTATCTAGTGTTAATATTGTATCACCAAAAAAAAACATGGGCATAAGAGACAATTTTTTGAAGGGAATTTTTCATATGATGAAATGATGATGTGTTTGTCACGATTTTTGCACAGTTTTAACATTGGTTTTTTTTTTTCTTTCAAATTTTAGATGAAAATATAAATATTGCTAAATACCTTGATAAAATTGTCACTATTTGGTAACAGTGCCAAATACTGTGACAATTTTATTACTAACGTTTGTTTCGTGTTAATTTTCATGACAAATTTGACACGAAATCAAAACCGTGCAAAATTCCTTTTTTTAGTGACATACATACCTTGTGGAACTTACAATATATAACATATTAGATATTTTTGTTTATTTTTTAAAAAAATCATTGTAAATGAGCTGTGGAAATTAATGGCTGAAATCGGCTGATTTTCTCCTAATTTAGTTATTCATTCCACCGTAAATATATAGAGCGGTAACAATGAGTTGCTACTATTTTTCCGGCTATCTTGATCCTGTTGAAAATTTTGTGAAACCCCTTATCATTTTTTGATATTTTTCGTTTTTTTAAATTAATATTTGAAAATGTGTCTTTTCCACCATTAAAGTGGGAACACCCACCCTTCCCATGGGGTCAACTTTGATCATGTTACAATCTACGACTATGAGAAGGGTGGTACAATTTTCTTTTCTTTTCTTTTTTTTTAACAAAAAACAGCTAAAAGAGAAAGAAAGAAAGAAAAACGTTTCAAAAGAAAATCAAATCATGATAACACCATTCATAATATAAAATCAATAACATGTTTTAATTATTTACGTTATATTTAATTAGAGGGCAGTTAGATATAACTCTTTTAATACATAATTTATAATTCAAATGCAAAATAACAGATTTGGAGATTAAAATGGTGAAGGATTAGGAATATTGAAAGAAAAATTTTCTTATCTAATAATTATTTTAAAAAAGGTGAGATTGTGGATTGTATATATATATATACAGTGGGATTTTAAGCTATGGATTTTAAGTATAAATAAATATTAAAAATTGTTTTCTTCTAACGAATTTGATGATAGTGCTTTTTTAAAAAAAAAAATTGATGACAGTGAATTTGGTTGGTGAACATGAAACATCATTAATTTGCTTTAATTAATATTTATAATTAAATGTCATCCACCAAAAGAAAATGTCTTATCCTAAGGATCTTTACAATAAGAAAATTAATGCTTACTTTTGCAATTAAATATTATCTATCGTGATGTTTTGTTAATCAATTATTAATCACTATTCACAAAATGAAAATTTCTTCATGAACACGTGTGAGATTTCCCACATCCACATGTTTTATTTGAAATCTCCATGCATTCATATATGTACATATGAAACATAAGATTTAAGATATATTTTTCATTCTTTGAAAATATACTGACTAGCTATATTTAATGTGTAACTAATCAATCAACCAGTCACACATCAAGGAACTTTCTTAATACGTACTATCCAACTTAAAAGTCAAGATAGCTTCTAGAAGACATGACATCATAAACACTGGACTTGATCATCATCACTTCAAGACCAAAAGACTGTCACTGTTCATACTAACGATTGGAATGTCCGCCTGCACACCGGCGCCGGCGAAGTCCTCCGGCAACTGAATAGAATCCACACCAATACTATCCTCCATATGATCATCACCCTTGTTCTTGTACAGTACCATGTAAATCACCATTTGAATTATACCGAATATTAACGAGGTTCCATTTGGCACCTATATATATATATATATATATATACATAATTAGAAAAATTGGTCAGCAAAACAAGATGAAATTAAGAGATAACAAAAGAGATATATATATTACTGCAATATTGTCTTTGTTGTTGATAAATATAGCACAGGCCAACCAAGCTGATGATCCCAGGGCTGTGAGTAGTGGATCATAGAATGGCATGCACCTGATGCTCTTTGTTTTGATCACTTGCCACTATATATAATTGAAAGTTTGAAACAGATCGAGTTAAATAAAATATCACATAAAGTAATTAAATATATATTGACCATTTATTATATGTATAAATACATTAAAACATTGGAGCAATAAGAAGAAAAATTTTGCTCACAATTATGATGGTAGGAGAAACTGCAGCACTGACAGTCAAGCAAAAGACATAGATCAAACCAAAGATGTCCATGCGTTTGGTGTCTTCTTGTATCAGACGTGTCAGGAGAAGGATCATTCCAAAGAAGGCCACCTCCAAGAGCATGATCAGCAAACCCATTCTTATCTGTGTGGCATGAAAGCATGCATGCATTCAATCCAAACTTACCAACATGTATGCAATAAGAATCCTCGTCCCACTTGCATCCTTAATGCAATATTCCTTAACTGAGAATTTATATACACTTACTTTGGCTTTCCTTGGGGCATAATAGAAGTAAAAGATGATGTAAATACTTGTAAAGATAATGCCAATACTGTTGGTGATGAGAACAACAAGCTGGTATTCACTGATGCCTGTAATCAGGACATGATAGATCTTTAACATACAAGTTAACAATGATATTGCATAAGGTACTGATGTGAGTTCGTCTGTCCAATATCCTTCATGATGCACGGTGTAAAATGTTAGCCTGTCATGGATAAAAAGCCTTAAGTTTATTACAAAGAAATTTGCAAACATATAATTAGTGCATTCTTCGTAATTGAAGTGGTTTATCCACCTTTTTAAAATATATATATATATATAATTAGTGCAAAAGAGAAAATGAATTATATTGTTCTCACATTGGGGTTAGGTACTGCATGCCTGAGATTAAGCTCCCTGCAAAAAGAAAAGAAGAAAATCTTAAGATCATGGCATCATTAGAAAAATCATTCAAGTGCATGTGCTAACTTATTTATATGAACTTAAAAAAAAAGTACCTAATAAGGAACAGGCAAAAAGCCAAGGCTTGTGTGAGATCAGTCCACCCATCTCTAGTTGGATTATAGCTAGCTAGATAAGGGTTATAGAATATGGTAATTTATAATCAAATTCATAAGATGGCTTCATCGATAAGTAATTAAGAACATCACCAACCATTTTGTCGTATTTTATTTATGATGTAATAAATATGATGCAAAAACAAGAAAATGAGAATTAGGGATGAGATTAAAAACATCACCAACCATAAATATTTTATTTCTCTCAATCAAAAATTGAGGGTTTAATTTTATCTCACAATAATTATTGAGAGTTGTATTATATTATTTTATTTTTTTTTTATATTAGAGGACAAGCGTCCTTTTTTTACGGGCTTACGGTAGTCACGGAGTGGCACGTGCGGGAAGCCACGCTCAACACACACTCCGTGCCTTCACCTTGCGCATAGTGATTGTATTATATATATTTATATTTTATATATTAGTATCAATAAAAAAATTAAAAATATATTTTTATAATATGAACAGCATGATTTTTTCATTTTTATCAATAATAATAATAATAATAATGGTGTTGTGAACAACCTCAATAAGTATTAAATTCTGAATAACATTGACTAATAAATTTCAAAGAATGCTGCTTAATCTGTCTCAAATTAATAACTTTCAAAGAATGCTGCTTCATTTGTCTCATATATATACAAAAAATAAATGCTTTCCCATATTGTAATATAACCTTTTCCAACATTAAATCAAAAGAGAATGAGAGGGATCGGTTGATGGTTGTATTTTGCATTTTATAAATTAATCATCAAATTTTGAAATAAAATTAAAGAATATTAATTAAATTATCTTTAAAAATAAATATAACTAAATATGAGTTATAATTATTTTTAATTTATAGAGAAATAATTATTTGTTAGATAATAAATGTTTTTTTTTAATCTTTAAATGATTAGTTTATGATTTCTAGAAGTACAAACCGAAGTAAACTTCAATTACTATTGACTCTTGAGTACTTATCCAGTTGTTGAAATAGCGTGTTTTGTTATTTTTAAATAAATAAATAAAAAAAAAACAGCTTGCAATTGGTGGTGTGCTTGATGACAACATGCTAATGACATCAAAAATTTTGTGGGTACAAAAAAAACAAAATTATAACTTTTTGGTTAAATTGGTTACCGAATAATACAACGTAGTGAATGAGTTTTCTTGGGTCAACATTGGTTGCCGAATAATCTATTTATGTTTTTTTTTTTCCCAACTCTTCTCTAGATTTTTTACTAGATTTTAATAAGATTTATCAACGTTTCAAGAAGAGTTTTTTGAGTCAACATTGGTTGCTTAGCCACATTTGTTAATGAGAAGTAGGTGATAATTCTCACATTCTTAAGTTAGGGTTAGGGTTTCTTGCATTCTTGACTCTTGAGAGCCAAATTTATAATTTATAATTTCTCATGTCTTCTCCTTCAAATTTTGATTATTGCATGTATTATTCCTTAATTGCTGATATTCTTAATGCTCATTGTGTTAGTTTAATTCTAATTTAAATTTAAATTATATCCGTGATAATTCAAATAGGTTTAAATAGTAATAATATTATCATTTTAGTTTCAAACTTGTATTAATTTTAATTGATATTTTAGAATATAAAATTAAGTTAATCTTTTGATGGAAGAAATCATATATAACCCAACACTAAGGTACTTGTTGTAGCGTAAAAATAGATTGGAAGAGTCCTGATTTCTTAAATGTAGCCCATATTTTTTTTTAACTGAAACCTCATTTTTATTATATCATCTAATTTTAATGGATGGAGGTAAATGTCCTATTTCCGCTATTAATTAATTAATTATTTAATACAACATATTAGATACTATATTATACTACGACTTTATGATTCGACAAATTTATATGCTTAAATTTCGTATATCATACCCTAATTATTAACACATTTTTATATTAACCACCCAACATGCTATTAATTTTCAATTATCACATAGCAATGGATGAGCAGAATGGATGAGCAGGTGTAGGGTCAAAACCCTGCACCGCTGTAATAGTAATGTTCATACACTATTCTGAACACGCTTATGTAAAACAATCATGCCAAGTGAAATTCAAAAGACATGCTTTGCTTATTGCTTTTCAAAACAAACCACTAAATTTCTAAGAATTTTCATAACACCACAATAAGCTACCAGCAGAAAAGAGTTTCTCAGTTGCCACATCACATGCCTTCTTCCTGCCTCTGAATATTACATGCACTCAAGAAAGCTAACATGTTAAAAACCTCCCCCTTTTTTTTTCCAGTAAACACTTCTCATAAGACAATTAAAAAAAAAAAAAAAAGCAGAGCAAGTGCTTGCATAATACTCTATCCATCTGCATTTTATTTTCTTTTCTTTTTTTTGGGTAAGTAACAGATAGTTCTATCCATTTGCATTTGCCGAATCTTTATTTCCTTGCCTATGCTTCTCCCGCCAATTCTCGCCCCATAACTTGGCCTCAGCCACTGCCCGCTCCCGATCGAAACCTTTATTCAAAATGCTCATGATTTCCCTCGGTGAGTCTTCTTTTTCCGAGTCTAATTCCAATCTACGCCCTGATCCACTGCTCTCGTCGGCCTTTGCTACAATTCGAGCAACCTTGGTTTCATCCGTCACACTGCTGCGGCTTCTTCCTTTATCACTGGGGTCATAACCTTGGGATGCCAGGTAGGATAAGGCGGTCACAACGTCAGCAATGAGAGGCCGAGAGGCAGCTTGTTCTTGGATACACATGGAAGCAATTGCAAGAGCTTGGTAGAGCCCGCGCATAGGAAATCGTCCTTGCAGCTTTGGATCGGCCAGCTTTGGGAGCTTCCTCCTGTCATTGAACATGGGCCTTGCCTGCATTGCGGTGCACTTAGTACATTAAAGAAACAAGAAAAGGGTACCGCAGATAAAAATGTCATTCTTAAAGCAAAGATGCAGCATGGGCAGTTAAAATAGCTGTCCCAATAATGTAATAATCTTTACGAATTGCGGTGAAAGTTATCTGCAGTATCTCAACCATATTACCTAACTCTTGAACCAAAAATAAGGTCCGTGTGCAACAAATGACTTTTTAAAGACCTCATTTGAATGATGAAATGTTAAGAGGATGCCATTGACATTACTAAATTGATGTTAAGCAGTTCTTTCATGAAAACACTCAAATGCATCTATCTGAAATTGTAGATTGAGCAAAGTTGTTAGAAATATTGATAATCTGTAAATGGTGTTGGCAATGTTCCTAAAAATAATAATAATAAAATTTTAATTATTCTCCACAAAAATAAACTTACGAGTTTTCAATACTAGTATACTAGTAAAGTGAAAACAGAGTAGTGTAGTGCGTCAGCATCTGTTGAAATAAGTTGTTAGACAATACTGCAAGTGTTTAGAATTAAATGAAAAATTTTGTTCAATTTGACATGCAAAAGACTCAGGATAAAACAGGGACAAAATTCAGTAAATAAAGTAACATAAGAAGAAACATACCCATGCAACAAGATTCTGTTCGCCATGTTCTTTGGTGCTATCAATGGCCTTCCGTCCGGTAATGAGCTCCAAGAATACGACTCCAAAACTGTAGACATCAGACTTAACAGTCAGTTGGCCAGTCATAGCATACTCTGGAGCACAATATCCATAAGTTCCCATCACTCGTGTCGAGACATGGGACTTATCACCAGTAGGACCCAGTTTTGCAAGCCCAAAATCAGATAACTTAGGATGGAAACCCTCATCCAGTAATATGTTCGATGACTTGAAGTCCCTATAAATGACCGGTGGATTGGCTTTATCATGGAGGTACTCCAACCCTTTGGCCGCACCAGCTGCAATCTTCATCCTTGTATTCCAATCGAGTGCTTCCTTCTCGGGAGGAAGATCTGCACAAGGATATTTGTAATCTATCAGTAATGCTTTCTTTTTGCAGAACTGAAAAGGCAATGACAGTGTTCTGGTGGAAATAATCATGTTTTCTTTTAGGTTTCTCTAAAAGAATTAAACATAAAAAGAGTAATACGTCAAAGTTTTACAAATTAAATCAGACTTCCTCTCGAGGGAGTGGGTCCACATGTTGGTTGCTGCACTAGTGAATTTTGGAAGTTTCTCAACATGTCAATGAATTAATAGATGTGTGTATGTACACTGATCAATGTGGAAAAACAGAAAGCTAAAGAAGGGCTAGAATGCTGAAGTTATTATGCAAATAAAAATAAGGCTGAACATCCAAAGCCGAGCATCTCTTATACTTCCACGTATGGGTCATCTGATAAAAACCTCCAATATCCTTGAATGAAATGTTAGATCATAATTCTGTGCCAGTAATTTAATGTTAGGATGATTAACATTTAAAAAAAATGATGAAAATCATCAGAAGTTATAATCAATATTCTGAGATTACTTTAATTGTTCTATAAATATTTTGAGCAAGACAAGTTTTCAATGGCATGTATAGTGTTTTGCAATCGTTACTTTCCTGATCAGGCAGCATTTCTACCAACCCTTGCCATCCAAATGGTCAAATCCTAAGGAATTGCTGACTGGAAGTTCTTACTCAGCTTATCAAAGTTAGTTGTCGTCAATTGCAGGCCTTGGTCCTTTGGTGAGAATTGTAAGGATGGTAAGCTTCAGTAATAATGCATACCTTTAAAATTTTACCTATCCCTTGCTAAGGGAGCATTTTTCCTTGGCTAGTCATTTTCTAGTCTTCTCATAAGTTTGGTGCCACAACCAACCTGACCAGTATGATTTTAAATAGAAGGGATCATTGCATGCAAATTGACATTTGTTCATACTGGGTTATGCATAGATGCCTTCATTATTTAAGATAAAATCTAAACTATCCTCTCGAAATCCTAGCAAGAAACCAAAACTCCTGTTGAGGCAATGAATTATGATTCAAGACAACATGGAAGTTGTAATAGAATGTATGCTCTATTGTTCTGCTTGGATGAAGTCACTTAAAATTGTGGTATATTTATCTGTTGACAGCCATGAGCAGCCATTTTGAAATTCTTCTCTGTTGTAATCAACACAATGAAGAAATAAATTTATATTATGACATAAATTTTATCCAAACTTTTAATGCAGAAGTCACTAATGGTACACTCACTATTCAAGTGAACTCAAGTCAGACACTTACTATATCTTTGTTCAAATCATTAAGTTAAAGGCCCACCTAAAAATGGTTCAAAATGCAAGTATCACCACAAACCACAATTTAGATGATGGATAGATTATTAAAAATCTAAATCACGTACTTAAGTACTCATGCAACAAAAAAAATTTTAATGTTCCACCTGAAGCAAGCACTATTAGCATAATACACATCAAAAGATTAACTTAAGATGGCATTGCTCCAAAAAGCAAAGCAATTTTTGTTAAAAAAAAAAAAACAAGAGTTACATACTGTAATCATATTGAGAAATAATCCCAAGAAGATTCATGCCATGCGATCTATAAATCAACTATCATGTGTGTAGCAGATAACTGGTACAAGTTGGTTTCAACTAAGAAAGACCTTTTTTTCCCCTTTAATGAAACAGTGATATCTTGTCACTTTCAAGAAAATAGCCAACAGGAAGAAAAATAAATATAATAATGGTCTTGAGATAAAAGTTGAAAATTGATTAAAATATATGAGAAAACCATTTTCTCTTAACAACCCAAAGAAGTCTATCTGAGATTAAAAAAAAAACGAAAAAAGCATGGATGAGAATCTTATAAATTGTCTACTCCATGTTCCTGAGTGTCTTCCTATCTCAAGGAAAGAGACTCCGAGATAGGAAGGAATCGTACAAATATTAAATTATATACCAAATTGCCATAATGACATGTGAGCACTTAGAATACATCATGACAAATAATTTTAATGATTACAGTAATAAGAATAATAATAACAACAACAACAACGACAACAACAACAACAACAACAACAATAACAATAACAATGACAATAATAATAAAGCCTGTCGAAGTTAAAAGAAGCAAATCTCCCATAGCTATTTATTTCTAGATGGAATAAATGAACAAAGAACTGCTCATCCACATATTAACAATAAACACTTTATTTATTGTAACTTAAAATAGTTTATCTTCAACTCAAAAGTCCCTACACTAGAATTTACCATGCTGTAAACTTGAAATGCTAAGGACTTCTAATAAGAAATAAAATTTTGTACATCTCATACATTGCTAATCAAAGTTAAATCACATCATGTTCTCAAAAGCATATACAAAAAATTCACTTCTAAGTCTTCAGAATCATTTTTTTATGGCACAAAAGTAAGTAAAGTAATGGAACAGTGATGAAATGTTGAAAGAAAATTCCAATGTTAGACTCTCATCATTATATCACAAATTCCATTTGCTTCCTACCAGGCCATCATCATGTTTTGAAAGAAGTAAAATAAAGATCATCGAACTGAAATACATATTTTACTTCAATCATTCTTACACTCTAAAGTCATTAGCAAAGTACCAATTTTAGAAATTAATCAGACAATCATACCATGTAAATGATCCTCCAATGACCCAAAAGGCATGAACTCATACACGAGAAGGCGTTGATCTCCGTCAGCACAGTAACCGATCAAATTAACAAGATTAGGGTGATGCAACAGACTAAGCATCAGGACCTCTACAAGAAACTCTCTATTTCCTTGGAGCCCATTTCTGTCCAGTTGTTTTATAGCCACAATCTGCAAGCATTCAATATATGCATTTCATATCAGCAATGTTCATGCCTGGTTAATAATGTCGCCCATTTTTACATGCATAAATTATTACAAATTCAGCTTTCAATTATCAAATCGAATAAACTTTGGCTTGAAAAATCCCAGAAAAGAAATTAGCATTCAGTATACACCATAAAAATATAAAAGAACTTCACAAATGGAACAAAATATACCTGCCCAGTGCTCTCTAAGCGCCCTTTATACACCCGTCCAAATCCACCTTCCCCTAAAAAGCAATCTGGTCTAAAGTTCTTTGTAGCAGCTGCAAGTTCCCGGAAAGTGAAAGTCTGAGCAGATATATTAACACCAGCAATCTCTTTCTGAATCCCCAATTCCTTTTTTGAACTAACTGAAGGACCAACCGCTGGTGTTCTTGCTTTGACCCTATCCGCTATTCCACATACATAAACGATCACCCAATTTCAGAAACTAACTTTTCCTTCAAATATAACCAAACAATAACTCGCCTAGATCTACTTTATCTAGAAATTCGAGAAGCACTGAAGCTAGAAATGCTGACGATTTAAATTGAGCACAGCAATCAGAAAAGCAGTCCAATCAAAATCATAGTGCATCTCAACTATCACAATTCAACATAAATCATGAATTACAAAACTTTAGATCAGATCCAAGACAAGAAAAACAAACAAGTAAAGAAATAGTAAAGTTCAATTTAATTGGAGAAGCAAAAAAATCAACTCCTCAAATGCAAAATGCAAAACCAAAGATCATAATTCAGTACTAGCATTGAACTTGATCACACACCAAACCCAGAATCAGATCCAAGGCATGAGAATAACAGTAGATCAAGCAATCAAACAAATACAAATTTCCCCATTCAAAACCAGAACATCCATACACTAAAAAATCACAAGAATTATAAGCAAACTATAATCTAATATCAAATTCAAGCTTCAGAAAACAACAGATTCAATTCAAATCAGCACAGAGTTTCAACTAACCAGTGCCCACTCTATCGATCCTGGGAGGGGCCATGGGCCGCTCTTCCCTCTTCTCAGTCTTGACGCTCCCGCCATTAAACTCCTCCTCCTCCTTCGATTCCAAGCACGGAAAACACCCCATCTCTCTCAAATCAAAATCCAACAAAAACCCAACAAAAATAAAAAGGAAAAAAAAGGGATTTTCAATCAAAAATCACAGCTCCAAATCATAATCCTCCTCCCGCTTCGCATCAAAAAGCCACGGGGAATCAAACTCCCATCTAAGCCCTGATCGAAAGGAGGAAGCTTGCGAGGAAATGGATCGAAAAGGTGGAAGCTTTGGTCGGGAGAGTGTCCAGAGACGAAGCCGGCCGATGGGTTGCGCTAATTAAGGACATATTTATACATAACACTAATGATATGTCTTAATTTTTTTTTAATTTTAATTAACTTCACATCATTTTGTAATAATTACCTAAAAAAAAGCTTTGATATTTTGTCTTGATTTTTCATGTTCAAATTTATAATTATACAAAAAGATGTAATATTAGATATTTATTTATTTATTAGTTGAACTGAATTACTAAAATAAGATATGTTAATAATTAAAAGAAAACATGATTTTTAATTTTTTTTATTCAATAAAATATAAATTTATATTACCTACTAAAAAAAATTTGAATGGAAAGTCTTCATTTTTTATATTTTAATTAATTCGACGTCATTGTGTTATTATGATCAAATAAATGCCTAGATATTTTATTGGATTTTTTCATGCTCAAGTTTCAAATAGACAGAAATATGTAATTCTTAATTTTAGAATTTCCTTTTGTTAAATGAAATTAAAGCCTTCTATTTTAATTTAATTCCACATCATTTTGTAATATACATATATATATATATATATATATATATATATATATATATATATATATATATATATATGCCCATTTATTTATTTTAATTTTTCATGGCTACATTTTAAATATCCAAAAAAAATATTGATTTTATGTATTATAAATTGATTTTTCAGAATGAGATAAATGTAATGCCACAAAAAAAATCATTTTAATTATTCAATACAATATAAACTACTAAAAAAAATGATTATTGTGAATGAATGATGGATAAAACCTTGTGATTCATAAAGTTGGAGTTAATTATTTGAAATTTTTAGGCTTATATAATGTGGGTCAAACCCTTATTTTATGCATACATGCATGTGGCTTCTTGATATAAATACGTTGGCTAATGTTATTCTAGTATTAATTTCCAAAGTTTTGTGTTAATTTAAAGTTTATGTTTGTCATATATTATTTTATTCAACGTTATGCTATGCAATAAAGTAGTGCGCCATGAACATATAAACTTCATGTATTTTGATAGCTTGATTTGCATGTAACTAAATGTGATATGTTAATATTATTTAGTTTTGATAAATGAAAATGAGATGATGAGTTTTTAACCAAAACAAATTGAGTTATACAACGAAGTTATAAATTATGTTATAAAGAGTAAAATAAAAAATTAAAATATATATACGAGTAAATCTGAAATGATATATCCCCAATAAAGTACAATTATTATATTTTAAAAAATAAAATAAAATAAAATATCACTTCTAAGTGAGGACTGGCCTCTAAAAATTCATATACAGACAATCAGACATTTATGATCCAGTTTGTTTTCTTTTAATTTTTTTCTGTGTTTCTATTTGTTTGTGTTATGTATTGTTTTAGTTGTTTACTACTTTACTGTATTGTTGCTTATTGTCTTCAGAATTTTGTTTCTCCACCTTTTATGTATTTCAGAATTTTGTTTTTTTCCACCTTTTATGTATTTTTTCCTCTGTATTATGTATTATTTTAATAGTTTGTTATAATGTTGTTTATTGTCTTCAGAATTTTGTTTCTTCCCTTTTTATGTGTTTTTTTCCACTGTATTATGTATTATTTTAGTTGTTTGTTGTAATGTCGCTTGTTGTCTTCAGAATTTTGTTTCTTCACTTTTTGTATCTTTTTTCCCACTGTGTTATGTATTATTTTGTTGTTTGTTGTAACGTCACTTGTTGTCTTCAGAATTTTGTTTCTTCATTTATTGTCTTTAGAATTTTGTTTTTTCACTTTTTGTATGTGTTTTTCCATTGTGTTATGTATTATTTTAGTTGTTTGTTGTAATGTCGCTTGTTGTCTTCAGAATTTTGTTTCTTTTTTTTTTTTTTTGTGTTTTTCCACTGTATAATGTATTGTTTTAGTGGTTGTATTGTAATGTCCCTTGTTGTCTTCAAAATTTTGTTTCTTCTTTTTTTATGTGTTTTTTTCTGCTATGTTATATATTGTTTTGTTTCTTTCGTATGTTTTTCTTCTGTGTTATATATTGTTTTAGTTGTTTGTTATAGTGCTGTTTGTTTTGTTTAGAATTTTGTTTTTCCACTTCTTGTTGATTTATATCTGTTGCACGATCTCTTTTATTCTCTTTTCTTTCTAATATATGCGATTTATTTATTTATTTTATTCTCTTTTCTTTCTAATACATGCGATTTATTTATTTATTTTCTCTCTCTATATATATAGACATTTATGAGTGATTTATTTTATGTTTTTATGGTTTTTTATAATCTAAATTTTAATCAATTAAAACTATTATTCAAATTTTATTTGATTCGATTCTAAATACTGACTTATAAGACATTCAAATCATAAAAAAATTTAGAATCTAAAAAGGGAAATTTTAAATAATCGAATTGCACCTAAAAAATAATATAGTTAAGCAACAACTAAAACTTAATCCAAATTAACACAATTTATAATTGATTTATAGTTAATTTAAATATATTTAAGAGTTTTATTGTGGTGATATAACTTTAATAAACAAAACTATTATTGTTATATTCAATTTTTAATATAAGGGAAATATCTTCTCCTTACCTATCTATTATTTTTTTTTTGTGTGTGATTTTAGATTTTCTGCCAGAATTGATGTATTCTTATTTTTTATATGTATTACTGTTCATTAGTTTTTTCAATAACATAATTTTATATTTTGAAAACATATTAGCTTTATTATAATAACTATAAAATCAAAATGTTTGGGATAATAGACATTATAAAAATATAAATGACTAATTTACTAAAAATTATATTTTTTATATATATAATAATTATCAACAGTCTGCCTAGAATTATAAGATTTTACATGCAAAGAGATAAAATGATAATTTTTAATCTACACGAAGATTAATGAATACAAATTTTAATATGAACTATTTAAATATATTTTTATTACCACATACTATTTTTTTAAAATATAAATTTTAAAATAATCAATTAAAATATATTTTTATTATCACCAACACCATGTATTTATCTAGTGATTTAACGTACTAAATAGATTTAAAATTTTGAAAAAAATAATTTAAGTATATATTTTTTATAAATAAATGACAACGACTTTTACTTAAAAGAAATTAGGGATGTGCATACGCATGTAGTATTACTACAAACTCAACAAAAACTTTATACCCTAATTTAGGGTTTAATTTCGGATCCTCTATAAATTAAATACTGGGATCTGATTTCAATAGCTCAACAAAGCATTTATACACGACGCAGATATATTTTCATTATCACATATTTTTTATTTAATGGTCAATATAGTGGATCAAATTAAAATTAAATTTTAAGATCAATGGTTGAAATGTATTTTTGATGCCACGTGTTATTTATCTAAGGGTTCATATAAAACACCTACATGAGTAAAAACTCAATTAGTTAGTTATATAATATAAAATAGTTTGAGGGGGTTATTGAAAAATAACCAAAAAAACAAGCCAGTGATAGAATAATATCCAGGCGCTCTTCCGATGAGATTGGAAAGCCGAGGTTTCTTCTCGCTTGTCTCTAATCCCAATCGAAAGCGAGGCAAAACCCTAACCATTGATCTTAAACCCCTTCCAATTCATCGAATTCAAGGTGGAATTCGAGATCTAGAGTTCGATTTCAACCCTAGTTCTGTGTTCCTTGATCGATTTCGCGGGGGAGCGCCGGAGGATGCTGGATTGCGACTGGCCGCTTTCGGAGCTGGTTCAAGCTCTGGGCTTTCTTTGAGGCGTTCTTCTTTGAAGTATGTATTCGATTTAAGATTTACTTTTTGATTGGTTTCTTGTGTTTTTTTGATAGTGTGGAGGTTTATCGTTGTCTTTTTGAGGGTTTTTGGCATGAAGTTATCAGTTTTTGTTCATGCATTGTTGATTTATTGTCTGAGATCTTGCTTCTGATTCTATCTTTTGTTGGGTTTATCGCGGGGGAGAGTTGGGTTGGTCGATTGGAACCGGCCGGTTTTGCCGCTTCTTCTGACTCTGGGTTTTCTTTGAGGCGCTTTTCTTTGCAGGTTGTATTCTGTTTCGGAGTTCTTTTTAGCTCGTTGTGCGTTTTTTAGGGAATTTATCTTGTTTCTTGATCAAATTGGGGCAGCATAGAGGTTTATTGGAGATTCTTTTGAAGGTTTTAAACTAAAATTTTCATTTTTTTTGTTATGTATTTCTCATTAATTGGCTGAGATCTTGTTTCTCAGTTTATCTTTTGTTAGATTTCTTGAGGCGGCCTAATCTATCGCCACTTGCTAATGGCCTACCAATGTGAACTGAGTTGCTAACACACACAATTGAGTTTTTGTTGGTATTCGTACATCTTTTAATACTTGTTTCCATTGCCCAAGTGGATCGGTCTATTTTGCTTATTTAAATTCTAATTCAGGATTTCTTTGAAAATATTCATTAGGATGAAGTTGGGGTAACCTCTTTTTTTTTTTCAAGAACAAATGCTAAAGAATTAGTGCATTCATCCATCGATTAATGTGGACTGGGAAGATGGTATCAATAGACTCTTTCACTCATGCTAACACTAATTATATCAAGAAATCAGTAGATTATGTTTTTTTCTTTCGATTAGTTAATATACTTGCATTGATAATTGGAAGTTTAGTGGTGCAGTTGTTTTAATTATTAAGTTTGGATATTTAAAGTTGTTCACTTTAAACATTGAGTTTCTTATTTCTTGTCGAAGGATTAGCTATGTAACTGTTGTGACTAATTATTACTTGTCTTCACTATACATTTGACTATCTTTCCCTTTCTTCTAGGTGGTTAGTAAATACTAACTCAAGCTAATACTTGCTACTTTATATAGGTTTTGAAATTCTCTCTGAATTATAAATGGAAGGGTCATTCAACGGACAAATCTTGGTGGACAAGCTTCTAATACTCAACAATTCCCAGCAGAGCATAGAGAGTATCCTTTATAAACTATTTTCTGTAGCATCATCAATTGTGGTCTTCTTTTTACATAATTTACTTTCTCAGTTTGTTAATTATGGATAGCACCATTAAACATTTGTTAGTTGTACATTGGCTGCTTATTTTCCTTGTTTTATTGATAATGTGGTTTTGTTAGGAGTTTATGAACTATTGGTATTATTGAGCTCTGGGTTGTTAAGGTGGTTTCATATTCTCAGGTCTTTGGAACCCTACTCCCCTTGGCATCTACATGTATCACTTGAGTTGGATGGTGATACTCTGAAAATAGCCTAATTGAAAATGCTGTAAAATTCATAAAGAATTTAATCACTACTCAATCGCTGGTATGCTTACCCTTGAAATTTAAACTTGAGACTCATGAAGATCGAAAGATGTAGCATCTCTCTGAGAAAATAAATGAAAGCATGTGGTAGTGCTCATATGCATTCAATCATCTATCGAACGTGCATGATTGTTATCTAAATTTCAAAATGAAACCAGTTTTACATAGAATGTGGTTCAGTTTAAATATTGCTTGTGATAGATTAGGCTGAATTGAGACACTTACAAATCATGACTAATCAACTTCTGGGAGCATTAGGCTGTCATTAACTAATGAATTATAGCATAGATACTGAAGTGGTTTTCTTGGTGTCCAATTGGTATTTTGGTGACAAATTAACTATATTTCTTCTAGTACCCTGGTGGTCACATTACTGATTGACCGTTGTTGTCTTGAGATGTAAGGTCACCAAACACCATTAAATTCCCTTATCTGCTATAGCAGTTGCATTTCATTTGCCATGATCTTTATCAAGCTTTTAAGAGCTATTACTGTGGTTATTCAATGAACTTTCTCTTTAAGCTATTCCTTAGGATGTAACTAGCTGCCAATTTATCTTCAATGACTGATAGTTTTCTGTAAGTAACATGCTATGCGCACAAACGTGGGGCATGCTAAATTTATCATACCTAGCTGGTAATTTGCCATGTGAACTTAAGTGGGGTGGGCTAAGGAAGGGGGTTCCGGTTGCAGCTGTCAAGTTTACAGTATTTACTCAAGCGGTAATACGCTGCACATGCAGAAATGCATGCATGCACTAGAACCAAATGAAACACGACAAACCATGTGCAGACAAAGAAGATTCTCTCTGCAATGGATGCTGTAAGATAATTAAAACAAATTATTGTCAAATCAAGTTCTATCAAATCCCTAGGATCACCACTATAGAATTGTGAGGTGTTGTATGTTTATGCTGACAGATGTTTCTCAGAAGAATTCTCCTTCAACTATCATTTATATTTCACCATTGAATGCATGTCAGCTCTATTTAGTTAAAATTGTTGCAGCCACTAAATATACATGATTATTATTTTTCTGTGTAGCAATAGATTCTTTTCTCACTACTGTTTTTGGATTGACACACTTAACTCAAGCAAAGCCCTGTCACATTGGTGCATCTTCCATAGGAAGAAGGCAAAACAGGTCGTCGAAACATGGGAGCATCAATTTTATCGGTCTCCCCAGGACCAACGCATTTCATTTTTATATCTTGCGAATGATATTTTACAAAATAGTAAAAGGAAAGGTATGGAATTTGTCAATGAATTCTGGAAGGTACTACCCCGTGCACTGAAAGATGTCGTTGAGAATGGTGACGAGTTTGGGAAAAACGCTGCCAAAAGAATGGTATGTTGAGTCAAGCATGACCTATTTCTTCTGTTTCTTTTTCTATACAGATAGTAATGAACCTTCTATAACTGAGTGGACGTTAGCATAAGCATGCAATTTCAACATGATATATTTAACAAATCTAAGTCTGCACAATGCTAGTTTCAATTAGAGTAGGTCAAGCAGCTACTTTAGCCTTTCTGATTGCCTTTTCACATTTTGGCTACAGGTTGATATATGGGAAGCCCGCAAGGTCTTTGGTTCGCACAGTGAATTCCTCAAGGAGGAACTTTTAGGAAACATGGAAAATCAAAATGGAAGAGGTGTTAATTACAAGGTGGTAAAACTTAAGGGTTTTTTTCTGTGAATTATGTAAGACTTTTAAGCAAGTTTTGTGAGCTGTTCTGCAGAACAAAGACTCTGGAACTTGTTTATGTATATGTTTCCTTCTCCATCATCCTCGCTATAAATTATTATTATTATTGTTGTTGTTGTTGTTGTTGTTATTTATGTTAGTTTAATCTTTGCAGAAACATCCTCCTGGGGATATGTTGCAAAAGCTAATCTCCAGTTATGAGCTTGTTTACCATGTCTCTGTGAACGAAAAAGATTTATTTGAGAAATGCCAAGTGGTTATCAGTTCCATTGAGAAAGTGGAGAAGGAGATTAATGGTGAGCATAACTTAGGTAATATAAATTTCTCCTTTTATTTCTTAAGTTGATTTATGTATGATTATATCGATAAGCCTGTTGGTTGAGAATTTATTGATTTTTCTCTCTTCATCTGCATCATTTT
This sequence comes from Dioscorea alata, assembly GCA_020875875.1. NCBI lineage: Eukaryota > Viridiplantae > Streptophyta > Magnoliopsida > Dioscoreales > Dioscoreaceae > Dioscorea > Dioscorea alata. The sequence goes on from CM037024.1 coordinate 17,978,489, forward strand.
AACCATTATTTAGTAATTTGATATCCAGAGAATATTGGTGCTCATGCAAAAGGGATATGAATGTTTCTCTCTGCATCTGCACCCCCTTATTTAGTAATTCGATATCCAAACAATCTTGGTGCTTATGCAGAAGGGATGTAAATACGTGGAATCTGTCATACCAACCAAAGTATCATATTCACTTGTTTGTTATCATCTTGTTCATCTTAACAAAAAATCTTTTTTAGTTTCCATGCGTTAGAATTTCTTGTTGTGCATATTGTAGACTTTCATTGTGGATCACATGAATGAACTAACAATCATGGCGTATATTCCTCTACATTGGTGGCTTATTTACTCGTTCTACCATGATTCTTTTGACTAAATAGTGTTTTAGTTACCACACTGTCTTTCTTCTCTGGCATGAATTGTTCTGAATGGTTTTCATATCAATATACAGAAAATTCTGTTGAGCCTGGCATCATAGAGGAGTTTCAGGAAAATCATGGTGTGCTAAGAGAGTGCATTGAACAACTAAAATTAGCTGAATCATCAAGAGCGAATCTGTTGTCTCTTTTGAGAGAAGCACTAAATGAGCAGGTGGCTGAGCTGATTACCTTTGCTTATATAGAGTTCTTTCTGAAGTTCTTTGTTCTTTTTTTTTTTTAAAGTTTAATATTATTTAAATTTACTTGGGTCCATTTTTCAGGAACACAAGATGGAACAAGTTCATAACCAGCTTCAGGTAGCCATTCTAACCACTGTATTTGTTGTTTACCTGGGCATTATGACTTAAAAAAATGCAAATAAATTAATTTATGATTTATATTTAAGAAATATGTTTGCTTTTAGATGTTGGATAACCTGGTGTCAATAAATGCAGTTAATGGCTACAACTATGGTAAATGCTACTCAATGAACCGCAACTAGTGACGCTGTTGTAATTTAATCCCACTTAAGATGTACATTTAATTGTTATGTGTGCATGTTCTAAAACTTCGTCTGTGTTAGTTGCCAAATGAATCTTAAGCCATTTTTTGAAGATCTGTGTGCAAGGGTCGTTCAAGTTCATGGTTTTCTGAGGCTTTTGTATAGCATAGAAGCTTTGAGATTGAGATTTATGTATGGTTAGCCTGTTTTAGGATTTATAATGCAAAGTCTCAATTATCAAAAGGAGTCTTTGTGTATCTCTAATCACTGTAGAATTTTTTTTTAAGATGCAGTGACACCAAGGGAAGTCCTGGTCAGAGCAGTAAATACACTTTGATGCTAATAATTTCCTTTGATTTCTCAGGTTGCTCAATCTCGATTCAAGCAATTAGAGGAAATTTGCCAGTACCTGCTGAAGTCTGATGGACCACCAGGTTATGTTCCAGAAGCCAGAACTGGCACCGAAGTGAAAGAACAGCCAACTCCAGTCATCTACATCCAGAAGGGAAATAATCCTCATCAATCTGAAGAAGAGGACAGGACAACAGCTACCCCCATTGTGCCAGAAAAGCTTGCTATATCACAAGGACAGATGGAGAAAGAAGAGTACCATTCAGAGAACAAGAAGCAAAAAGTATCTCTGCCACCACCACCTCCTCCTCCTCCACCACCACCTCCTTTCCCGTATCCTGACTCACTGAATCAGCAAATGCTTCCTCCACCGCCGCCTCCTATGATGCCTCCACCTCTGCCCCCGCCGCCACCACCTACTACTATCACTTCGACGACGGCAGCTCCATTTGGACAAGCTATCAGTCCTATCCCTGGAGTGCCCTTCAGTTATGGCTTAGTCCCGTTACAGCGGCCACCTGCAATGCCCGGCTATCCCATTGTCAACATGCCGCCTTTTCCAGGTCCTCCGGCTGCTTATCATGGTTTTCAAGGCCCAGAACCCCCTGTCGGTCTTTTCAACCCGCCACCAGTGCCACCAACTCCTCCTCCGGTGCCACCAACTCCGCCGCCAGTTTCCCGGCCATTAAACTAGAAGTAAACTGGTTCGGCCTACTTAACTTAACAGTGTTAGAAGGCAGAATTGGTCGACCTTGTAGTTGTGACATAGGATGTTTAAATGTTCAGGCTTTAGCTTCTCTAATGCCGATTGCATGTCTGACTTTTGTTTAGGCTTTCCTTTAAAAAAAAAAAAACACAAAAAGAACGGCCCTTACGTTCATGGGCTCATGTAACTTCTGCCCAAGTGGGCGTGTACCTTGTATATGAAGGTTGTGTCGAGGTGGATTTAGATTAAAGGAAAATTTGGTTGATTCTCTCGTCTGATGTTATTTATTTGCATGTATTTATTTATTTCATATATTTGGAATAAAGTTTTGTCTTTATTTCCAAATTAAAATGGGTTTTATTCCTAGAATTTATGAAACATGATAAGTGAACAAAAATGACAATTAATATGGCAATTAATAATCAAACAGCTTATAACCTAGTAGTACTTGATTTTAGGAGTGGACCCACATGATCTTAGGAGTGGACCCACATGATTGGCAGTCCAGGGTGGTCTATTGGAAAACTTTGGAAGAACTCTATTCGACAAGGTTTAAACCTAGGTTGAGTAAAGGGAAATTCAGGGTGGAGTTGTGGTTGGAAGGCAAAATTGCCTAGGTTGAGTAAAGGGAAATCCAGGGTGGAGTTGTGGTTGAAACGCAATTCAACCGTAGTTGGCTCGAAAAGAGATTGTGGTTGGGCTGAGAATATCGAAAAATTGGGTGACACTTCTAAAAGGAGATGGGATCATGGAAGCCATGAAAGAGTTGTAATTTATTTTTTTTTTAAGGCATTATTTCACTTAAATGAAAAAAAGCAAAGCGTGTGTTTCCTTTAAATTTATCGGTGCATTTTGTAATTAATATTGAACATTGATTTTTATTTAAGCCTGAGCTGGGCCAAATTCCTAGGTCCACCACTGCTTGATTTTATTGTAAAAAACGAGACATTTTAAAAAAGTGACTCATTGGCTATAATAATGATAATGGGTTTAGGTTTGACAATTAATTCCCAGCTCATGCCCAGCCCCTTATGTTTATGATTTTTGTAAAAAAAAATTGACACTTACCCCTTGTTTGGTTGGAGGTTTTTGGAGAGGTGAGGAGGAGTTGGGAGGTGTAACCTATGTTTGGTTGGGGGGGAGTAAGGAGGAGGAGGAGGAGTTTGAAGGGGGTACTTCATCCTTCTAAACCCTCTCACATTCCACCCCTCCAAATCAAGATCTTTTGAAGGAGTAGGATTATTATAAAAAATTTAATGTTTAAACTTTTATGAAAAGACCAAATTGCCCTATATTAATTTGAAAAATTACTATAATATCCTTTTAAAATCTAATTTCATCTTTCAAATTAATTTTTTTCTTATTTTTTTAATTGTGTCAATTGAAGATTAATAATAATATTTTTTTAATTATAATAATTATATCAAAATGATAAAAAATATAAAAAATTGAGTAATTATAATATTAGTTTTAAAATAATAATAATATTGTTATAATATTATTATTATACAAATAATATTATTACTTATATTAATATTAATATTAATAAAATTTATACAAAATAATGTTAAATGTGTATAAAAAATTATTATGATCAATTTTATATAAAAAAGTAAATTGGTAAAATACACATAACATTTCTTCTCATTCCTACAAACAAACAAACAAAAAAAAAAACCATTCCATTCTATTGAATTAAATATAAAATTTTTCAAACTTTCCATTCTCCACCCCGCTTCACCGGTGAACTCATCTCCCCTGGTTCCAGAATCAGGGGAGATGAACTCCTTCACTGGCCCACTCTCCCCCTCCCCTGGAACCAAACAAAAAAGGTTAATAATGTTTCCACGTGGCAGTTTATTCCTCTCTAACGTTGCACCGCACGAAGGCACGTTATCCACGACACCGCTGTTAGTTCAACAACGTCGGCACGCCTGGTGTAAAGGCCTCTCGTTAAAGTGCCGTAAAATCTTCACTAGAAACCCGACCATAAAAAAAAACTCAAGCTTGTCATATTAAAGTGTCTGTTTCCTTGGTCGGCATGCCATTGCAATCGTCCCACGCGGCACACGACCTCCATTCAAACGCTGAGTCAAGCAACGCAGCCATCGCCGAGCTGACCCAACGTGTTCCTTTTTGACGACTTACTTATCTGTGACGGACTACGTGGCGAGGTTTTATTCGTCTTCGTTGGAGAGGGTTTAAGTGTAAGATCTTGCCACGTATGAATCTAGGTTAAGCTAAATCGCGCTGCAGTGGAAGTGTATTTCACTTTCTTTTCCGCTCCAACTCGCTGATAAGATCGTGCTTTCGGGAACCCTAACCCTACTTCTATATCTTCGATTCTCGCATCTTCTTCGCTAAGTTCGAACGCAAAGGTTCGATTCCAATCCATCTTTTCTTCTTTTATTTTCCTCGTTTTGATCGCCTTTTCCCCTTTGTTTTGGTGGAGTTGATTTGTTTTTTTGTGGAATTTCTTGGGTCCAGGGTTTTCTATTTTGATTTGAATCTCAAGTTAGGGTTTTGGAGTGTTTTGCTGGATTTCTGGTGCTTGGGGGGTTCTATTGGTCGTGATTGGTTGCTCAAATGCCGGAAGAGGATCTCGTGGAGCTTAGATTTAGGTTGTTCGATGGCACGGACATCGGTCCCATTCGGTATTCATCTGCTTCTACAGTTGCTATGCTTAAAGAGCGGATTATCACTGACTGGCCTCGAGGTTGTTTTCTTATCTTGAATCTCAAATGCTTTGACTTTTTTTTTAATAAAAAAAATACACCTGAAAATTTTGCTGGTTTTTTTTCGTGGGATGACATTTGTTGGAGAAAATGAAGTCTTTTCTATATTTAAATGTGTGATTTTGGCGCTATGAGTTATTAATCAAGTGCTTGTGAGAGTTATGAGAAGTGAATCATATGCTGAGAAATCATTCGAAAATTCAAGGGGAGTAAATGGGTTTTATGTTCAATTACAGTATTTAGAATTATTGGAATGGAGACTCTGTAATTAAGATTGAAATAGAAGTGAAAATTGATACCTTTGATATAATTAAGATTGAAATAAAAGTGATAATTGGGACCTTTTGTTGAACGTACAGATTGAAATTAACGAAGATGAAACACTTCGGAAGCAATTGGAGACACAGGTTAAAATTTTGTATTTGTTGGGCTGGTTATTTATTGAGCTGAATCCCACCTACATCTTCCAAACAATTTGTATTTGGCTCTTTGAATCTTTCATGCTATACCACATTATTTATCTCATCTAGTTTGCGCCTCTTCTTTGCTCAACTTATTTAAATTTGTTTCCTTGCCATGCGATTGTGCCCGTATTAACTCATAACAATTTGTTACAATTCTGTTGACCATCAGTTAACAGCATCCTTACTTTTGTAGTATGATGAGTGTAAAATTTATTTAACAATATATCTGTGGAAGTTAGTGTTGTTTCCATTCGAAGTTTCTAACTACATAATTTTGACTAGATACCCTGTGTCTTGTTAATTTTTCTGGTATGTCAATCATAATGTTTTTACCACCATTATTTTGTGTTATCTGATTTGTTTATTTGACTCTTCCTTCTCATTAGTTGTAAAAGATTTTGATATTTGATTTGTATCTTTGACATAGATAAGAAGATTATACCAAAGGTAGCTAATGATGTGAGGCTGATAAGTGGTGGAAAAATTTTGGAAAACAACAAAACTATTGCCCAATGTAAGCCACCTTTTGGCGAGCTTCCTGGAGGGATTATCACAATGCATGTTGTAGTACAACCATCATTGGTAAAGGCAAAAACAGGTAATTTGCACTTTGAAATTTTTTGGACCCTGGCTTTGTTACATTTTTCCTGCCTATCCCAGTGTTTTTTTCCCCTGGTGATATGTGAAAGGATTATCTGCATTTTATGTATTTATTTCCTATATTTATATGTATATCTTTTTTTTGCTGCATGCACCTAGTTCTCTGGATAGGAATCTTATCAGTTGATCTAATGCTTAAATCCATGGTATTTCTGAAAATTAGAAATAATAGCTTAGGTCCTTATCCAAATTCAGATATTCCTTGCCATTTTCATGTTTGCAAACCTGGTAATTTTGAATGAGGTGAAGTCCACTAAATAACTATCCTCCAAACTTGTGATGATTTGTTCTAGATATGTAAAACAGTAGAGTGGTTATTGCGTTGAGAGGATTGTCATGCTTGCTTCACTTATGAAATCTGTACGTAGACTTCATATTGAGTAGCATATATTACTTGTTATTTTGAACTTATATTCACTTTCTTTGCCTGAAGCCTGATCATGTAAATAAAATAAGATTATTTTATTTAATATTTGAGAAAAGAATATATCGAATGAGTATGAGTGCTTTAGTTTCGGGGTGAAAATTTGGTTGAATTATGTGATGTTATTTCCATCTGTTATATATTCATTCATACGAATTGCTTCGGAGAACTTATATTGGAGGCTATTTCCATCTGAGCCTTGAAAGATTGAATTTATGGAATTTTGGCACACAAGATGCATTTGTCTTTTATTTTGCTGTTACTTTTATGCCTTACTTGCATAAGAAGCTCTTTTTTTTATTATTATTAATACAATTGCTTTTATCAATCTTAGAGTTGAAGAAAAAAACCCCATGGTCATTTGCTCTGAGTTTGGTATATATGAAAATCTAAATTAGTTCTGCTTTTTGTCCTTTCAGAAAAAAAGATCGATGATGAGCCAAGGCAGTCAACTTGTTCATGCTCCATATTATAGCGTCCATGCCATCTTCAGCGGTAGACTGGTGCTGCAGCTAATCAGGAACTCGTCTTTGGTGTCAACGGAGATAAGAGTCGGTGAAAGAACCCTGACAGAAGCTTGTCTGTCCTTGTGTTGTTGCAGCAGTTCTATTATGAAAAGTGATGGTTCATCCATTCCCTGTGTTCTTATGTACTAATATATGCTTGATCTTATAGCTGTCCACTAGACCCATCTCATGAAAGAATGGTCTCTAGACTCGTATACAACCATAAATGTATTATTTTTTTAGCTTGGAATCTACACACGTCCTTCATACTTGTTTTATTTGAATTTATTTGCTCCCTTCTTTATGTGAGAGCAGTGTTTCATGTTCAGAGCATTTGTTTTGTGTGCCATTTTTTTCAGAGCTTTTGTTTCTCTTAGTTTGATCACTGTTTTTATATATTACTCTAAGTCATGTGAGATTTATATTTTGTATGTTGTGGACCATGTATCCTTCCTCTACATTGGATGTTGGTTGGGATGAGGAATGTGTTATTCAAACTTCAAACCATAAATTGTCACAGAAGTATTTCAAACTGTAGCGGGATTGCTTGAAGCTCTCATTTCTTTTCCAAATAGAATATTTACCAGCATGTTGCTTGCATTTCCAAAACCTGATTGCTTGAGCTCCTTAAGGTGCTTATTATTGTTTGAGTTTATTTTCATAGTTGAATATGAGGTTGGCTCCTTGGTTATGATCTGAAGTCTTCACCACTCAGGAATATTTAATCAGGTTGTTCAGGTGCTCTCTATTCATGGTCTAATAGCCTATCTGTTAATTTGATGACAGATAGTGTTTGTGAAGGTTGCAAGGAAAGTATTGTACACACTCTTGAAGATACTGAGAAGGCAGTTGAAGTTGCTGCAAGGTTTAGCTAACAATGAAATGTGGTAAATTTAATTGGAATTCAGTCTTTTTATTTTTGTCATTTAAACCTTGTTTTGATGGCTAAATTTTCTAGTGATCAATTTATGTTGCCATAACTTCTTTTTCTAGATGCATAATTCTCACACCCTCTATTTCCTGTTTTCCTAGTTTGTCTTCTATAATATTTGTTTATGTGACTTTATTAGTACTGTAAACTTCACTCTTTACTGTTTTTGGATGTCTGATTCTCTGTTTGTTGTTGTTTTTCCTTACTCTGCTGAATAACATATCCGGTAGCTTTAGAATGTAGAAATTTTATTACCTAACCTAGCTAGAAATTTTGAAATTCAATCAAATCTAGAAGAACCATTGGTGTATTTTGCAAACTAATGGTAGAAAACCGGACTGTTTCTTGAAAAACAAATACAGGAATTTGGTACATCACACTTCAAAACATTCGGAAATGGTGGCATCTCATAATTACATATCAAATGCACCAAAAATAAATAAATTCACAAATACATAGTCCCAAATCATGAGATTTTCAAACTGCTGAAGAACAAGATAATCATAAGCTGATCAAACACAAATTATGGAAAAGCTATCCAGAAATTAGTCCTGAAGGAACAGAGTTATGGATGCTTGTTCTGTAGTTGACTAGAAGGAGATGAAAAGGTTGGGGAAAGTGTGGATGGAGGTGAGGGTTGACCAGCGGATGGAGTAAGAGATGGAGGGGCATAACATGAACATGGAGGGAAAAATGATGAAATTGGTGGAAGTGGGAAGGGAAATGCTGGTGTATCTGTAGATGGAGAGTTGGGGAATGGAAACCAAGAAGGAAGTGGGAAAGGGAATGGAGGGAACGGGAAAGGCAAAGGTGGCAAATGAGGCCACGGAAACATAAACGGTATAAAAGGTGGCCAAAAGAACAAGGATGAATTCAAAGCATTAGTAGGATATACCTCTCCTTTGGTTGCACACTGATCATAATTTATCTTTGCAGGTCTATAATTCAATGCATTCAAGTTGAAGAAACAGATGTTGGCATCTCTTGACTTCACTGCTACATGCCCTGTTGAACTCCTCAATCCTGGAATGTTGCATGAAGGTGAAGAACTTTTAATCAAGTTTGCCCTGCAGAATGACTGGATCTCATGGCCTTCTTTGCATTCAAATCCATCAACAGGAGGTATGTCAAGCTTGTAGAAGCCTATTCTATCTGTCATTCTTTCAGCATCAATTGATATCTCTGCTCCTGAAGAAGAACTCACTTTGAACTTGCATGATATCTGCACTTTAGCACCTGACAAAAACCAACTTAATATCAGTAAAATTTAAACATACTGAGAAATCTATCTGACTGTGTCTACCTTGTAGGAAATAGCTGTGTTTGGAGAAGGTATTGTTGGAGCATGTGTCACAGTAGACAAAGCCCATCACAGTGATGTTGGAGAGAAGTTTATGACCAGATTCAAGTGAGTTTGATTTGGTGGCTAGAGCTGCTGGTAGGAGGATGACAAAGAAGAGTATTGGGCTCATCGTCTTCTCTGTGGGAGAAATTCTTCTGGTTCGTACTGTGAAGGTGTTGTAGGAGTGTGTTATAAGCTTGAAATGTTGGTGATTGGTTGGTGATATGAGTGAGTGAGAGAGTGAGTGATGAGGATGAGCAGTTCTTTCTTTTAGTCTGTTCACAAGAAACAAAGTCATGTGATCAGTCTTTGGCAGGATGCAGAAAAGATGATGCTCAGGTACTTATTTTTGTAGATGATTTGAGTTTGTTTCTCTTGTTGGAGTGCTCACGGGCGTCGTTTTCATCGGTTTTTAGCTTGTTTTTGGGCACTCTAATGAAAATTGGAGATTCTGAGTTATCTATTGGTGATTTTTTTAATTTTTTATATATTTTTCTTTTCATTTGGTATCTTTTAGCATGATTTTATTTTTATGCAAACAGGATGTAATAAATAAGAAATGTTATTCCATGAATGAGACGTGGTGCTGTGAGCAATGGCTGGATTTGCTGTTTTTAAAGATTTGAATTTTGTGACAATTGTATATATATATTTGATATAGTTTACAAGTGACAAAGCAAAAGACAAATAAATACATAGATGCACTAGATGGCTTAATTGATCTTCTAAAGATAAATTTTCCCCTATCAACTCTAGAGAGGAGAATGAGAGGTATTTTTCACACATAACTTTCACAAAGAACCTAAAAATCACAAAGAACCTAAAAAGTGAATTGTGATATGAGAGATTCAAGTTAAAGTTTCTGAATCAATTATATGTAGTTACCAAGTGGGTTAGCCCTAACCCACTGGTAACTAATTGTATTTGAATATTAATAGTGTGTTTACTAAATGAAATTCTTGGTTGTTTTTTCTAAATCATATCATCTCTAAAATTTATTACCTAATTGTTGAAAAAATTAGTTATGTTTAGCAACAGATAATTATATGAAGTGCAACATGCAAGTTAAAAAATTTTTTTTTTTTAAACAAAAAAAAACTTTAATTACAAAATTAGTCTCAAATTTTGGAAGTGTGCTTTTTAGCTAAAATCTAAATTTGCAGGGAAATTAACACTTTACTAGAACTATATATAAAGCCTTAAAATCATAGGACTTAGTAAAACTCTTTCTTCCATTAAATTTGACAATTTCCAAAGGAAGAAAACGGTAACTTGAAAACTTTTGATAATTCTCCAAAATTTTATAAGGAAGAACTAACACCAAAAGAGTAATATGAAATATGTGAGGCTTAATGTGCAAAGGACTTTGAAAACAAAATTTCAGGATTTCAAAGGGTGTATAATGAAAAGACCTCATCTTAAATGACGAAAATACCCTCAATGGCGAGCTTCAAGCATCATATAAAATCCCTTGAGCTTCACATGGACATGCCTTCCGATTAGGGTTTCGTTGCCGCCGTCTGTAAACCCTAGAGCTTCGTCCCCGAGCTCCAATGGTAATTACGATTCTCAATTAAAACTTGGTTTTTGATTTGTGATTCTCATTGAAATCTAGTTTCGATGATGTATTTCTTCATTGATTTTCCCTAAAGATCTCGTTTTGATGATGTTTGATAATCTCCAAAATGCTCGTTGGCGATCTTCGATCTCTAAATTTAAGCAGAGTGTTGTATTTTATTCGATTACATGTCTGCAAATTTTCATTTTTATGCGTTTTTCTCCGTTTATAGCTTGTTGATAATTCATCATTTCGATCTATACAGGCCCCCAAGAGAGGAGGAAAGGCGCCGGTGCCGGCAAAGAAGAAGCCGGTATTTATAATTAATTTTGTTTATTTTCCTTTTTTTTCATTGATCGGAGTTTGACTTGATTGTCTGGGTTGTTGTTTTTTGGATTTCAGGAGAAGGTGGTGAATCCATTGTTTGAGAAGCGACCGAAGCAGTTTGGGATCGGAGGGGCTCTGCCTCCCAAAAAGGATTTGCACAGGTTCGTGAAGTGGCCCAAAGTTGTTAGGATCCAAAGGCAGAGAAGGATCCTCAAGCAACGATTGAAGGTCCCCCCAGCCCTCAATCAGTTCACTAGAACCCTTGATAAGAACCTTGGTATGGCTTTCTTATTCTTGGCTTTACTACTTGTGGACTTACCTCTGATTTATTCTTTTATTCTTTTTTTTTAGGTTTTCTTGTTTGTGTTAGTTATGCATTAATTTAATGGATTATTCTGGTCATTGATGATTAAAAGAGTTGTTTTTAGGATTTTTGATACAATGCGTTTTTATGATATTTCAAACTTGTGCTGAAGTTAATGTTATGAAATTTGATATGTGTATTTCTTTTTTTGAGCTTTCTTTGATCTTTATGCACAAATAACATGTCTTGTGTGTCCATGTGATTCTTTGAGCTTAGGAGTCTTGCATGTTCATTTTTAGTCATATTAGATGTGCATATCAATTTTTCCATTTTTTCCAATTTTTTTTTCCAACTGATGCAACATATAGCACAAACACGACGATATTTAGGTTGGTTAAAGTTCTATAAGTTTAAATCTTGCCATTAAATTTATAACTCCGGATCTGGTTTCAATTTTATTTAACTACATTGTTTGTGGAGAACAGAGTGATACAATACTGCATTTTAAATGATTGTTGATGTTGGTCCAATTTGTTATGATTTGAAAGTGAATGAATTTGCCAATATAGTTGATGAGTGACCTGTGAAGGCAATGCCAAGCTTACTGTTGCTTGCTACAGGCTGCTATTTCTCAAAATAATTATCTCTGTTGATCTTCAAGACCTAGTCATATTATTATCTAGTATAGTTGCTATCTTTCATGATCTATCTTTTGCTGTTATTATATGTTCTATTGAATTGTATTTCACTACAGTACGGCTAAAGGCATCATCTTATCTTTTCGGAGTAGCACTAGTAAAAACAAAAAATGCCTTCATCAAGTCTTTATCTTGAAATCTTTGTATGATGGCATTGTTAGCTAAGAGATTCAGTGTTTGCCATCAATTGCCAGTGGACTAAAGGTCTATTGTGTTGCTCTATTGGATTCCTTGTACATCATTAATAAAGAATATCTTTATTTCGCCTATGTCATTTCATGCGACACTGCCAGTTCTGTGGGTTCTCATTTCTGTAATGATCCGCTTATACACTTCGCCTTCGGACTGATAGGCGCATGCATATAAAAGCTGGCTTTACTTCTGATCAGAAATTCCTGGCAGAGTCAGGGTTCAATGTTTCTAAGAAGCTGTGGAAAACACTTCTAAAATCAGGAGATAGTTAATCACATTTTCCTAGTTTGCTATTTGTGTTCAAGTTGTGGATGAGACATTCAGAGTATACCATTGGAGCCTAACTTGTCAATTTAATGCTTCACATACATGATTGTTTGTTCCTTCTTTATTGCCATGCTGATTGTGACAAGTATATTTAAAATTGCCTACTGTGGAAATTATTGCAGCCACAAACTTATTCAAGTTGCTTCTTAAATACCGACCTGAGGACAAAGCAGCAAAGAAGGAACGCCTGTTAAAGAGAGCGCAAGCTGAGGCTGAAGGGAAGACTGTTGAAGTTAAGAAGCCAATTGTTGTAAAGTATGGGTTGAATCATGTTACCTACCTTATTGAACAGGTTTGATTTCCCTCTGTTAATTCATGTTTATTTCCTTTGATCTTGTTGGATAATATGCCATCACTCTTGTTGGATGCAAGTTAGAGCCTTGAATATTGCTTTTTACCTATAATTTATTGAAACATGTCACCTTTCCTTCGTGCAGAACAAAGCACAATTGGTGGTTATTGCTCATGATGTTGATCCAATTGAGTTGGTGGTTTGGCTGCCAGCATTGTGCAGGAAAATGGAGATTCCTTACTGTATTGTTAAAGGAAAAGCAAGATTGGGATCGGTGGGTACATCTTGTGTTTTTTAAGATATTGCAATATCAAATCCTAGTAAGATTCATGTTCTCATATGCATTCATTCTTGATTTATTAACTACAGATTGTGCACCAAAAGACTGCGGCAGTGTTGTGCCTGACCACTGTGAAGAATGAGGATAAACTGGAATTCAGCAAAATCTTGGAAGCTATCAAGGTAAATACCCAAAAGATAAACCACCTTTATCTGTTTCTGTTGTGATTTTAAATCTTCATTTCACTGGGTCTATAATTATTCTTTTCAGGCCAACTTCAATGACAAATTTGATGAGATAAGGAAGAAGTGGGGAGGCGGAATAATGGGTACTAAATCGCAGGCCAAAACCAAGGTCAAGGAAAGGCTGCTAGCCAAAGAGGCTGCTCAGAGGATGACCTAGTGCTCTGTTCACTCTTCAATTTCCTGTTTCACATTTTTTGTTTTATCAGTTCTGCACAATCCTGCCTGTTATGTAGTTTCTTGAGTGCAGTGAACATAGGAAGCATGATTAGCATCCATAACCTCAATTATTTTCTTGGTAACTGAACTCTCCTTTTACTTGTTTTCACTTGATACTTTATGATGCTAGTGTTAATGTCATCCATGGACAAGATGAGTGCTTAATTTTTTCAAGTGTGTTTGGTTTACTGTTTGTCTTAAGATGTGTTGCTGCCTAGAAAAATATAAATTTTCCCAGCTCTGGTTGCCCACTGTTATTTTTTAATAAAACGACACTGGTAATAGACAGGACTTAGAGAGGAGATTTTACCTGTTAATCCATCTCTTGTTTCGCTGTCAATTTGACATTGAAATTGTCAATTTTTTTTTATGTATTTCTATTCTATTTTTTGTATAGTATAGATATTCTCTACAGTTGGGGCTATTTGAACCAGAGGTGTTGCAGAAGGTAAAAGTTTCAATTTGAAGCAGATTAACTTTTGACGAACCAAAAAAAAAAAAAAAAAAAAAACTTACATGATGGGACACCATTATTCAGATATTATGTTAAAACAAATAACGAAGATATACAATCCATATATTCATGAATGATATATTCAATGAGGTATTTTTATAAGATAAAAACATTCCATTTGATTTTTTTTTTTTAATTTGTTGTTAAATTATGAGATGTATATAAAGTACAGAACCACAAATTTCCAAAGAAATTTTGTGGAAAGTCAAAATTCTCCTACTCAGAAAGGTTTTTTTTTTTTCAAGAACATCAACAGGTAATCCTCTTCTTCTTCACCATACTTTGCTTTTCTTTTCCCATGTTGGTTATACCATTCATAACACAAAAAAGTTGGAAAAAAAATGATGGAAAGAAGTAATGATAGCCAAAGTGCAAGGCATGAGATTTCTAATGCTAGTTCAAGGTGTTTTTCTATAGCAATGCTATTCCTTTGGATGCTGGAAAATTTTTCGAAGTGCTGGTTCCATTGGAAAATATAGAGGAAAGATTCTTTCCAATGTGATTTTTTTTTTTAAATTGTCTAATAATCTTGGTGCCGATGTATTCATAAAATAACTCAAATCAACACTTAGGTGCGGATTAAGTATTTTAAATGATAAAAAGTCGAGTTATTTTAGTAATTATAAAAATTGCAAAAAAAAAAAAACTCAAATTTTTAGTAATTTAAAATTTCTAGCCGCCAAGGTGCTAATTTAAGATTAATGTCATAGCTTAATTGTCATTTTGATGAATAAAAAATTATAAATAAATCAACGCAAGTTTGATTCCTTCTGATCGTGCTTCTTAATTTTAAGAGGGTAAGAATTTGTGGTAATTCCACACCCGTACACACTCACGAGAGTTGGTGCTTATCGCCCTACCTCAAAACAGAATATATATATATATATATATATATATGTGAAAAAAATGAAGGTCAATTTATGAAAAAAAACAGCAAAGACATCACCTATAAATATATACAGTGTTCAAGGCCTCATAAAGACAATCATGCATATACTTGTAAAGTGAAAAAAAAATCATAACGCTAAGCACTACCATCTTTATTGGGAAATTGTTGGAAGGAAAAAAAAAAAAAAAGTTATGCTTCTATGTTCTATGTGAGATTCATTGCTTGAATTTACGTTAAAAAGAAAAAATCAACTCCATTGGGAAAATTTTATGTGCATCCATCTTGTGTGAAGAAGAAACAAAATCATTCATTTTGAAAGCTCTATGTTATGTTTAAAAGAAGGTAAGAATGATGGATCAATTTTGAAACTGGAATTATTTACAAAATTATTTATGATACTTATTCATTTAAAGATAATAGAAATTGTAGCTTTAAAATTATAGACTTTAATTGAAATGTGGGAGGAAACCGATTAAATATGATATTATATTTTAATTTTAATTTATTTTATGCTTTGTTTTTTAATATAAATAATTAAGAGATCAAAAACAATTTAAAAAGGAAACTGTTTACGGTGCAAGCCAATGACCTATCTAACGCTTACTTCTAATTTTTAAAATAATAAAATAATAAATATTTCAGTCCCTTGATTTATATTAGTTTGTTATTTTGGTAACTTATTTTTACTAAAATTAGATATAATTAGAAAAAAAAAATTAATAGATTATATTTTTGTTCTCCTCGTGTAATAAGAAAGTATAAAGTGTGTTAAACTTAAAAAAATAATAGTTGTCTACGTTTACATTTTAAACATTGCTTTCAATTATTTTTTCAATTATTTTTATATATTTTTTATTACTTTTTTTAGATATGCATTGCAAAGTCTTTCAAGTTCAGGAATTAATTACAGAGTTTTAAACATTTAAGTTTCTTACAAGATAAACATTTATCTAGTACTATTTAAACATGTATTTTTGTGTACTTAATGATGATAAAAGAATTGGAAATAATTAGAAGCTGCCAATTACTCTATAAGTAATCACATAATAAAAATGCTTCCTTAAGGGTGACTAACTTTTTTTTTTTTAATTTTTTTAATTGTTTTAATTTATTATATATATATACACACGTTTATTCTAGTTTAATACTTATCTTATTCCTAATTAATAACATTATTTATTTTTACGAATAACGTCATCACTCTCAAAATTAAAAAGATATTTCCTGCACATTATTCTCTTAACATTACTTAATAAATTATAATTAATTTTTTTTGCATATTATTCATTTAATATTTATTAGTAAATTATAATTATTTAAAATTCAAATGTCAAAAAATTTGTTTGGAAAATTTAAAAACTTTCAAGGATTTATAATATATATATTGTATTTTATGCCAATCCACTACTTGAATCTCATGTACAACAAATGTTATTATTATTATTATTATTATTATTATTATTATATAACAATATGTGCATACATATTGTTCGAGAAATGAATAAATTGTGAATTAAAGAATCTTTCGTTTGGAAAGTTGTTTTTTTTTTTTAAAAAAAAAATGAAAGTTCCATCTGTGCGTGTGTGTATATATATAAAAGCAAGTACAACAGATGAATTATGAAAACAAACACACAAACTGCTATTTTATTTCTTAAATTATTTAAAATAATTATTGATTTCAAAGATAATTCAAATTATTGCATTCCAATTGCAATATTGGAGGAAACCAATTAAATATAATAATAAAATAATTATATTTAAAAACAAATTGTTTTTTAATTTTAAATAATTAAGTGAATAAAAACAAGTTTGAAAAAACCAAAAGGAAAAAATATTTGAGTCTCTTCTTATATTAGTTATCGTATCAAATATCAAATGCATAAGTGCAACATGTGGCTAGTAAGAAACAAAAGAATTTTTCAATAAAGTGTGATTGATCTTGTTCCTATCATAATTAAGATTATTTACATGTTTTTCTCTAGGATTTTTGCAACTCGTCACTCTCAGCTCTAGCAACTCCCAAGCATTGTAGTTCACACGGTTAGAGGATTCTTAGAATTTTTGGGGTCAACATAAGCAAATCCTCCATGCGTCGATTGGATAATTAAATAATTACAAATAGTATTGTTTAAAATTGAATTTATGAAAGAAACCAAAATTTTAAACATTTATTTCGTCTATTAAATTAAATTTTTAATTTTTATTGTGAACCTATTTAAAAAACATTTAAAGAGTATTTACTAAACCTGAATATATGTTTACTTGATTATAATAAGATAATTGGCAATAGCTTGGCGTTAATTACGCTTTACATAGGAAAATTGCTCATATTGTTGCACAACTAACTCTTTTCTATCCTATTTTTTTTTTTTTTAATTTTTTACATGTATAATTTAGTGCTTACTTTATTCGTAAATAATTATGCTATTTAATTTTACAAATGACCTTATCACTGTCCAAAGAAAATATTCTCTGCGTGTTATTCGTTTAATATCATTTAATAAATTATAATTGCTCCATATACCAAAACTTCAATGGAACTCTCATATTGATTTTCATAAGATCATGAAGCCAACAATTCATATAATTAATTAAAAATATATAATTTTCTTATCCTAAAATAAACAATACTTGTTTCTAGTTTTCTTTAACTTATTTTTATGGTTAATAACTATAAAATTAGATTAAAACTATGTTAGAAATGACAAGCCCCTTTTAAGGAGTTAATATCCCAATTTATGAAAGCTGATTTTTAACCCATTTTATCAGTAAGAATATAAATACTCTATCTAAAGAAGCTGATGCTAATAGATTAAGAGGTTTTTAATGAAATGCGAAATATTCAATGAAGTACTTCTAAAGGATAAAAAACACTCCAATTGATTTTTTTTTTTTAATATATCATTTAAGTATGAGTTCACCGCTGGTGAGAATTCAGCTGTTTTGTTGTTCTGCTTTCCTTTACTGTTTATATTTTTCTGTACTTCTTCTCGATTTTTAATAAAGTAGTGGTTTATTCACTTTATTAAAAAAAACTACAAATTTCAGTAGAAATTTTACATGAAAAACCCAACCAATATTCTACTGATATGAAAGAGCTCTTTATATATATATATATAGGGTAAATATCTCCATTGATCACCACACTATGGCCAAATATCAAAATGGATACCACACTTCAATTCGTTTCTTTTTGGATACCATAGTTTGATTTCATTCCAACGGGAGGGTACCCTACCATTTCCGATGAGGAATTGATGACGTGGCTGCCGGAATAGCCACGTGGATTAAGTTTTGACAGCTCATTTGCTTATTTGGAGATGCCAGCAAGGATTAAACCGATTCTCCAAGCCTAGTCAACCTCTTTTTATCCACCTCACCGGTTTAATCTTTGCCGGAGAACGGGTTTAATCCTTGTCGGCATCTAAAAATAAGCAAATGAGCTGTCAAAATTTAATCCACGCGGCCATTCCGGCAGCCACATTATCAATTCCTCATCGGAAAATGGCAGGGTACCCTCTCGTTGGAATGAAATCAAACTATGATATCAAAAAAGAAACGAATTGAAGTGTGGTATCCATTTTGATATTTGGCTATAGTGTGGTGACCAATGGAGATATTTACCCTATATATATAAGAACATCGACAATTTCTTCCCCAGTTAATCATCTTCGTTTTTATCATGCTTTACCTTTCTCCTTTCATGCTGGTTATACCATTCATTGGTTATTTTTTTTGATAAATCACTGAAGTTTAGTCAAATATCAGTTTGATCACTGAATTTTGATTTGTTTTAAAATGCTCACTAAAGTTACTAATCATTTCATCGACAAGTCACTCGATGGATTAGCATCTTTATTAGCTGACGTGGAGGCCTCCACCTGTGCGCTGACTGGACTCCACGTCGGCTCCACGTCAGCTAATGAAGGTGCTAATCCATCAAGTGACATGTCGATGAAATGATTAGTAACTTTAGTGAGCATTTTGAAACAAATCAAAATTCAGTGATCAAACTGATATTTGACTAAACTTTAGTGATTTACCAAAAAAAAAAAAAATAACCACCATTCATTACACAAATAGAGGTACCAAACGAAAGGTAGGAAACAGGCAATGGTAAGTTGCATCCATCTTGTGTGAAGAATAAACAAATTAACTGTGAATTCTAACATCTTTCATTTTGTGAGTTTTATGTTGATGTACTCATGTACACACATATATATTTACATATGAAGAGCATAAGAACAATGAATCAAATCTGAAAATTGAACATCCAAACTGTTACTTTATTTCTAAAGCTATTTACAATACTTATTTATTTGAAGATAATTTAAATTCAGCCTAAAATTACAGCTTTATAATAGAAATATTAGAGGAAACCGATCAATTATAATATTATATTTAATCTTTAAATATATATTTTTTTTTAATCTTTGAATTGACATAATAAATAAAAGAAATGCTAGTTTTATAGCAGCTAAACTATGTCAAGTTGGCAGCAATGGAGCCCAATCCTCCCTTTTTTATTTGTAAAGTCTCTATTCCTTGGTCAATTGACTACCATGTCATGGATTAGGATTCCGCATATGGCCTTCCTCTATGCATTATTTTCCCCATAATTTTATTCTTTCTTGAAAATTAAAAAATATTTGAATTCCTTGGTAATTTCCAAATTACTTTTTTAAAATAAATATAATATCAATAGGTTCAAATACATAAAATAATGTTTCATCCTATTTTAATAACTTTTACCGACAGAAAGTTAGTTTTAATTTGTAAATTTATGATATTTTTTAAATTTCTTTTATTCAAAGTAGGAATTATTAGGAAAAAAATTAATAGATTTTATTTTAATCTCCTCATATAATAAAGAAATAGACATGCATAATAAATAAAATATTGCATAATTTTCATTTGTTAAACTTATAAAACCCACTTATATTAATATTTTAAACATTACTTTTCACTTATTATTACATATCTTTTTGTTTTTTAGACAAATAAATTGTCAGCTCATTTAATAAATGTTACGATGTTTATTACAAAAATTTTAAACAATTATCTCATTAGTTAAATTTAAAAATAAATTTTTATTGTAAGTTTTTAAAAGATAAAAAATTAAGGACTATTTGCTAAACTTGTAGATGTATGTACTTAATGATGATAAAGAATTGGTAAAAATTAGAAGTTACCACTTACCAATAACTATCTAAATTGTAAGTACATACATAATAAAATTGCTTTAAGTAATGCACAACTAACTCTTTGGTTTTCTCTTTTATTTTTATTTTACATATTTAGTGTGATTCCAAAATTATCTAATTACTAATTATTTATATTATTGACTTTTACAAATAACCTAATCACCCACCAAAGAAAATATTTACTGCATATTATTATTCATTTAATATTGCTTCAAAAATTATAATTATTTTAAATATCAAAACTTACATGGTTTTTTTAGGAACATGAACAACCAATTTATAATTTTATTTATTTATTTCTTAATTCCATGATTAATAACTATAAAACCAATTCAAAACTAAAATTAAAAATTACTGGTCATTTTAATATTAAAATTTTAACTTTTAATAAAAATTTATACAATTATTATGCTCTTCCACACATACCACAGTATACATATACATTTAGAGTATTTTAGAGTTAAATCAATTCCCTGGATATGTAAATTCTACCGTGTGAACCACAGTATTCTAGAATTTTCCTTTCATAAATTATTAGAAAATTGTTAAATGACAATTGAAAAAAATATATATATAAACAAACAGTTGCCTAGTACATTGAATTGTTATTTAAATGATTAAAAATAAACCCAAGATCAAATTTTTGGATCAGTAGTATTATTATAATACTGTAAAAATATTGTAATAATACTATTCATTGAATATCAGAAAATGCAAACTTTAATCATCCCATGTAATACCTGGCAAACTTAATAAACTTGAAAGGGTCGATAAACCAACATAATTTATGCACTATTACACCTATCTATTCTTTAGCAAAGGTGATGTTTGTCGCTTGTCAATATATATATACGTTTTGTACTCCATGCACAATCCATCACTTGAGTCTCATGCTACAAAAAAAAAATATATATTTGTTCTTATATAACAAACAAATTGTGAATTCAGAAATCACTCATTTTGAAAGTTCTAAGCTGTGTGTGTATGTGTGTCTATATATAAATATACGAAGAAATCAAGAACAACGAATCAATTATGAAAATGAACATATATCCAAACTGCTATTTTATTTCTGGAATTAGGTAAAATACCAATCATAGTTTGCATTGTAAACGTTAAAAGGTTTGTTGTTAAAGGTTGAGAAATTTAAACAAGAATTTAAAACATTTATTTCATCTGTTAAACTTTTTAATAATTTTATTGTAAGCTTACTAAAAAATAAACATTTATGAAGTATTTGCAAAACTTGAATTTTTTTTTACTTGATGATAATAAAATATTTGGTAATAATTAGAAGGTATAAATTATTCTGTTTTTAAAATTGTAAGTAATTACATAATAAAATTACTCCTATTAATGCACAACTAACTCTTTTTTGTTTCTATTTTTTTACTTTGAAATTAATTTTTTTGATAAAAAATTATATAATTACTAGTTTCTTATTTAAACAAAGTTTCCATGATAGAATACCATGCAAATAGAATACTGATCACTACAAGACATTGTCTTGTAGAAAACCATGAAAATAATTAAATTACCTAAGCAAGAAAACAAGCAGTCCTTCAGACAAATAATAATAATAATAATAATAAATTAGGTTAAAGAGTAAATTAAAGGTCAAATTGTTTCAGACCTCACCCTATTGAATCTGGTGCATTGCATCAGATTAGTTTGCTTTTAGTAAAAATTACATAGATGAAGTTTACAGGCATCATGTAATATATACAAACACAATCTATACATACATGTATGAAATGTAAAATATTCAATGAAGTGCTTTTAATTTAAAGGATTAAAAAACACTCAACTTTACATGTTTCTCATTTTAATATATCATTAACTTATAAGATGTATATAAATAGAAGAACCACAAAATTCAGTAGAAATTATATGTGAAAAATCCAGCCAATATTCTCCCTTTCTCTTTTGATGTTGGTTACACCATTCATTACACAAAAACAGGTACCAAAAGAGAGGTAGGAAACAGGCTATGGTATGTCACATCCATCTTGTGTGAAGAACAAACAAATTGTGAATTCTAACATCCATCTTGTGTGAAGAACAAACAAATTGTGAATTCTAACATCCATTTTGAAGGTTTTATGTTGTGTATATATATATATATATATATATGAAGAGAGTAAGAACAATGAATAAATTATGAAAAGCTAACATCCAAAATATTACTCTAAAATTATAGTCTTTTAATTGAAATATTAGAGGGAGCCAATTAAATATAATATTATATTCAATGTTTAAATATATATGAATATTTTGTTAATCTCTGAATATAAAAAATAAAAAAAATAAAAGCGAGTTCCATAAAAGAAAAATTATTTCAACTTAGCTTAGCTGGGAGAGCTCACCCATTAACTGGCATTCACACAAATGACTTTTTTTATGCGCTATTCATCGGTTAATTTTTTTTGGTAAGTCATTGAACTTTGGTTAAATATCAGTTTGATCACTGAATTTTGATTTATTTCGAAATGCTCACTAAAGTTACTAATCATTTCATCGACAGGTAACCTGATGGATTAACACCTTCATTAGCTGACGTGGAGGTTGAAAAAAACCTATTCAGCGCACAAGTGGAGGCCTCCACGTCAGTTAATGAAGGTGCTAATCCATCGGGTGACCTGTCGATGAAATGATTAGTAACTTTAGTGAGTATTTTGAAATAAATTAAAATTCAGTGATCAAACTGATATTTGACCAAAGTTAAGTGATTTATCAAAAAAAAAAAAAAAAAAATAACCGCTATTCATCCTCTTCTTTTATTTTTTTTAAAAAAAATGAAAAATATTCCAGGTCCTTGTGAGTCTCCTAAAAAATAAACAGCTAAAGGAGTATTTAATGAGCTTGTCCTTGTGAGTAATTGATGATGAAAAATAATTAGTAATAATCAGAAGTCACTAATTACTCTGCAAATTGTAAAAACATACATAATAAAATTGCTTCCAGTAATGCACAACTAGCACTTTGCTTTAATTTTTTTATTTTTATTCTATACATTTACTGTGATTTAACTCTTATCTTATTACTCATTATTATATTATTGAAAATATTTGCAGCATATTATTCATTTAAAATTGTTTACTAAATGGAATTCCTTTTTTAACTTTTCATAAAAACATGAACAAACAATTCATGCTTCATTAAAATTCCTTTATTATACGAAGGTACTTTTTAGTTTTTAATTTTTTTTCTTAATTCCATGATTAATAACTATAAAACCAATTCAAAACTTAAATTATAGACTAGAAGGTCCTTTCAATATTAAAAATTAAACTTTGAATTAAATTTTCAATAAAATTTTATATAATTATCATGTTTTTCCCTCACATTCCACTATAAATATACATACTATACATACATGTATACATAT
This sequence comes from Dioscorea alata, assembly GCA_020875875.1. Taxonomy (NCBI): domain Eukaryota; kingdom Viridiplantae; phylum Streptophyta; class Magnoliopsida; order Dioscoreales; family Dioscoreaceae; genus Dioscorea; species Dioscorea alata. The sequence goes on from CM037024.1 coordinate 18,001,954, forward strand.
ATCATATTTTAAAGTTAAATCAATTCATGAGATATGTAATTCTTACCATGTGAACCACAGTATGCTGCCATTTTTTTTTTTTGATAAATTATTGGAAATTTGTTAGATAAAAATAGAAAAATATATATACATTTTGTACTCCATGCGCAATCAGTTGCTTGAGTCTCATGCTTTGAAAAAAAAAAAAAAGGATATCTTATTATATAACAACATGTGCACACATATTGTGAGAAAAATGAACAAATTGTGGATACAGAAAGCATTCATTTTAAAAGTTCTATGTGGTGTGCATATATATATATATATATATATATATATATATATATATATATATATATATATAGGAAATAAGAACAATGAATCAATTATGCAAATGAACATCCAAACCACTATTTTAGTTCTAAAATACTTATTTATCTCAAAGATAATTAAAACTGTTCCCTTTTAATTGGAATATTAGAGGAAACCAATTAAATATAATATTATAAATAATTATCTCTAAATAGTTTTTCTTCATAAAATCCCAAACCCTAAATCTTAAGTCTAAACTCAGAAAATTATTAATTTGTCATTTACAATTAAAAGTTTAAATTTAAGATTTAGATGATAAAAAAAATTTAATTTAAAAAATAAGAAAAAGAAGAGATAGAAAGAATGACATCGATGCTTATAGGAATGTCTACTTGACCTAAAAATATATTCGATAAAAATATGATTATTATATATATATACACACAAACATGCTTTGTATTTCACTTGCAATCCATCGCTCAAGTCTCATGCCAAAAAAATATAATATTATATAACAAACAAATTGTGAATTAAAAAATAATTCATTTTCAAAGTTCTATGCTGTGTGTGTGTATCTAAATATACATATGAAGAAATCAAAAACAATGAATCAAATATGAAAATGAACATCCAAACAGCAATTTTATTTCTGGAAATACTTAAACTACAAATCATAGCTTGCATTGTAAACATGAAAAGGGTTGTTGTTAAAGGTTGAGGAAATTTAAACAAAAATTTAAAATATTTATGTCATCTATTAAAGTTTTAAATTTTAATTGTAAGCTTAATAAAAAATGAACATTTAAGAAGTAGATGCTAAACTTGAATTTGTCTGCACTTGATGATAATAAAATAATTGGCAATAACTAAAAGGTATAAATTGCTCGGTTTTTTTTTTGATTAATAGGCAACAAGCACCTCCATTCAAAAGATTTAAAAATAGTACTGAATCCAAGTGTACATTATATGAATAATACATAAACAATAATAAACAATAATGGAGCCTAGATGAACAGTGCATGACTATTTTGTTTCTATTTTTTTTATTTTAAATTTTAAATTAATTTTTTAATATAAATTTATATAATTACAATATTAAAAAAACATTCCATGATCCAATACCATGAAAAAAAAGAAAAAGATACTCATCACTACAAGACATTGTCTCATAGAACACCATGAAAATAATTAAACTAACCAAGAAAACAAGCAGCCCTTCAGACAAATAAATAAATAAATAAATAAGATTAAAAGAGTAAATTAGAAGCCAAATTGTTTCAGACCTCACCCTATTGAATCTGGTACATTGCTTCAGATTAGTTTGCTTTCAATAAAAATTACATAGATAAATTTTACAGATATCATGTAATTAATATAGATATATACACACTCTATATATTCATGTATGAAATGTGAAATATTCAATGGAGTGCTTTTAATTTAAAGGTTTAAAAAACACTCCACTTGGCTATACCATATTAATTATGCCCAGGTAAGCCTCTTCTTTAACATACTTTCCTTTTCCCTTTTCATATTTGTTATACCATTCTTCATTACACAAAAAGAGGTACCAAAACAGAGGCAGGAAAATGGCAATGGTAAATTACATCCATCTTGCATGAAAGATAAATAAATTGTGAATTCTAACATTCATTATGTAGGTTTTATGTTATATATATAAAGAGAGTCAGAACAATGAATCAATTATGAAAAAGGGTCATCTAAAATTGTACCGTAAAATTATAGCTTTTTAATTGAAATATTAGAGGAAGTCAATTAAATATAATGTTATATTTAATCTTTAAATATATATAAATTTTTTGTAAATTTTTGAATAAAAATAATAAATAGAACAAAAACGAGTTCCACAAAAACAAGCTCTAGGTCATCTAGAGGGGCACCCATTTACTAGATTCTCGCAAACGGCTTTTTTCTTCTATCTCCTATTTCTCGTTTATTTTCAAATTTTTCAAAAAATAAAATAAAATATTTGAGTACTTTATCATACTAGTTTCTTTAATTTAATATCACATATAACATTAAATATTTAAATTTAATGTGTTTGTGATTTTTTTAATTTCCTTTATTTAAAGGAGGTATCATTTGAAAATTTTAATAGATTTTATTTCAATCTCCTCCTATAATCAATAAATAGACAGGTATATTATACTGCATAATTTTCATTTGTTAAATTAAAGACAAGCACTTATGTTAAAATTTTAAACATTAATTTGCAATTATTCTCAAATATCTTTGCTTTGTTTTCAGACATATATATTCTTAAACTAATTTAATAAATACAAAATATAGTTCACCCTTTAAATCTTGAAAAGTTCATCTAAAGAAGAGGAATTTATTACAAAGATTTAAAACATTTATTTGATCTATTAAATTAAAATTAAGTTATTTTTTTATTGTAAGTTTCTTAAAAGATAACCAATCAAGGGGTGCGTAATTGATGATGATAAATAATTGGCAATAATCAGAAGTTGCCCATTCTAGAAATGCACAACTAGCACTTTGTTTTTTGTTTTTTATTTTTAATTTATTTTATATATTTATTGCGATTTAACACATAACTTATTACTAATTAATTATATTATTTACTTTTACAAATAACCTAATCACTACTCAAAGAAAATATTCCTGGCATATTATTCATTTAATATTGCGTACTAAACTATAATTATTATAAATACCAACACTCCAATGAATTCTTTTTTTTTTTAATTTTTATAAAAACATGAACAGACAATTCATACTTCATTAAAAATTTATACTTTTCCATTATTATAAGTGCTCAAGGTACTGCTTTTCCTCTTAAGATTTTATAATTTGTTTTTTAATTTATTATAAATATTAAAAATTTAACTTTTGCATTAAATTGTTAATAATATATATATAGTATTTTAGAGTTACATCAATTCCTAGCTAAATTATTGGGGAATTTGTAGATGGCAGTAGAAAAATATATGTACATTTTGCACTCAATGTATATCTGATCTCAGTTTCTGTTTAAAATCGGTGGTTCCGATTTTATAAACTTTAGAATCGGAATCAAACTGTAATCTTAAAATTCTGATTCTAGGTTCGATGTTAATACTGTTTCAGTTTCAATTTGGTTCTAAATAATTTTGTTATGATTAATTAAAAAATATATAAAATTATATTATATATATATATATATAAAATAATATAAAATAGAACCGAAACCTGTGCTTTGCATCTAGTTTAATTCTAATTTTTAACTCGTAAAAACTTTAACTGGAACCTTAAAGTTCCGATTCAATGTTTATATTTGGAACTGAAATTGTTTTTATAATTCCGATTTGATTCTAAAGTTGGAACCGAGCCACAGACAAGTCAAACTCCATCTGCAACCCACTGCATGAGTCATGCTTTAAAGGAAAAAAAGATATATTATTATATAACAATATATACACACATATTGTGAGAAAAATGAACAAATTGTGAATACAGAAAGCATTCATTTTAAAAGTTCTATGTTATGTGTGTGTATATAATATATATATATATATATATATATATATATATATATATATATATACGAAATAAGAACAATGAATCAATTATGAAAACGAGCATCCAAACTGTTATTTTATTTCTAAAATACTTATTTATCTTAAAGATAATTAAAATTATTACTTTTAATTAAAATATTAGAGGAAACCAATTACATATAATATTATAAATAATTATCTCTAAATATTTTTCCCTTTGCTTCTTGAATATAAATACTTAATAAATAAAAACTAGTTTGAAAAAAAATTAAAATTAAAAAAATTTGAATCCCTTACTATATTAGTACTCTCATCAAAGATCAAATGCATAAGTCCAAACGTTTACGTTTCTGTTTTCATCCTAATTTAATAACCTTCACATATATATCATTTGATTTCTTATAACAAAATGCACCTTGATTTTTGAATTTGCATTATTTGAGATTTTTTGATTTATTTTAGTATATCCAGTTATTGCTCAAGACGAATTCAAAGATGTTTTAAAAAATGTAGTTGAAAGCCACGGAATTTATGGAAAAATAAATAAAAATTTGACAATTTATTTAGCCTTTTAAATTAAATTTATATTTATATATTTTATTGTAAGCTTCTTGAAAGATAAATATTTAAAGGGTATTTGCCAAAATAGAAGTTGCATGTTCTTGATGATAATAAAATAATTAGTAATGATTAGAAAGTGTTAATTACTAATTGTAAGTAATTACATAATACAATTGCTCCTATTAATGCACAACTAACTCTTTTTGTTTCTGTTTTTTTAATTTTTAATATGCATACATGTTTATTGTGATTTCAAACTTCCCTGTGATTAATTATATTATTTAGTTTTACAAATAACCTCTATCATTCTAAAAAAAAAAAAAAATCTCTCAGCATATTATTCATTTAATATTACTAAATAAATTATAATTATTCTAAATATCAAAGCTTCAATGTAACTCTTCTGTTGATTCTTATAAAAACATGAAAGCCAACAATTCATATAATTCATAAAAAAAATTATAATTTTCTTTCATCATAAAAGTACGTTTGATACTTGTTGTTAGTTTTCTTTTGCCCAATTTATGGTTAATAACTATAAAATTACAAAGTCCTATCAAGAATAATTTAATGCATTATATATTCTCGTCATTGATGATTAAAAGGGTTATTTTTAGGATTGTTTATGCAATGCATTTTTATTAATATTTCATACTTGTGCTGAGGTTATTGTTATGAAATTTGAGATGTGTACTTCTTTTCTTGAGCTTTCTTTGACCTTTATGCACAAAAAACATGTCTTGTGTGCTCATGTTATTCCTGAGCTTGAGAGTCTTGCATGTTCATTCTTAGTCATATTAGTTGTGTATATCAATTTTTCTATTTATCTTCCAACTGATGCAACATATAGCACAAACATGGTGATATTTAGGTTGGTAATTAAAGTTCTATATAAGTTTAAATCTTGCCATTGAATTTATAACTCCGTATCCGGTTTCAATTTTTTTTAACTACATTGTTTGTGGAAACAGAGAGTGATAGTATACTGATTGTTGATGTTGGTTCAAGACATTATGATTTGAAAGTGAGTGAATTTTCCTATCTAGTCAGTTACGGTTCCAATATAGTTGATGAGTGACGTGTGAAGGCAAGGTCAAGTGTGATGTTGCTTGCTTCAGCCTGCTATTTCTCAAAATAATTATCTCTGTTGATCTTCAAGACCTAGTTATATTATTATCTAGTATAATTGCTATCTTTCATGATCTATCTTTTGCTGTTATTATATGTTCTTTTGAATTGTATTTCACTTATACACTTCACCTTCAGACTGATAGGTGCATGCATATAAAAGCTGGCTTTACTTCTGATCAGAAATTCCTGGCAGCGTTAGGGTTCAATGTTCCTAAGAAGCTGTGGAAAACACTTATAAAATCAGGAGTTAGTTAATCACATTTTCCTAGTGTGCTATTTGTGTTCAATGTCACCTTTCCTTCGTGCAGAACAAAGCACAATTGGTGGTTATTGCTCATGATGTTGATCCAATTGAGTTGGTGGTTTGGCTGCCAGCATTGTGCAGGAAAATGGAGATTCCTTACTGTATTGTTAAAGGAAAGCAAGATTGGGATCGGTGGGTACATCTTGTGGTTCTTAAGATATTGCAATATCAAATCCTAGTAAGATTTATGTTCTCATATGCATTCATTCTTGATTTATCAACTACAGATTGTGCACCAAAAGACCGCTGCAGTGTTGTGTCTGACCACTGTGAAGAATGAGGATAAACTGGAATTCAGCAAAATCCTGGAAGCTATCAAGGTAAATACCCAAAAGATAAACCACCTTTATCTGTTTCTGTTGTGATTTTAAATCTTCATTTCACTGAGTCTATAATTATTCTTTTCAGGCCAACTTCAATGACAAATTTGATGAGATAAGGAAGAAGTGGGGAGGCGGAATAATGGGTACTAAATCACAGGCCAAAACCAAGGTCAAGGAAAGGCTGCTAGCAAAAGAGGCTGCTCAGAGGATGACCTAGTGCTGTTCACTCTTCAATTTCCTGTTTCACATTTTTTGTTTTATCAGTACTGCACAATCCTGCCTGTTATGTAGTTTCTTGAGCGCAGTGAACATAGTAAGCATGATTAGCATCCATAACCTCAATTATTTTCTTGGTAACTGAACTCTCTGTTTTCTTTTTTTCACTTGATACACTTTATGATGCTAGTGTTAATGGCATGCATGGACAAGATGAATGCTTAATTTTTTTAAGTGTGTTTGGTTAATTAATTGTTTGTGTTAAGGTGTGTTGCTGCCTAGAAAATATAAATTTTCTTAGGTCTGGTTGCCCACATTTATCAATTATAAAGATTGCAAAAAAAAAAAAAACCTCAAAATTTTAGTAATTTAAAATGCCTAGGTGCTGATTTAAGATTAATGTCATAGCTTAATTGTCATTTTGATGAATAAAAAAAAATATAGATAATTAAAAAAAATGAAGGTCAACTTATAAAAAAAAAAGCAAAGACATCACCTATAAATATATACATAGAGTTCAAGGCCTCATTCAGACAATCATGCATATGCTTGTAAAGTGAAAAAAAAATATAATAATAAAATAACACTGAACATTACAATGTTTATTGAAAAATTGATAGAAGAAAAAAAAAGTTATGTTTCTATGTTATATGGGAAATTCATTGCTTGAATTTAACGTTAAAAAGAAAAAATCAACTTCATTGGGAAAATTATATGCGCATCCATGTTGCTTGAAGAAGAAACAAAATCATTCATTTTGAAAGCTCTATGTTGTATATATATATATTTTTTGTGTATTTGTGTTGTTTTCTTCTGTTTTTCTAATAAATTTATGGTTTATTTATTTTTATTAAAAAAATTTGAAACTGAAATTATTTACAAAATTATTTATGATACTTATTTATTTAAAGATCATAGAAATTGTAACTTTAAAATTATAGACTTTAATTGAAATATTGGAGGAAATCAATTAAATATGATATTATATTTAAATTTTAATTTATGTTTTGCTTTTTTAATATAAATAATTAAGGGATCAAAAGATAATTTAAAAAGAAATCTGAATATGGTGCTTGCACTTCAAATTTTCAAAAGAATAAAATGATAATTATTTAAGTCCCTTGGTTTATATTAGTTTGTCATTTTTTTTACTTATTTTATTCAAATTAGGTATAATTAGAAAACCAAAATTAATAGATTTTGTTTTATTCTTCGTGTAATAAAAAAAAGTATAAAGTGTGTTAAACTTAACAAAAAATAGTTGTCTACATTTACATTTTAAAAATTGCATTAAATTATTTTTACATATTTTTTATTAGTTTTTTTAGATATGCATTGTCAGTTCATGTAACAAATTCAAATTATACTTTACCTCTTAAATGCGAAAAAGTCTCTCAAGTTCAGGAATTAATTACAAATTTTTAAACATTTAAGTTTCTTACAAGATAAACATGTAAGCAGTATTATTTAAATATGTATTTTTGTGTACTTAATGATGCCAAAAGAATTGGAAATAATTAGAAGTTGCCAATTACTCTGAATACTGTAAGTAAGTAAATAATAAAATTGCTTCCCTTATGGGGCGAGTAACTCTATTTCTTATTTTTATTTTTATTTATTTATTTTACATATATCTATATATGTTTATTGTGGTTTGATACTTATCTTATTCCTAATTAATCACATTATTTACTTTAACGAATAACCTCATCACTCTCCAAATTAAGTAGATTTTTCCTGCATATTATTCGCTTAACATTATTTAATAAATTATAATTATTTTAAATTCAAAACTTCCACGGAATTCTTTGGGTAATTTTTTTATATAAGAACACCGAGAAGGGCAATTTATAATTCATAAAGAATGCACATGGTATTTTTTTTATATTTTATAGATAATAGCAATAAAATTAGTTAAAAAATTTACAAGATTTATTTTTTTCTAATAGGTGAGCCCCCATTTAAAAGAATGTCAAAAAACAGATATGTACGGAAATGCACCATTTACAATATTTTACCGACTTTTTAGGAAAATCTCATACTCTACATCGTTAGAGGGGTGAAACCACTGTTTCTTTTATAGGGGATCCACACTCAGACCAGTGAGCAGTACATAAATAGTACTGGATCCAACTATACAGTACAAAAACAATACTGTCGGAAGAGGGATTTAAACCCTTACTTTCCACATTGCACTCTTGTAACCATCAGGATTTTATTTAATAAAAAATTATATAATTATTATGTTTTTCTACACGTACACTGTGTGTATGTGTGTGTATATATATATAGTATTTTAATGTTCAGTTAATTCCTAGGATATGTAATTCCTACTATGTGAATCAGCTAGAATTTCCCTTTGATAAGTTATTGAGAAATTGTTAGAAAGAAAAACAGAAAGTATATATTTTATTAAATTATTTATTATTATTATTATTATTATTATTATTATTATTATTATTATTATATAATTTGTGCATACATATTGTTAGAGAAATGAATAAATCGTGAATTCAGGAATGATTCATATTGAAAATTCTTTGTTTTTTTGAAAAAAATGAAAGTTCTATCGTGTGTGTATATATATACATCTATAAGCAAGAACAACAGATAAATTATAAAAAAAACACATAAACTGGTATTTTATTTCTAAAATTATTTAAAATACTTATTGATGGCAAATATAATTCAAATTATTGCCTTCAAATTGCAATATTGGAGGAAACCAATGAAATATAATATTAAAAATAATTATATTTAAAGAAATTGTTTATTTTTTAAATTTTAAATAATTAAGTGAATAAAAAACAAGTTTGAAAAAATTAAAATGAAAAATATTTGAGTCTCTTGCTATATTAGTTGTCTTATAAAAAATCAAATGCATAAGTGCAACAAAGGGTTAATAAGAAACAAAAAAAAATTTCAACAATGTGTGATCGATTCCATTCCTAGCATAATTAAGTCTATTTACATGCTTCACTCTTGTATTTCTGTAGCTCGCGAACCTCAGCTCTAGCAACTCTCAAGCAATGCAATTCACATAGTTAGACGTTTCCTAGATTTTTTAGGCGTCAACACAGAAGCAAAACCTCAACTTGGTAATATGATCTTTAAGCAGTCTTTCTAGTAGATAAGTCGACCCTTGCTGCATATGGTGGACAACTTTGGTTTTCCTACAACTTTGTATGTCTCTTGTTTTCCAGTTTCTTGATCTTTTCGTAGTTCTGGAGTATTTTACCCCTGATAATTAACTCTGCAGTTTTATGCTGTTGTTGTTTTGTTATTCTAGTTTTGGTTGTTTCATTTTTATTTGTTAGTTTTATTTTGTTTTTGTTTTTTTTTTATGTTTTATATGTTTATACTCTTTTGCTTTTTTAATAAATCAATCATTTATCAACATTTTAAAAAAATAAAAAATAAAAATGCATATATATATATATATATATATATATATATATAATAGCCTTCACAAACTTCACAAACACATCATTTAATTATTAAAAAAAAAAGTACATCTTAACTTTTAAATCTACAATATCTGTCATTTCTTAGTTTCTTTTATTGTAAGTAATCATTATTCAAAATGAATTAAAGATTTTTAATCTCTTCATATACTAAATAACAAGACGAGTAAAATAAATTAGATCTCGTTAACTTTTAAACATTTTATTCAATTACTTTTTAAATTAATATTACATATCTTTATTTGTTTCTTGTCATGCAAAATTTTGTTTTATAATTAAATTTGATAACTAATTTAATAATTACAAATCATATTGTTTAAAATTCAATTTATGAAAGAAACCAAAATTTCAAACATTTATATCATCTGTTAAAATAATTTTTTAATTTTTATTGTAACCTTATTTAAAAAAAAATTAAAAAGTATTTACTAAACCTGAATTTGTTTTTACTTGATTATAATAAGATAATTGGCAATAGCTAGGTGTTAATTACACTTTACATAGTAAAATTGTTCCTATTGTTGCACAATTAACTCTTTTTTATCCTTTTTTTTTTTTTTTTTTACATGTATAATTTAGTACTTATTTTATTCGTAAATAATTATGTTATTTAATTTTACAAATTACCTCATCATTGTCGAAAGAAAATATTCTCTGCATATTATTCATTTAATATTACTTAATAAATTATAATTATTCCAAATATCAAAACTTCCATGGAAATCTTTTTGTTGATTTTTATAAGAACATGAAAGCCATTAATTCATATAATTAATAAAATATATATAATTAATTTTCTTTTATCGTAAATATATATGATACTTGTTTCTCGTTTTCTTTAGCTCATTTTCATGCATAATAATTATAAAATTAGATTAAAACTAAGTTAAAAATTACAACCCCTTTTTAATTTTAAAAATTTTACTTTAAAATTATATAAAGAATGACTCTTACATGATAAAAACACCATGACACCATGAAAATATAATACTGTTCACTACAGCTTATAAGACAAATAATTAAACCAACCAAGAAATCAACCAGTTATTATCTTCGGAAGGCATGCGCACGTTCTAAACCAATTTGGCTAGAAATATGAAATATTCAATGAAGTGCTTCCTTCTAAAGTATACAAAACAATTCACTTGATTTTTTTTAATCTGCCATTAAACTATGAATGTATATATATCAGTAGAAATTTTACGTGAAAAACCCATTCAATATTCTCCCAGTCAAAAAGAGGATTTATTATTATTATTATTATTATTATTTTTATTTATTTATTTATTTATTTTTTGTCTCAAGAACATCATCAGCTTCTTGCCATGATATATAATCCTCTTCTTCATCATACTTCCCCTTTCCCTTTTCATGTTGGTTATACCATTCATTACACAAAAAGATGCACCAAAAGAAAGGTAGGACATAAGTAATGGCAAGTTGCATCCATCTTGTGTGAAGAAGTAATAAACAAATTATGAATTCTAAAATCATTCATTTTGTAAGTTTTATATTGTATGTACACACACACATATATATATATATATATGAAGAGAGTAAGAACAATGAATCAATTATGAAAATGGATATCCAAACTGCTACTTTATTTCTAAAGTTATTTACCACATTTATTTATTTAAAGATAATTAAAATTGTAGCTTAAAAATTACTGTCTTTAATTGAAATATTAGAAGAAACCAATTAAATATAAAATTATACTTAATCTTTAAATATATATTTTTTTAACCTTTGAATATAAAAAATAAAGAGAACTAAATCCAGCATGAAAGCAAAACTATATTAACAACAACTCTGCAACGGATTCAGTTTCCAAGAACCGTGTTCTTCTTTAGATGCACTATTTGCCACATACTTTTATTTTTTTAAAAAAATAAAAAATATTTGAGACCTTTGCCATATTAGCTTTTTTAATTATATATCATATCAATAGTTGCACATATATAAATATGTGTCTTCATCCTATTTTAGTAACCTTTATTCTTATGAAAAAAACTAAGTTTTAATTTTTAGATTTAGTATGCCTGTCAATTTTTTTTTTAAATTTCTTTTGTTTTAAGTGTGTATTATATGAAAAAAGAAATTAATATATTTAATTTTAATCTCTTCATATAATAAATAAATAGACAAGTATAATAAATTAAATATTATATAATTTTCATTTGTTATACCATAAAAATAAGTACTTATGCCAACATTTCAAACATTCGATTATTTTTCAATTATTTTTATATATCTTTTTTTTGTTTTTAAACATGTAAATTGTCAACTCATTTAATAAATACAAATTATAGTTTTCCTTTTAAATGTTAAAATGTTCGTCTAAAGTCCAATAATTTATTTTAAAAAATTTAAACATTTATTTCATCTGTTAAATTAAAAATTAAATTTTTAAATTTAAGTTTTTTAAAATATAAACACTTAAATAATATTTGCTAAGCTTGTATTTGTGTGTACTTAATGATAGTAAAGAATTAATAATAATTAGAAGTTGCCAATTACTTTGCAAATTGTAAGTACATACAAAATAAAATTGCTTTTAATAATGCACAACCTACTCTTTGGTTTTTATTTTTATTTTACATATTTACTGTGATTTAATACTTATCTTATTACTAATTATTACATTATTTACTTTTACGAATAACCTAATCATCCGTCAAAGAAAACATTGGCAGCATTTTTTTAAATAATATTCACTTCATATTATTCATTTAATATTGCTTAATAACACGAACAAACAATTCATAATTCATAAAAAATTTATAATCTTCCTATATCATAATTATACATGATACCTTTTTTGTTTTTGTTTTTTATTTTTCTTAATTCCATGTTTCATAATGACAAAACCCATTCAAAACTTAAATTAAGAGCTACAAGGTACATTTGATCTTTAAAATTTAACATATGAAGTAAATTTTTAATATAAAATTTATATATAAATTATGTTTTCCCCACATACATACATACATACATACAGTATTTTAGAGTTCAATCAATTCCTAGGGTATGTAGAAATACCTACCATGTGAATCATAGTATGTTAGAATTTTTGAGTAAATTTTTTAGTAGGTCATCAAACTATGTTTTTTTTTTCATTTGAGTGTCAAAACTTTAATTTGAATCAAAACTGTTACTAAAATCTAATTTTGTTTCACCGATAGGTCACCCACATAAATTAAACCTTTTTATATTGATGCAGAGGCCAAAATTTCTCAATCATTATGTGCTAAATAAAATGATATGGTTTACATTAGTAACATAGATATGTTGATTGAGAAATCTAGACCTCCACATCAACAAATATAAGCCAAAATTGTTTGGGTGATATGCTTGTGAAATAGAATCAAACTTGGATAATCGATTTAATTCAAATTAAAGTTTGGACACTCAAATGAAATAAAAGGCATAATTCGATGACCTACCAAAAAATTTATTTTAGAATTTTCTCTTCAAATTGTTAAAATTGAAAATAGAATATATATATATATATATATATATATATATATATATATATATATATATATATATTATTGTATAGCAATAGGCGCACACATACTGTGCAAAAAATGAAGAAATTATTAATTCCGAAATCATTCATTTTGAAAGTTCTATATTGTGCGTGTGTATGTATATATGAAAAAAAATTAAGGACAACGAATCAATTATGATAATGAACATCCAAACCACTATTTTATTTCTAGAATTATTTAAAATACTTATTTATCTAAAACATAATTAAATTTATTGATCTTTAACTGGAATATCAGAGGAAACTAATTAAACAGAGAGCCATGCTATATTTTGATTCTAGGTTTACCAAATGGATTTCTAGATGCAGTGGCTACCACATCATGTCACAGTTTTTTTTCATAAACTTAAAATTCAAACAATATGAATCATAAATTCTAAATATAATAAAATATTATAAAACTCTAATTTCAACTCTATTCTCTTAAACTTAAATATCATAAAACTCTATATCTAAAATTCTAAAAAAACATAAACCCTAAATGTTAAGCCTAAACCATATTGTGTTTGCGATTTATAATTTAAGATTTAGGGAGGATTTCTAGTTTACCATAAGGATTGAGGGTTTAAATGTTTATGAGAAATTAAGTTTTTTTTTAAAAAAAAATAGAGAAAAAATGGCGTGAATGCTGACAATGCCAACTTAACATCTATCTCATTTGAAAACTATTCGAAAAACCTATTTTGCAAAAAATATCATTGTTCTTAATTAAATATAATAGTATAAATAATTACCATTAAATATCTTTTTCTTTGTTTTTCAAATATAAATAATTAAGTGAATAAAATCAAGCTTTTTTAAAATTAAAATGAAAAATATTTGAGTTCTTTACTATATTGGGTTTCATAGTAAAGATCAAATCAACAAGTGCACATATAAAAGCAAGTCTTAATTTTAAATTTGCACTATTTGTGATTTTTATAATTTCTTTTATTCTAAATAATCATTATTTAAAAGGAATTAATATATATTTTTTAATTTCCTCATATAATAAATAATAAGTCAAGCGTAATAAATTAAATCTCATACGTTTTTCACTCGTTAAATTGAGAAAAGAAATACCCATGTTGACATTTCAAACATTCTATTCAATTGTTTTTGCAAATTAATATTATATATTTTTAACTTCTTTCCCGGCATCTAAACTTTTTTTATTAATTTTGTTATTTAATTCAATAAATACAAATAATAGATTGCATTATAAATGTTAAATATTGTGTTGCTTAAAGTTGAGGAATTAAAACAAAAATTTTCAACATTTATTTTATCTGTTAAATTAAACATTTTTGTTATTTTTTTTATTGTAAACTTCTTAAAAGATAAACATTTAAGGAGTCTTTACTAAACTTTAGTTAGTCGGTACTTAACAATGATAAAATAATTGGTAATAATTAGAAGGTATCAATTAGTCTCTAAATCGTTAGTAATTACATAGTAAAATTGCTCCTATGTAATACTAAATTCTATAGGAATGAACACTATTCCTATAGAATTTAGGGCCATCCAAATAGGGCCTTAATGCACAACTAATTCTTTTTTTTTTATTTTTTATTTTTGCATATATGTTGACTATGGTTTAATACTTTATTTATAATTAATTATATTATTCACTTTGGCAAAAACCTCATCTCTCTAAAAAAAAATATTCTCTGCATATTATTCATTTAATAGTACTTAATAATTTAATTATTCCAAATATCAAAACTTCAATGGAATTCTTTTGCTGTTTTTATAGGAACATGAATATCAACTCAACTAGTCACATAATTCATAAAACATTATAATTTTCTTTTATTATAAATGCATACGGTACTTGTTTCTCATTTTCTCTTTGGTTTTTTTTATAGTTAATAACTATAAAATTAGATTAAAACAAAGTTAAAAATTACTAGTTCCTTGCAATATTAAAAATTTAACTTCAAATTTAATTTATTTTAATAATATTTTATATAATTATTTTTTTAAAAAAAACTTGCATGGTAGATCACCATTCAAATAGAATCCTAATCATTATAGGACATAAATAATTAAACTAAGAAAACAGGCCGTGATTCTTCAGAACTTATGCGGAATTCTAAATAAATTTTGCTTGATAATAATAATAATAATAATAATAATAATAATAATAATAATAATAATAATAATAATAATAAACTAAATAAATTGGCTGAAAGAGTAAATTAGAAGTCATAGTGCTTCAGACCTCACCTACTGAATCCGATACATTGCCTCAGCTTAGTTGCTTTTAATAAAAAAATACATAGATAAATTTTTATCGGTTATCATGTAATATATATATATATATATATAGGGCCAGTCCTCAATTGTTGGATGAAAATCCAAAGATTTTCTCATATTCATACAGTGACACAGAAATTTTTTTTATTTGTGATTTTTATGAATAGTCAGACAATGAAAAGTGAGACGTACAATATTTTGATTGAACCGTTTGTGGGCTCCTTTCTCGCCACCCGGCCTTTTATTGGCGATAAACCGGGTGAAAAGCATAGATCACAAATCAAATTTTAATTATTTTTATATTTCAGATTATTGCAGGTTCCACTTCTATTAGGGGCAAGCTCCTAATATTAATTACCCCAGACAATGTCATGGGAACCTCCGATTAAGAAACAACTGTGAATGAGAAATAAATGAGCAAACATAAAATTGACTTTTTTTTTATTGATTTCAAAGAATATGCGGTACATAATCATGAGCGAGAATGCAAAAAAAATACTAAGAGAACTTTGTTGTTGTTTTTTTTTTTTTTTGTCATGTTTTACAAATTTCTTTTTTTTTTTTACTTGGTTGATGCTCTTGACTTCTTTGCTAAAGCATGTCGGAAGACTCTTTAACATTGGTGACTGTGGCCTCCTCCAATTTTTTTTAGCTATGCTTGCATCTTGACACATTGCATAACCTTTAAGCTGCGACCACTCTGCATTGATGAGTTGCCTACTTGGTCATTTCCATTTTTTTTTTTTCGCCGAAGACTTTGGCCTTTTGTGCTTGTAAAATCTTCAACTCTCTGACTTGTGAAACTCCTTTAGTCTTTGACTTCTTTGTGTCTTAAACTCCAGAGTTGCATTTGTCATTTAGGTCTTGACTCTTCAATGCTTGTAAGTCTTGACCTTTAAATCTTCAAGTCGTGAACTTTAACATGATTAAGTCGTTAACTTGACGATTTTGATTTTTTTTTTAAAAAAAAATGAATCTCAAGTTGTAATCATAAGCTTGATTCCCATTAACTAAGATATCAATTGAGTTCTCCATTTCAATTTTGACGAAAGAGATCTCACAATGAGCTTTAAGAAAATCTCTGTCAACATTTTTTATGAGTGTTGATAAGAGATATATTTTTTTATGAAACTTTCATTTTTTGATTCTTCCTTGGGCTTCAAGAAAAGATTTTTTTGTTTGTGAAATTTTCATTTTTTTTTTTACTTTTCCTTTCACTTCAAGAATTCTTTTTACTTCAAGAAGAGAGATTTCTCTTTTTGTGGAATTTTTATTTTTTTCACTTTTTCTTTCACTTCAAGAATTTTTTTTTACTTCAAGAAGAGAGATTTCTCTTTTTGTGGAATTTTCATTTTTTTCACTTTTCCTTTTTACTTCAAGAATTTTTTTTTTCAAGAAGAGAGATTTCTCTTTTTGTGGAATTTTCATTTTTTCACATTTCCTTTCACTTCAAGATTTTTTTTTTTTACTTCAAGAAGAGAGATTTTCTTTTTTTTTCTTTTTTTTTTAAATTTCCATTTCACTTTTTTTTCATTCTAATGAGTGTCAAAAGACCTCAAAGCGAGCTCAAGAGAGATTTTCATAAAAAGTTTTCATTCTATTCTTTCATTCTACTCCAATGAGTGTCAAAAGACCTCAAAGTGAGTTTAGAGAAGGTTTTGAAGAAATTTTAATTTTTTTTTTTTTTGCATAGAAGATTTTCTTCACCCCCCAAGAGTGTCAAGACCTCAAAGTTGGTATTAGAAAATTCTTATAAAATTTCTTTTTCACCCCCAAGAGTGTCAAAGACCTCAATGTTGGTGTTTTAGAAAATTCTTAGAAAATTTCTTTTTCACCCCCAAAAGTGTCAAAGACCTCAAGGTTGGTGTTATAGAAAATTCTTAAGGAGTGTTTGTTTAGTAGTATTTGATATTACTTGTAACTTCAATTACTTAATTTTCAAAATCTTTTGTTTGGTGGGACGAATTTTGAAATGTTGAAGTAACTTCAAACACTCCAAGAGGCGTATTTGGGATTACGTCCAAATCGGGCGTAATTTCAAATCCCAGCAAATGTAAGTTCAACCATGCCCCACCACGTGACATACTGACATCCAGATAAAGCTTTCAACTGGGGTACGATGACCTCCATAACCCAATCTTCTATCAATTTTCATCTCTTTCCCTGTTGCGTTCTTCTCCGATTTCTCTTGAAGCTGGGTTAAGATGCTATTAGATATGATATATATTTTTTTATTTACTGCAAAATTTGTGGTGTTTTTAGATGTTCTTGCAGAACATCCTACATAATAACAAACTTCATTTACCGTTCACCGAGATGTGTTCTTTGTTCAATAATTTTTTTTTCTTTTGTGATTTTATATGAAGTGTTTTTGAGATATTCTTATAGAATACCTTACATAACAAATTATTTATCTTCAACGCCTTTGGCTTTTGGCAAAGAATGATGATTTTTTCTCAATATTTTTTATCTTCAAAGATTGGTTGCATGATTTAAAAAAAAACAAAATGGATAAACCATCTATGGATCATATTGGGTTATTTAAATTTTTGTTTAATGGTCGAAGGTTGGGTTTGTTTCTCTTTCCTATTTCTCTTGGTTTTCAAGTATAAGAATTGTTAATGGTTATAAATATGATAACAAAATTAATAGATAAAAATGATTAATATAATAATTACAAATATTAATAATATTATCTATGGACATAAATAAAAAACATTATGAAAAGTGATGTGGGGGTAACTTTACCATGGGTGGCCACATTGCATATTTTATAATACCAGATTTACAAATACATTCAACCA